>CM026398.1:34113026-34184872 GCA_014843695.1 Archivesica marissinica
TGGGCTAGGTAGGTAAGTATGGCTGCTATGTTGAGGTAGGTAGGCATGGATGTTATGATGGGGTAGGTAGGTAGGTATGTAAGCATGGATGGTATGATGGGGTAGGTAGGTAAGCATGGATGTTATGATGGGGGTAGGTAGGTAAGTATGGCTGTTATGTTGAGGTAGGTAGGCATGGATGTTATGATGGGGTAGGTAGGTAAGTATGGCTGTTATGTTGAGGTAGGTAAGCATGGATGTTATGATGGGGTAGGTAGGTAAGTATGGCTGTTATGTTGAGGTAGGTAAGCATGGATGTTATGATGGGGTAACATCATTTCTGTAATGTGCTATATGTATACATACATTTCTGACTGTAATGTGGTCTATGTACACATACATTTCTGACTGTAATGTGATCTATGTACACATACATTACTGACTGTAATGTGGTATATGTACACATACATTTCTGACTGTAATGTGATCTATGTACACATACATTTCTGACTGTAATGTGGTATATGTATACATACATTTCTGCCTGTAATGTGGTCTATGTACACATACATTTCTGACTGTAATGTGATATATGTACACATACATTTCTGACTGTAATGTGGTATATGTACACATACATTTCTGACTGTAATGTGATCTATGTATACATACATTTCTGACTGTAATGTGATCTATGTATACATACATTTCTGACTGTAATGTGGTATATGTACACATACATTTCTGACTGTAATGTGGTCTATGTATACATACATTTCTGCCTGTAATGTGATATATGTACACATACATTTCTGACTGTAATGTGATATATGTACACATACATTTCTGACTGTAATGTGGTATATGTACACATACATTTCTGACATTTCTGACTAATGTGGTCTATGTATACATACATTTCTGCCTGTAATGTGGTCTATGTACACATACATTTCTGACATTTCTGCTTGTAATGTGGTCTATGTATACATACATTTCTGACATTTCTGACATTTCTGCCTGTAATGTGGTCTATGTACACATACATTTCTGACTGTAATGTGGTCTATGTATACATACATTTCTGACATTTCTGACTGTAATGTGGTTTATGTATACATACATTTCTGACATTTCTGACTGTAATGTGGTCTATGTATACATACATTTCTGACATTTCTGACTGTAATGTGGTATATGTACACATACAGTTCTGACATTTCTGACTGTAATGTGGTCTATGTATACATACATTTCTGACATTTCTGACTGTAATGTGGTCTATGTATACATACATTACTGACTGTAATGTGGTATATGTATACATACATTTCTGCCTGTAATGTGGTCTATGTATACATACATTTCTGACTGTAATGTGGTCTATGTATACATACATTTCTGACTGTAATGTGGTATATGTACACATACATTTCTGACAGTAATGTGGTATATGTACACATACATTTCTGACTGTAATGTGGTCTATGTATACATACATTTCTGCCTGTAATGTGATATATGTACACATACATTTCTGACTGTAATGTGATATATGTATACATACATTACTGACTGTAATGTGGTATATGTATACATACATTTCTGCCTGTAATGTGGTCTATGTATACATACATTTCTGACATTTCTGACTGTAATGTGGTTTATGTATACATACATTTCTGACATTTCTGACTGTAATGTGGTCTATGTATACATACATTACTGACTGTAATGTGGTATATGTATACATACATTTCTGCCTGTAATGTGGTCTATGTATACATACATTTCTGACTGTAATGTGGTCTATGTATACATACATTTCTGACTGTAATGTGGTATATGTACACATACATTTCTGACAGTAATGTGGTATATGTACACATACATTTCTGACTGTAATGTGGTCTATGTATACATACATTTCTGCCTGTAATGTGATATATGTACACATACATTTCTGACTGTAATGTGATATATGTACACATACATTTCTGACTGTAATGTGATATATGTACACATACATTTCTGACTGTAATGTGATATATGTACACATACATTTCTGACTGTAATGTGGTATATGTACACATACATTTCTGACTGTAATGTGGTCTATGTACACATACATTTCTGACTGTAATGTGATATATGTACACATACATTTCTGACTGTAATGTGATCTATGTATACATACATTTCTGACTGTAATGTGGTCTATGTATACATACATTTCTGACATTTCTGACTGTAATGTGGTATATGTATACATACATTTCTGCCTGTAATGTGGTCTATGTACACATACATTTCTGACTGTAATGTGATATATGTACACATACATTTCTGACTGTAATGTGATCTATGTATACATACATTTCTGACTGTAATGTGGTCTATGTATACATACATTTCTGACATTTCTGACTGTAATGTGGTCTATGTATACATACATTTCTGACATTTCTGACTGTAATGTGGTCTATGTATACATACATTTCTGACATTTCTGACTGTAATGTGGTCTATGTATACATACATTTCTGACATTTCTGACTGTAATGTGGTATATGTATACATACATTTCTGCCTGTAATGTGGTCTATGTATACATACATTTCTGACTGTAATGTGGTATATGTATACATACATTTCTGACTGTAATGTGGTCTATGTATACATACATTTCTGCCTGTAATGTGGTCTATGTATACATACATTTCTGACATTTCTGACTGTAATGTGGTCTATGTATACATACATTTCTGACATTTCTGACTGTAATGTGGTCTATGTATACATACATTTCTGACATTTCTGACTGTAATGTGGTCTATGTATACATACATTTCTGACATTTCTGACTGTAATATGATATATGTATACATACATTTCTGACTGTAATGTGGTCTATGTACACATACATTTCTGACTGTAATGTGGTCTATGTATACATACATTTCTGACTGTAATGTGGTCTATGTATACATACATTTCTGACTGTAATGTGGTCTATGTATACATACATTTCTGACTGTAATGTGATATATGTATACATACATTACTGACTGTAATTGGATATATGTACACATACATTTCTGACTGTAATGTGATATATGTATACATACATTACTGACTGTAATTGGATATATGTACACATACATTTCTGACTGTAATGTGGTCTATGTATACATACATTTCTGACTGTAATGTGGTATATGTATACATACATTTCTGACTGTAATGTGATATATGTACACATACATTTCTGACTGTAATGTGGTATATGTACACATACATTTCGGACTGTAATGTGATATATGTACACATACATTTCGGACTGTAATGTGATATATGTACACATACATTTCTGACTGTAATGTGGTCTATGTATACATACATTTCTGACTGTAATGTGGTATATGTATACATACATTTCTGACTGTAATGTGGTATATGTATACATACATTTCTGACTGTAATGTGGTCTATGTACACATACATTTCTGACTGTAATGTGGTCTATGTATACATACATTTCTGACTGTAATGTGGTCTATGTATACATACATTACTGACTGTAATGTGGTATATGTACACATACATTTCTGACTGTAATGTGATATATGTATACATACATTTCTGACTGTAATGTGGTCTATGTACACATACATTTCTGACTGTAATGTGGTCTATGTATACATACATTTCTGACTGTAATGTGGTCTATGTACACATACATTTCTGACTGTAATGTGGTCTATGTACACATACATTTCTGACTGTAATGTGGTCTATGTATACATACATTTCTGACTGTAATGTGGTATATGTACACATACATTTCTGACTGTAATGTGGTATATGTACACATACATTTCTGACTGTAATGTGGTCTATGTATACATACATTTCTGCCTGTAATGTGGTATATGTACACATACATTTCTGACTGTAATGTGGTCTATGTATACATACATTTCTGACTGTAATGTGGTATATGTACACATACATTTCTGACTGTAATGTGGTATATGTACACATACATTTCTGACTGTAATGTGGTCTATGTATACATACATTTCTGACTGTAATGTGGTATATGTACACATACATTTCTGACTGTAATGTGGTCTATGTATACATACATTTCTGACTGTAATGTGATATATGTACACATACATTTCTGACTGTAATGTGATATATGTACACATACATTTCTGACTGTAATGTGATATATGTACACATACATTTCTGACTGTAATGTGATATATGTACACATACATTTCTGACTGTAATGTGGTATATGTACACATACATTTCTGACTGTAATGTGGTCTATGTATACATACATTTCTGACTGTAATGTGGTATATGTACACATACATTTCTGACTGTAATGTGGTCTATGTATACATACATTTCTGACTGTAATGTGGTCTATGTATACATACATTTCTGACTGTAATGTGGTCTATGTACACATACATTTCTGCCTGTAATGTGGTCTATGTATACATACATTTCTGACTGTAATGTGGTATATGTACACATACATTTCTGCTGTAATGTGGTCTATGTACACATACATTTCTGACTGTAATGTGATATATGTACACATACATTTCTGACTGTAATGTGGTCTATGTATACATACATTTCTGACTTTTGTGTAATGTGGTCTATGTATACATACATTTCTGACTTTTGACTGTAATGTGATATATGTACACATACATTTCTGACTGTAATGTGGTCTATGTATACATACATTTCTGACTGTAATGTGGTATATGTAACATACATTTCTGACTGTAATGTGGTCTATGTACACATACATTTCTGACTGTAATGTGGTCTATGTATCACATACATTTCTGACTGTAATGTGTCTATGTATACATACATTTCTGACTGTAATGTGGTATATGTATACATACATTTCTGACTGACTGTAATGTGGTCTATGTATACATACATTTCTGACTGTAATGTGATATATGTATACATACATTTCTGACTGTAATGTGGTATATGTACACATACATTTCTGACTGTAATGTGGTCTATGTATACATACATTTCTGACTGTAATGTGGTATATGTATACATACATTTCTGACTGTAATGTGGTCTATGTATACATACATTTCTGACTGTAATGTGATATATGTATACATACATTACTGACTGTAATGTGGTATATGTACACATACATTTCTGACTGTAATGTGATATATGTATACATACATTACTGACTGTAATTGGATATATGTACACATACATTTCTGACTGTAATGTGGTCTATGTATACATACATTTCTGACTGTAATGTGGTATATGTATACATACATTTCTGACTGTAATGTGGTATATGTACACATACATTTCTGACTGTAATGTGGTATATGTACACATACATTTCGGACTGTAATGTGATATATGTACACATACATTTCTGACTGTAATGTGGTATATGTACACATACATTTCTGACTGTAATGTGGTCTATGTACACATACATTTCTGACTGTAATGTGGTATATGTATACATACATTTCTGACTGTAATGTGGTCTATGTATACATACATTTCTGACTGTAATGTGGTATATGTACACATACATTTCTGCTGTAATGTGGTCTATGTACACATACATTTCTGACTGTAATGTGGTCTATGTATACATACATTTCTGACTGTAATGTGGTCTATGTACACATACATTTCTGACTGTAATGTGGTATATGTACACATACATTTCTGACTGTAATGTGATATATGTACACATACATTTCTGACTGTAATGTGGTATATGTACACATACATTTCTGACTGTAATGTGGTCTATGTACACATACATTTCTGACTGTAATGTGGTCTATGTACACATACATTTCTGACTGTAATGTGGTCTATGTATACATACATTTCTGACTGTAATGTGGTCTATGTATACATACATTTCTGACTGTAATGTGGTATATGTACACATACATTTCTGACTGTAATGTGGTATATGTACACATACATTTCTGACTGTAATGTGGTCTATGTACACATACATTTCTGACTGTAATGTGGTATATGTACACATACATTTCTGACTGTAATGTGGTCTATGTATACATACATTTCTGACTGTAATGTGGTATATGTACACATACATTTCTGACTGTAATGTGGTATATGTACACATACATTTCTGACTGTAATGTGGTCTATGTATACATACATTTCTGACTGTAATGTGGTATATGTACACATACATTTCTGACTGTAATGTGGTATATGTACACATACATTTCTGACTGTAATGTGGTATATGTATACATACATTTCTGACTGTAATGTGGTATATGTACACATACATTTCTGACTGTAATGTGGTCTATGTATACATACATTTCTCATCTTGTAGGTGCTGGCCTATGATATCGGCTATCTCTCCCAGCTTGCCTTCTCTTCTTAGTTGTCTCTCTTTCAGCTTCAACTCTATCAGTTTTTTCTGCCTCTGCGTCTCTGACATCCTGTTCCATTCTGCCTCCCCATGCTCCTTCATTAACACCTGTACACAGGAGCAGGTGAGATGGTAGTGATAAACTTCTCTAAGTTCCTAGTACAGTATAACCCCTCTAAACTGGACCCCCTCTAATTCGGAACCCCCTCCAAACCGGCCTTTTTCTCCGGTCCCGAATTTAGAGGCGTTTTACTGTACAGTCACAACACACAAAACCCTCACTGTGCATCCTTACAAAGATGTATTAAAACCCACTACAAGCAAGTTTCATTGACCATTTCAAGGGGAACCGTCCTCAAGAAAGGAACTTTTTGTTGTTGTTTATGTTTATTTATCATCGCCCCCTGGTTAATTGGGGCAACACCTCTAGAAGTATATTAGTCATTATATCTTTTTGAGGGGATAGTGCAAAGAAGAAATTTCTTCGGTGGCATAGAAATGCACAAAGCGCCAAAGGTGATTAAAGTTTTCAAACAGGATAACTTGATTCAAACAACGTGATAAAAAAGCAATTTCAAACGGGGTGGCAACGTCCCTTTTCATTGAAGTAGGGAGAACCTTGCCATCTATATAAAACTATGGATGAACTGATGTAACTTATCTACCTCCATAAGCAGCTTGTCCTTCATGACATCATACTTCTCTTCAAGGGCTTTCATAACACTTGCTTGGGTTGTCTCCCCTGAATCCTCACCTTCATCTTTATCATGTGACCTTGACGGGTCTCTTAGCAACACAGCAGCAATGTTCTCATAGTTACAATCTTTATTCAGTACCTTTAGGGCTCGGTGATGGTTTTGCAAACTTTTCAGATCCTGAAATGACACTTTTGTATTGACTTTTCACATTTAGGGATATTCAGCTGACTGTTCTTTAACAAAACATAGTGAAACAACAATAAAATTATCAACATTGCAATCAATACACATATCCTTTGCACTCGCGTTTGACAGAATAAACATTTTTTATAATTTATATTTCTTAAGTTTTCATGATGCGTCTAGCCAACTCAGGTAATTGTTTTACAATAGTGATGTACAAAAGGGGGCAAAATGTGGGAAGTTATCAGACATGAACAAAGGATTTACCGTATCCTCCAAGTGTTTATATCTAAGGTAATTGTGTCTGTGGATTTACCATATCCTCCAAGTGTTTATATCTAAGGTAATTGTGTCTGTGGATTTACCGCATCCTCCAAGTGTTTATATCTATGGTAATTGTGGATTTACCTTATCCTCCAAGTGTTTATATCTAAGGTAATTGTGGATTTACCTTATCCTCCAAGTGTTTATATCTAAGGTAATTGTGTTTGTGGATTTACCTTTAATATCCTCCAAGTGTTTATATCTAAGGTAATTGTGGATTTAACTTATCCTCTAAGTGTTTATATCTAAGGTAATTGTGGATTTAACTTATCCTCTAAGTGTTTATATCTAAGGTAATTGTGGATTTACCTTATCCTCTAAGTGTTTATATCTAAGGTAATTGTGTTTGTGGTTTTACCTTATCCTCTAAGTGTTTATATCTAAGGTAATTGTGGATTTACCTTATCCTCCAAGTGTTTATATCTAAGGTAATTGTGTTTGTGGATTTACCGTATCCTCTAAGTGTTTATATATTAGGTAATTGTGTTTTGGGATTTACCTTATCCTCTAAGTGTTTATATCTAAGGTGATTGTGTTTGTGGATTTACCTTATCTGCTAAATGTTTATATCTAAGGTAATTGTGTGTGTGGATTTACCTTATCCTCTAAGTGTTTATATCTAAAGTAATTGTGTCTGTGGATTACCTTATCCTCTAAGTGTTTATATCTAAGGTAATTGTGTCTGTGGATTACCCTATCCTCTAATTGTTCATATCTACGGTAATTGTGGATTTACCTTATCCTCCAAGTATTTATATATAAGGTGATTGTGTTTGTGGTTTTACCTTATCCTCCGAGTATTTATATCTAAGGCAGTGGATTTACCTTATCCTCCAAGTATTTATATCTAAGGTAGTTATGTTTGTGGATTACCTTATCCTCTAAATCATTCAGCATCCTCTGGGCTTCTTGTTTCTGCAGCTCCTGAAGGTCTGCCAACATTGTTACCTGAAGATCATCGTCTGTCACAATTTGACCATCTGCTTCAGATTCACAGCGGATCATTTCCAACATCACACTTATGGCATCCTGGTAATACAAACATCTTACACTTTATAGAACATACATGTATACCACAATCATCATTCATATGCGAACATTGGACTGCGAATCCAGGGATCGCAGGTTCGATCCCCCCATCTGATCCTAATAATATTAACAGTCTTTCAGATGGGTCTCTAAACAGAGGTTTCATGTTGGTGCTTTACACGGTGCATGTAAAAGAACCAGAGGAGACTCTGGAATGGGTCTCTGTCTGTATCACTGCACTATCCTCCAAAAATCTAAAATGACTAATCTCTTCAGGCGGCGTCGCTCATATGGGCAACCAGTAGCGACGATAAATAAACGTAAAATCACACACATCATTCACACATACCCCACAGTAAGTTATTGGGGGTAACAATAGGATACAGACATATTCCCCCAGTCTTCATTTTAGCTATTTTGGTAGACATTCACCAAAAGATCATTTGTACGAAATTCTGACTGATGGTCTATTTATTTTTACGTTTATTTATCGTCGCTACCGGTTGCCCATAATTTTATGAGCGATGCCTACTGAAGAGTCATGTTAGATTTTTGGAGGATAGTGCAATGATACAGAAAGAGACCCATTCCAAAGTCTCTTCTGGTTCTTTTATGTGCACCGACATGAGACCTAGGTTTAAAGTCCTATCCGAAAAACTGTTAATTGTATTAGGGTCAGACATGGGATCGCAGGGTCGATCCCCTGGATTACCAGTCCAACGTGTTAACCACTGGACTACAGATCCTTCTGTTCTGACTGATGGATTCAGAGGAGAATATATTTCGACATTCTTAAATTGTTGCCATGGAAACCAGAAGTATTGATGAAATTTAAGTTTATTTCAGTTATTTTGGTAGAGGACAATCCAAGTATCATACTTGTACAGTTTACGTTGCGGTTGAATGACAGATGTTTGGTGACGAGAAAAGCTCACTTCAGCATTACATACTCAACTTGTTGATATTTTACCTCATTTAATATTATTATGTTTCAAATACATTGATTTCTATATTCCAAGAACTTGTTGTGAAAAGTACAAGAAATCCGTAGAATACTCTTGTCCAAAGGTATGGAATAGTCTACCATTTGAAATCAAGACATCCTGGCCCGGAGGTTATAAAACTTTTCCAATATAGGTACACTTCAATATTGCTGGTATTACCGGGAAATACCCAATATAGGTACACTTTAATATTACTGGTATTACCGGGAAAATACCCAAAATAGGTACACTTCAATATAGCTGGTATTACCGGGAAATACCCAATATAGGTACACTTCAATATAGCTGGTATTACCAGGAAATATGCAATATAGGTACACTTCAATATTGCTTGTATTACCAGGAAATACCCAATATAGGTACACTTCAATATAGCTGGTATTACCAGGAAATACCCAATATAGGTACACTTCAATATAGCTGGTATTACCGGGAAATACCCAATATAGGTACACTTCAATATAGCTGGTATTACCAGGAAATACCCAATATAGGTACACTTCAATATAGCTGGTATTACCAGGAAATACGCAATATAGGTACACTTCAATATTGCTGGTATTACCAGGAAATACGCAATATAGGTACACTTCAATATTGCTGGTATTACCAGGAAATACGCAATATAGGTACACTTCAATATAGCTGGTATTACCAAGAAATACCCAATATAGGTACACTTCAATATTGCTGGTATTACCGGGAAATACCCAATATAGGTACACTTCAATATTGCTGGTATTACCGGGAAATACCCAATATAGGTACACTTCAATATTGCTGGTATTACCGGGAAATACCCAATATAGGTACACTTCAATATTGCTGGTATTACCGGGAAATACCCAATATAGGTACACTTTAATATTACTGGTATTACTGGGAAAATACCCAAAATAGGTACACTTCAAAATAGCTGGTATTACCAGGAAATACCCAATATAGGTACACTTTAATATTACTGGTATTACCGGGAAAATACCCAAAATAGGTACACTTCAAAATAGCTGGTATTACCAGGAAATACCCAATATAGGTACACTTTAATATTACTGGTATTACCGGGAAAATACCCAAAATAGGTACACTTCAAAATAGCTTGTATTACCAGGAAATACCCAATATAGGTACACTTTAATATTGCTGGTATTACCGGGAAATACCCAATATAGGTACACTTTAATATTACTGGTATTACCGGGAAATACCCAATATAGGTACACTTCAATATAATAATAGGTATGGAATAGTCTACCATTTGAAATCAAGACATCCTGACCATGGAGGTTATAAAACTTTTCTCAAAACCCAAACTCAAGCTCAAGTGAGTTGATGTATTGAATCTGAGATTTAAACTTGGTAGAACAAATCTGAGGCTTGAGACTGAGTTTGAGATTGGAGAAAAGTTTTAAAACCTCCAACCCAGGGTCTTTAAATATTTTCAAGATAAAATGCAAAGTATGGTAGTAGTGGTAACACGCTGGACTGGTAATCCAGGGATCGCAGGTTTGATCCCCCGTCTGACCCTAATACAATTAACAGTCTTTCAGATGGGACTTTAAACCAAGGTCTGGTGTCGGTGCTTTACACTGTGCATGTAAAAGAACCAGAGGAGACTCTGGAATGGGTCTCTGTCTGTATCATTGCACTATCCTCCAAAAATCTAAAATGACTAATCTCTTCAGGAGGCGTCGCTGATATGGGCAACCGGTAGCGACGATAAATAAACATAAAACACACACGCAAAGTATGGTTACATCAACATTTTACTACGTAGACAGTTATATAAGTAAAGTAAAGTGTTTGTTTAGTGTCACCCCTATTTAAAGGGCCAGTCATTTCTGACTTATGAGACACCTCTTTTTATGAACATCAGTACTTCCCGAATCCTATGCTTGTATGCCAGGCGCCAGGCTGGTAGGCAATCGGTAACCATTATTTAACTAGCTGGCGGCTCACCAACCACCCATATCAGAACGAACCCCTGACGAGATTCGAACCTTCGACCTCCCGCTCCGTAGGCGGACGCCTTAACCACTGGGCCACGGAGACAGTATATACATGTATGAATGTAATTCAATATACTTATGTCATTTTGTATTTCAATCAAATAAGCTGATTGATTTTTCCTTTTGTTTAAACTACATTGTACACTGAACATGTATATTGAATGGTATATCTATGGACTTTTGTTATAATTATTGTGTATAATGTTACATTTTCGAGGCCTTATGGAGGATTAGTTCATAATTAGGTCACCCTCTATAAATAAAGAAATATATGTGTAAACTTTCCTTAGCATTTTACTTACAATACCTTTATTATGGAATATACGGTACCTTCAAAAGTTCCATTTGTTCTTTTAGGTTCTTTTCATCAGAGTGTTTCCAGTTTTTGTACATCTCGTTAATCTCAAACATGTGGTCCCCTCGTTCCGCGTCACTCATGTCCTTGGCAACCATTCTCTGTTTACTGTTGCTAGTCTCACCCATCAGCTGCAATATAGGATCATAATTCACTCATTATCACCTGTGTCCACCATAGCCCGTAATATTGTTTACAATGTTCATTCCCTGCAATAAAATGTTATCATACACAAATATGTGTTATAGTCCTCAAACTTTTAATGTGCAAATTCGTTCAATAAAATATTAAATTTTACTTTTATAAATATTTTTCTCTCCTCTCTATGTCTTCTATCCATGTCATATGCAATCGCATCCTGCAGAGAGATGGAGTCTACTGTATCAACCAGGCCCGTATCAATGTCCTCATCAGCTCCACCTTTGCCATTTCTAGCTGCCTCAAGCCTTTCACGTGCAAGTTTTTCTTGTCTTTGTCTCTCGTCATCTTTATTGAAATGTGAACTACAACAAAGAATGAAAACTACAACAAAGAATGAAAATGTGCACTACAACAAAGAATGAAAATGTGCACTACAACAAAGAATGAAAACTACAACAAAGAATGAAAACTACAACAAAGAATGAAAACTACAACAAAGAATGAAAATGTGCACTACAACAAAGAATGAAAACTACAACAAAGAATGGAAATGTGCACTACAACAAAGAATGAAAATGTACACTACAACAAATATTCAAAATGTACACTACAACAAAGATTGAAAATGGGCACTACAACAAAGAATCAAAGTGTAAACTACAACAAAGAATGTGCACTACAACAAAGAATGAAAATGTGCACTACAACAAAGAATGAAAACTACAACAAAGAATGAAAACTACAACAAAGAATGAAAGTGTAAACTACAACAAAGATTCAAATTGTACACTACAACAAAGAGTGAAAATGTACACTACAACAAAGAATGAAAATGTGCACTACAACAAAGAATGAAAACTACAACAAAGAATGAAAATGTGAAAAGCTGACCAAGTTGCCGTACTTAAACAAACACACAAGGAGGTGCGAATCAGTGGACTTTATGGATTGACATAACTAGAAAATGAACAATATTAAAACAAAAACTGAAAATAAAATTATTTATTTTATTTTTTGGTATTCAAATACCGAAATAGGATTCGAATATTCGGTCAGGTATTTGGATATTCGGATATTCGAATATTCGGTCCTATCCATAGTTTTTTTTTAACAAAATCACAAATTAATCTGTAAATGGTGGTTTATTAAAGTTAACGCTAGGGTACATTTGCGTATGAATGATTGTATTACTTTTCCAACTGAAGAAGAAAACACATTAAGTGACTTTAAGTTACACAGAATCATTATCGGCTCATTTATTGATGTGACAAATAAAATGTGTAAATGCACTCACTCCCTGTCCCTTTTTTCAGCCAGTCCAAGAATGAGAGCAGCCCCTTCAAAGTTCTCCTCTTTCTGTGCTAATCGCTGGTACCTCTTCAGACGTGCCAGATTTACCTGTCGCTCTCGGTCCCTATCAACCTCATTACCTGTCTCACCTAGTTTACGTAGTAGCTCTCCCTTTTCCTGCAAAGTTGATACGGTTATAGAAGTGTAGCTATGTAGCTACGTACAATACAGACGGGTCTGTAGTACAGTGCATTACCTGTCTCATCTAGTCTACGTAGTAGCTCTTCCTTTTCCTGCAAAGTTGATACAGTTATAGAAGTGTAGCTATGTAGCTACGTACAATACAGACGGATCTGTAGTATAGGATCTGTAGTACAGTGCCTTATCTGTCTCACCTAGCCTAAGTAGTAGCTCTCCCTTTTCCTGCAAAGTTGATATGGTTATAGAAGTGTACCTAAAAGTGTTTGTTTATTATAGTGTTACCCCTATTTAAAGGGCCAACCATTTCTGACTTATGAGACACCTCTTTTTTATGAACATCAGTACTTCCCGAATCCTATACTTGTATGCCAGGCGACAGGTGGACGCCTTAACCACTAGGCCACGGAGACGGTTCAATCTATGTAGCTATGTACAATACAGACGGATCTGTAGTACAGTGGTTAACACACTGGATTGGTAATCCAGGGATCGCAGGTTCGATCCCCCGTCTGACCATAATAAAATTAACAGTCTTTCAGTTGGGACTTTAAACTGAGGTCTCGTGTCGGTGCTTTACACCATGCACGTAAAAGAACCAGAGGAGACTCTGGAATGGGTTTCTGTCTGTATCATTGCACTATCCTACAAAATCTAAAATGACTAATATCTTCAGGAGGCGTCGCTCATATGGGCAACCGGTAGCGACGATAAATAAACGTAAAACACACACTTTATACATCTTCTGCTAATTGGTCATTTCAATAGGGAGCGCAAATCACTAATGTTGTCAGAACTTGTGGCCCAGCAAATCACTAATGTTGTCAGAACTTGCGGCCCAACCCATTTGCTAATTATTTATTTGTAATATGATTGTCATTGTTACATACCTACATGTATATATAGAGCAATAAACAATATCATCAACAAATTGTGGTTTCCGAGAAGATGACTTTGGAAAAGATTTACAAAGTAGACGACGTAATTTTTGTAATCTTATAATGAGGTGAAATACGACCACAGGATCACAATTTGAGCAAACTTAGTACTTTTAAATTTACTTAGTTAATGACTGTCGCACGGACAAGGACAGAGTCATAATTAATGTTTTGACACTGGTGATATTGACATTTTCTTTCCCTAATTTATGATTTACAGGATTTCTACAGGGTTGCTTGATGTAAGATTGCACAGTCAATTGTTAGAAATAAGGATTGAAGCGTGTAATTTATCTTAGTTTATACAAATTTATTTTAGCTCGATTGCGAAACAAGTTCTTACAACTTATATTAATCACTCTCGAAACCTCATTCCTGATGGAATCCATCGCCATGAGGGAGAGAAGAGGCAACGTGGAATTTAAATGCCTTGCCTAAGGGTACAATCGTAACGGCTCCAGCGGGGCTCGAACTCCGGACCATTCACACCTGAAGCGAACGCGCATCCACTGTGCGCTATCACGACTTCCAAACTTAGTAGAGGTTCTCTATAGCAAAATATCTTTCCCCATAAACAGACAACAATGTTTTCTGATGAATTGATACGGCTTGAGCAAACTTCAGAGACGAACAGAATTTCATCACATTTGTGCCAGTAATTTCATTTCATCTAGTGACCTAGTTTTAAGACATTGTGACCTAATTTGAGAAATGATCGTTGTTATGCAGTTTCATGAGCAATATTTGATGACAGGACGACACAGGGCATTCACAACGGCTCAAGCTTGGTGAGCTTAAAACCAATTGCAATTAAAAATATTACGAGAAATCAACAAAATATTTATGTGGATGGATTTGTAAAATAATTAGCGGCTATATACATGTATGGGATTGAACTCATCTCTGTCATACAGTATTTATTTTAGCTACATATATTTATCTAGTAGTTTCCTGGAGGCTTCCCACCAAATTTCGTCGGTATTGACGAAGTGGTTTCAGAAATGTCTTCATTCAAAGCAAAATGTTTACAATTGCAGGAAGACCCACCTAGACCAATAGCTCAGTCTGAGTATGGCTACAGATCAAGTTAGGTTTGAAACAAACAGTAAGTAGTCTATGCTATGCTCCACGCTGCCTTGTAACACATTTTTGGCATAACAATCTGTTGCTAAGATATTTCCATTTTTGGGTTTGGTTTCATATCTGTATGTGTTGCTAAGTTGTTTCAATCATTTTTGGGTTTGGTTTCATATCTGTATGTGTTGCTAAGATATTTCCATTTTTGGGTTTTGTTTTGTATCTGTATGTGTTGCTAAGATGTTTCCATTTTTGGGTTTGGTTTCGTATCTGTATGTGTTGCTAAGATATTTCCATTTTTGGGTTTGGTTTGGTATCTATATGTGTTGCTAAGATATTTCCATTTTTTGGTTTTGTTTGGTATCTGTATGTGTTGCTAAGATGTTTCCATTTTTGGCTTTGTTTGGTATCTATATGTGTTGCTAAGATATTTCCATTTTTGGGTTTTGTTTGGTATCTGTATGTGTTGCTAAGATATTTCCATTTTTGGGTTTGGTTTGGTATCTCTATGTGTTGCTAAGATGTTTCCATTTTTGGGTTTGGTTTGGTATCTGTATGTGTTGCTAAGATATTTCCATTTTTGGGTTTGGTTTGGTATCTGTGTGTTGCTAAGATGTTTCCATTTTTGGGTTTGGTTTCGTATCTGTATGTGTTGCTAAGATATTTCCATTTTTGGGTTTTGTTTGGTATCTGTATGTCTTCAAGTAGTGAACATCTGGTTTGGACAAGAATCTTGGAAAGACATACCGACTGTTTGTTACTTAAATTATGTGGTACATGTATATATACAACAGGTACTGAAGTGCAAAGAAAACTACATACGTACATCTACATAAGCACACATGTTCCCCGGTAGTGGACAAATAATTCATGCCATATTATTTAAGGCGATTGATCATACATTGTGCTCCATAACGTTTTTGTAGCTTCAACATTTATAGTGTTATGTATAGATTGGGGGAATTGGTGGAGTGAATATTTACCTGTTCAAATCTATCTTGAAGGTCTTCCAGTACATTTCTCGTCTTCATCTTTTCTTCTTTCTCCTCTGCCTCTATGTCCTCCCGCTCTAACTCATCTACTTCCTCCTCTGTCAGTCCTGAACAAGGCAGAACGCTTCTATTACATTGTCTATGGAGATTTCAGGTTTAGCTTTGGTTGTTGTGTTTGAAAAATCTAGCTTACAATACATACTTGCCTATAAGACAAGCTTTTTACCACCAGATTATAGCCTCAAAGTGGTTTCAAGTCTTATAAGTGAGAGCACAAAAAAAAACATTTAAAAATGTGTCAAATCGTATCCATAATTAGGTTATAGTAAAGAAAGAATTTTTTCAACTTGCACTGGCGGGACATGCAATTTATACTTGTGTCCATTTTATTAATCCGTCTTATATGTTAGTGCATGCTAAACACCACATATTTCAGGACCAAAGTAGGGGTTCATCTTACAGGCGAAATTGCCTTATGAGCGAGTATGGACGGCATATGATTGTAACGAGAAAGTAGTTCTGCAGTGTGGACCCATACTTATAGATTTACCATCGGAGGGATCACGTATCAGCGAAGGGAGTATATGATTGTAACAAGAAAGTAGGTCTGCAGTGTGGACCCATACTTATAGATTTACCATCGGAGGGATCATGTATCATCGAAGGGAGTATATGATTGTAACGAGAAAGTAGTTCTGCAGTGTGGACCCATACTTATAGATTTACCATCGGAGGGATCACGTATCATCGAAGGGAGTATATGATTGTAACGAGAAAGTAGTTCTGCAGTGTGGACCCATACTTATAGATTTACCATCGGAGGGATCATGTATCATCGAAGGGAGTATATGATTGTAACGAGAAAGTAGTTCTGCAGTGTGGACCCATACTTATAGATTTACCATCGGAGGGATCACGTATCAACGAAGGGAGTATTTCAATCCACCGAGAAGTATTATTGACAACGCTATACCAACAAGAGGGATTTGTCACATCAAACAACTATGTTAACGAATCAGCACTGTCTCAGGGGCAGTTAACCAGATTGTAAACACTGTAGACACAATGCAACACAGAGTCTATAACGGACACAATGCAACACACAATGCAACACACAGTCTATAATGGACACAATGCAACAAACAGTCTATAACGGACACAATGCAACACACAATGCAACACACAGTCTATAACGGATACAATGCAACACACAGTCTATAATGGACACAATGCAACATACAGTCTATAACGGACACAATGCAACACACAGTCTATAACGGACACAATGCAACACACAGTCTATAACGGACACAATGCAACATACAGTCTATAACGGACACAATGCAACACACAGTCTATAACGGACACAATGCAACACACAGTCTATAACGGACACAATGCAACACACAATGCAACATACAGTCTATAACGGATACAATGCAACACACAATGCAACACACAGTCTATAACGGACACAATGTAACACACAGTCTATAACGGACACAATGCAACACACAGTCTATAACGGACACAATGCAACACACAATGCAACACACAGTCTATAACGGACACAATGCAACACACAGTCTATAACGGACACAATGCAACACACAGTCTATAACGGACACAATGTAACACACATCAGTCTATAAGGGGTACAATGTAACACACATTAGTCTATAAGGGGTACAATGTAACACACATTAGTCTATAAGGGGTACAATGTAACACACATTAGTCTATAAGGGGTACAATGTAACACACATTAGTCTATAAGGGGTACAATGTAATACACATTAGTCTATAAGGGGTACAATGTAATACACATTAGTCTATAAGGGGTACAATGTAACACACATTAGTCTATAAGGGGTACAATGTAATGCACATTAGTCTATAAGGGGTACAATGTAATACACATTAGTCTATAAGGGGTACAATGTAATACACATTAGTCTATAAGGGGTACAATGTAACACACATTAGTCTATAAGGGGTACAATGTAACACACATTAGTCTATAAGGGGTACAATGTAACACACATTAGTCTATAAGGGGTACAATGTAATGCACATTAGTCTATAAGGGGTACAATGTAACACACATTAGTCTATAAGGGGTACAATGTAATACACATTAGTCTATAAGGGGTACAATGTAACACACATTAGTCTATAAGGGGTACAATGTAACACACATTAGTCTATAAGGGGTACAATGTGCTCTCACCCAGACATTCTACATGGAAAGTAGTACAGGAATACAAGAGCCACTAGTGCATACCTTGTGCCAATCTTTCTTTTCTCTTCCTCAGTTGGGCCTGTAGTCTGTGCCGCTGGTCGCTTACAGTGTCACCCATCAGTTGCCGTAAATGTTCTTGGTCCTTCAACAATTCAGCTGAAAACAATGCAACATAGTTGTATAAGCTTAAAATCCTTTAGGTTTTTTTTTGGGGGGAGGGGGTTAGAGTCGCATCAACAACTCCAATATTTCAGACATGGATGGGCACCCAGGTAGAACCACTAACCTTCCACAAGCAAGCTGAATACGCTTACAGTCCAGCATATGTTTAATTATATGTTATATTTCAGGTTTTACGCCTGCATCAGCACCATTTTCGGGCTATATCGCCGGTGGGCAGTTTACCTAACAACACCTTTCCTGGGCAGGCTCCAGGGGTTAACCAGTACTTGGGTGTATCCAACCTCCGTAAGAAACTGCCAACTTTTTCATATAAATGAGACACGGCCTGAGCGGGGCTCGAACCCGTGACCATCAGTGATGATAGGTTACAGCATATGTTTAAAGTGACATTACATCACAAAAAGCAAAATAAGAAAGCATTTTTCACGTATAAATGTATTGCTACTACAAATTCTTCTGAAACAAATATGCATACATGTAGGAACTAATGTGAGATATAACGGTAAATCTGTACCATAAATCGTGTTGTTCAGGATACACAGGTTTTATTACGCATGGATGTCGACCTTATTTACATTGTTTTGTTATGTCAACAAACCGCGTATACGACGTTTGTTTATTAGTTGAAATACTCAGTTTTTAAGGCAATTATTTGGCGGAAAATAATACCATATAATAGGAAATTACATTCTGTAGAAATTTGCATTTTCACTGATGTAGTGTCGTTTTAAAAGCTCATGTGTAAGCTTAACAAAGGGGCCCCCAGCAGGTATCTATTTCACTCACCTGAGTACAATGAGACAGAACATGATTGTGTGTGCCACTTTTGAATCTACGATCTCGGTTTAACAACCAAATACAAATGTGTTCAAAGATTTTCCCTACTTTTTTACCAAACTCACAAGAGATTTCATCAAGCTTCGTGAATGCTGGTTCTGAATTACAACCTCTAAAGTGTTCATAAGGAATTCCCACCCCCACTGGAGGCCTCATTTGTTGAGGGACAGTTTTCATTTTAGTTATTTCGATAGATAGTCACTAAATGAGAGATTTTTTAAAGTTTATAAACATGTATAGCTTATATAAGCAAATAATGCCCTGATAATGCCAATGATGGCTGCTATTTTAAAGGACATTATATGTCCCGTCGGCGATATAGCCCAAAATGGTGCTGATGAAGGCGTAAAACCCGAACAAACCAAATAACGTTTGATTCTGACTGTTGGTTTTAGAGGAGAAGTCTTTTCAAGATTTTTTAAAAATATGAATTCCTCTAAACGGGATAATATTCATTTGAAATATATATACAGTCTACATCCGTTATGCCAAAGTCATTAATGTCGAATTCTCCGGTTATCACAAAGTCGGATCAAAGTCCTGTATCAGACACTATCATTTTTTATGTAACTGGATCTGTTTATATCGAATTTCGTTAAGTCAAACTTCGGTTATGTCGAAGTATTTTGTTCAGTCCGACGGAATTCGACATAACGGATGTAGACTGTATGTTTAATACTCCACATTTTACTGTTTCAGGAAAGATAATTACTATAATTGTATGTTTAAACATGATTTATTTTACAACGATTGCGAAGCAAGTTCTAACAACTTATATTAATCACTCTCGTTGCCGCGGATAAAATCGTAAATGTGGTCATTCGTGTGGGAGGAAACCGGAGTACTGGGAGAAAACACACCTGTCCGATCTGGTGACCAACATACCATCTCACATACTTCCCGGTCCGAGGATCGAACCCGGTTTGCATTGGTGAGAAGCGAGCGTGTTAACCACTGCGCTAATCGGACAGCCTCTACTATAACTGTAGACTTGCCAAATGAATGACAAGGGGGCCAAGAGGACAATCCACCTGTGAACGTGGCTGAAAATTACAAACATCATTTGGACAAACATATTTTGAAAGATTTTCCCCTCGTGTATTTGGGGTCAACTTTACATGAGTATGTGGCCGTAATTAGTTATATATATTTGTTTGTTTCTTGAGGTATGCCCTGTTATAAAGACAGCAATGTTTGGTCTATGTAATGATATTATAAAGTTTTTGATTCAGCTCTCCATACATCAAACATTCCGGAAACAGCATTGGGCAGGCAGAAAATAGTCTATAGTAAATACAAGACCATAACCGCTACTTTCCAATAAAACAACAGTGATGTATTTACCAATTAATGCATTTGCTTCATCAACTTTTCCAGATTTACGAAGTTGTCTTTCTGTCATCTTAAGCTTGAAAATCTTTCTCTGTCTCTCTTTGTCTGATAAACGATTCCATTCCGATTCTCCAAGCTACAAATATCAAATATAACCAAACACTTGCTGGTAAACAATTCCATACACATTCACAAAGCTACAGATTTATGTGTGTGTTTTACGCTTATTTATCGTCGCTACCGGATGGCCATATGAGCGACGCCTCCTGAAGAGATTAGTCATTTTAGATTTTGGCAGATAGTGCAATGATACAGACAGAGACCCATTACAGAGTCTCCTCTGGTGCTTTTATGTGCACGGTGTAAAGCACCGACACGAGACCTCAGTTTAAAGTCCCAACTGAAAGACTGTTAATTTTATTAGGGTCAGACGGGGGATCGAACCTGCGATCCCTGGATTACCAGTCCAGTGTGTTACCACTGGAATACAGATTTATGACCAGCAAAGATGTTAATGTATATGTTTTGTGTTGGATACGATATGGATTCAACCTAATGCTTCTTGCTGGATTAAAAATAGCTATCCAAGATTTCACTAGAATGTTTCTTCTTGAACATTCATCATTTAAATGTAATGTTTCTAGTTTGATTAGAACATTTCAATGTAATGTTTCTAGTTGCATTAGAACATTTCAATGTAATGGTTCTAGTTGCATTAGAACATTTCAATGTAACGTTACTTGTTGCACATGATATGGACATCCAAGATTTCAATGTAAATATTCTTGTTGGACATCCAATGTTTCAATGTAAATATTCTTGTTGGACATCCAAGATTTCAATGTAAATATTCTTGTTTGACATCCAATATTTCAATGTAAATATTCTTGTTGTACATTCAAGATTTCAATGTAAATATTCTTGTTGTACATTCAAGATTTCAATGTAAATATTCTTGTTTGACATCCAATGTTTCAATATAAATATTCTTGTTGTTTGACATCCAACATTTCAATGTAAATATTCTTGTTGTACATTCAAGATTTCAATGTAAATATTCTTGTTGTACATTCAATGTTTCAATGTAAATATTCTTGTTTGACATCCAATGTTTCAATGTAAATATTCTTGTTTGACATCCAATGTTTGGACAATGTTTAATTGTTGGATATGCAATCATGACAGAAAACAAGCAGTTTTAAAGAATAAATAAACTTATTTTTCCAAACCTCTTTCATAAGGGCCTCAGCAATCAGTTTGTCTTTGAGAGCATCGTATTTCCCCTGAAGCGCCTCAATGACATCATCAGTGGTACTATCTGATGGATCAGGGGAGAGCACTACTAGGGCAATATTGTCAGCCATGTTGGATTTTGTCTCCTCCAGAATCCTTTTCACTGCCTTCTTAATTCCATCTTCACTCTGTAACAAAGTCAGGAAATAAATGTGAGATTTCAAATCAATCTCTTATTAACCATTTGCACGCTAGCGGCAGATATAATCACTTTTACAAACAGCATAGAGCCAGATCAGACGGCCCATTCTGTGCCATCTGATCAGGCTCTATGCTGTTTGCTATTCGGATAGTGGAGCTAAAACACTTGTCTGAATAGCTAACAACATAGATCCTGATCAGACGTGTTTGCAAATGTGATTTTATTTACTCAGCATGCAAATGTGTAATACAATCAGCTATCAAAAACAATGGTCATGTGACTCATCTATAAGATAAATTAGTGGAGGTCGTGATAGCGTAGTGGTAGCGCATTCGCTTCAGGTGCGAACGGTCAGGAGTTTGAGCCCTGCTGCTCCAGCATTACGATTGTGCCCTTAGGTAAGGCATTTAATTCCACGTTGCCACTTCTCTTTCCCTCGTGGCGATGGATTCCATCAGGAATGAGGTCTGTCTCGAGAGTTATTAATATAAGTTGTAAGATCTTGTTTCGCAATCAAGCTAAAATAAATTTGTATAAACTAAGATAAATTACACGTTTTTATCCTTATTTCTAACAATTGACTGTGCAATCTTACATTATGCAACCCTGTAGAAATCCTGTAAATCATAAATTAGGGAAATGTTAAAGTGACACTACATTGGTGAAAACACAAATGTCTGCAGAATGTAATTTCCTATTATATAGTATAATTTTCTTTCCAATATTTGCCTCAAAAACTGAGTACTTCAACAAATAAACAAGCGTCGTATAAGCGGTTTGTTGACATAACAATATATTGTAAATAAGGTGGACATTCATGCATAATACAATGGGTGTATCCTGAATAACACGATTTATCGTACATGTTTACCGTTATATCTCACATTTGTGCCTATGCATATTTATTTGCAAACTAATCTTAGTTAAATTATCTCTAAGCGAAATATTGCGTGCTTAGTATTGACTCCAATGACAAACAAAACGTCATTTCAGGAGCGTGGATGACCACAATATGAAATCCTACTTTCACTTTTGAAAGTTTGTAGACCACAAACACACTGTTTATTGATTCAATGTTAGTGTTCGAATGTATTTAGAAAAAATTGTAGTAGCAATGCATTTATACATGAAAACTTGCATTTTACAGGCCTTTTGCGATGTAATGTCGCTTTAATATCACAGGTGTCAAAACATTAATTATGACTGTGTCCTTGTCTGTGTGGCAGTCATTAATAGCATATGGAATATATTATTGCAATATGGAATATTCTTCTACCACATCTACAAGTTACTGGCCACATTCAACAGACTCAATTGCCAGGTCTGTCTGTATTGCGCGCATTTGCCTAACTTTCTCGCATATCACTATTGATCACGTGTCCCACGATAGTTGGGCAGTCTCGCCAGCAACATTCATACATGCGGGTTGAGCAAAATACCGTAACCCGATAACTTCTATGTGTTTATTTCACAAAGCTAATGATTATTAATCTCTCTTGAGCAAGCATGAAGTATTCCTAATAAGGATGGCAACTAGTACTCAAGTACTTGGGAAAATGTCCGTGTATAAAATAGCAAAATGATAATCGAGTATTTGTCATAACATAAATTGGCTGAAAAAAACTAGATGCAAATAAGTAAAAGTAAAGTGTAAAGTGTTTGTTTATTATAGTGTCACCCCTATTTAAAGGGCCAGCCATTTCTGACTTATGAGACACCTCTTTTTTATGAACATCAGTACTTCCCGAATCCTATGCTTGTGTGCCAGACGTCAGACTGGTAGGCAATCGGTAACCATTATTTAACTAGCTGGCGGCTCACCAACCGGCCATATCAGAACGAACCCCTGATGAGATTCGAACCTTCGACCTCCCGCTCCGTAGACGGAGACGGTAATAAGGGCCAATTGTTTCTTTCAATTTTCAATAAACAGCAATTATCTTAATCTGGGACAATATCCGGGGGCCAATAATCTACATGCTGAACCAGAAGTGTGAAAATAATCCTTGTTTACAGGTATTCTTTCAATAAACAAGTCAACAGTTTGACATTATTGGCAGGTGGTTGTGCCACTGATGATGATTGAGCTTATTTACCTTCACCACTGCAACACTGAGCTACATGTATATATGTTAACTGTATGCACGACTAGAGTCTCAAAATGGTATGGGAATATTCAAACAGGTCTGGAGGTTATAAGACTTTTCTCCGATACAATACACGGTCTAATGTTTCTGATTGATTCAGCCGAGAGTAAATCTCAAAATTAACCAATCAAATCACTTTATCTTGTTTGTTTGGGTTTTTACGCCTTCATTGGCTCTTTAGCTTGAGATCTGAGAACAGCCTAATAACTTACGACCATGATCTTTGACTATTTTCCTAACTGGGAAACAAAATATTCTTGTATACCTTCACAGTCAAAGACTTGATAAGTCTCTCAGCCTCAGAGTTCTGGTACTCTAGCAAGGTAGCCATCAAGGAGCAGCACAGCAGCTCTTCTGTCACATCATTGGCTAGATCGTCAGAGAGACGTATTCTACGTGCCTCCTTCTTGTACACAGTTCCCTCTGTCAATAGTTCCATGTTCTCGCATACACGATCTATAAACAATTATTCAATAACCCACATACTTAATTCTCAGAAAAGTGACCGCTTAATAGCTCGCCTTCTGCATTAATGATGAGAAGCATTGTTATTCTTTGATTGTTCTCATTGGCTGTCCGATTAGCGCAGTGGTTAGCACGCTAGCTTCTCACCAATGCAACCCAGGTTCGATACTCTGACCGGGAAGTATGTCAGATGGTACGGTGGTCGCCAGATCGGACAGGTGGGTTTTCTCTGGGTACTCCGGTTTCCTCCAACATGAATGACCACATAAATGGTTTCATCAGCGCCAACGAGAGTGATTAATATAAGTTGTTAGAACTTGCTTCGCAATCGATAAAGTTTAAACTAAGTTATTGTTATTCTTGGATTGTTCTTGGGGTTTAAAGTCGCATCAACAGTTTACCAGTTGGCTATATGGTAACTCTCCAGCTATCATTGGTGCAGGAAGACACAGGGTGTCCGTCCGTGCAATATTTCAGACAAGACGAGTACCCAGGTAGAATGCCGGACTTCCGCAAGCCAACTGGATAGCTTCCTCCCAGTGGGATTCAAACCTACAGTGGTGAGAGGCAAGTGACTTTATTGAAGTCAACAACTCAGCCACGGAGGCTCCACACTATTATTATTATTATAGTTAAATGGCAGGATAAAAGTAGAGCAAGTCTGAGACAACATGAGCATAATGATTGAGCTATGGAACTCAATGGGAAAGTTAGTTTATACAAATTTATTTTAGCTCGATTGCGAAACAAGTTCTCATAACTTATATTAATCACTCTCGAGACCTCATTCCTGATGGAATCCATCGCCATGAGGGAGAGAGAAGAGGCAAAGTGAAATTTAAATGCCTTGCCTAAGGGCACAATCGTAACGGCTCCAGCGGGGCTCGAACTCCAGGCCTTTCGCACCTGAAGCGAACGCGCTACCATTGCGCTATCACAACTTCCAATGGGAAAGTTATTTCCACAACAATTTATAAATTAGAAACAGTTCAAATTAACCATTTCAGGGGTCTCCGTGGTGTAATGGACATGGCGTCCGCCTTGTAAACAATAGCTTGTGAATTTGAGCCCCACCAACGCCACGGTGGTTGTGACACTTAAATCTACATTGTCTCTTCTCTCTCCCTCATGGCGATGGATTCCTGATCATCAAGAATGCAGTATAGAGAGCCACTAAACTAATGTTGTAAGAACTTGATTCGCAATCGAGCTAAAAGAAATTTGTATAAACTATTTCAGAATCATACCTTGTACACATTTGTTTCTTAAGTCTCGGAGTTCAGCCATTTTCTTAAGTCGTTCCTGAGGAGTAGACATGGCAGCTTGTTCTGTGATGTCATTCAAAGTTGATGTGTTCCAAAGCAGACGACAGAATAGTTCCCTTTCTTTGCCATGCTTAGTTTCCAGAAGAATCATGGAATGGTCCTACAACATCATAATCAATCTTTCAACAATCACATAATATAACATAATATAACATAATATAACATATATTATATGTGGTGTCTTGTTTAATAACCTATATTATGCCCGGTGTCCTGTTCAACAAGATCTCTTGTGTCTAGTGCCTCATTCAATGGCAGATCTTGTGTCTGGAGTATTGTTTAATGTCTGGAGTCTTGTT
This sequence comes from Archivesica marissinica, assembly GCA_014843695.1. Classification (NCBI taxonomy): domain Eukaryota; kingdom Metazoa; phylum Mollusca; class Bivalvia; order Venerida; family Vesicomyidae; genus Archivesica; species Archivesica marissinica. The sequence goes on from CM026398.1 coordinate 34,139,969, forward strand.
TAATAACATATATTATGCCTGGAGTCTTGTTTAATAGCATATATTATGCCTGGAGTCTTGTTTAATAACATATATTATACCTGGAGTCTTGTTTAATAGCATATATTATGTCTGGAGTCTTGTTTAATAGCATATATTATGTTGGGTCTTGTTAATAACATATATTATGTCTGGAGTCTTGTTTAATAACATATATTATGCCTGGAGTCTTGTTTAATAACATATATTATGCCTGGAGTCTTGTTTAATAACATATATTATGTCTGGTGTCTTGTTTAATAACATATATTATGCCTGGTGTCTTGTTTAATAACATATATTATGCCTGGAGTCTTGTTTAATAACATATATTATGTCTGGTGTCTTGTTTAATAACATATATTATGTCTGGTGTCTTGTTTAATAACATATATTATGCCTGGAGTCTTGTTTAATAACATATATTATGTCTGGTGTCTTGTTTAATAACATATATTATGCCTGGTGTCTTGTTTAATAACATATATTATGTCTGGAGTCTTGTTTAATAACATATATTATGTCTGGTGTGTTGTTTAATAACATATATTATGTCTGGAGTCTTGTTTAATAACATATATTATGCCTGGAGTCTTGTTTAATAACATATATTATGTCTGGTGTCTTGTTTAATAACATATATTATGTCTGGTGTGTTGTTTAATAACATATATTATGTCTGAAGTCTTGTTTAATAACATATATTATGTCTGGAGTCTTGTTTAATAACATATATTATGTCTGGAGTCTTGTTTAATAACATATATTATGTATGGTGTCTTGTTTAATAATATATATTATGTCTGGAGTCTTGTTTAATAACATATATTATGTCTGGAGTCTTGTTTAATAACATATATTATGTCTGGTGTGTTGTTTAATAACATATATTATGTATGGTGTGTTGTTTAATAACATATATTATGTCTGGAGTCTTGTTTAATAACATATATTATGCCTGGAGTCTTGTTTAATAACATATATTATGTCTGGTGTGTTGTTTAATAACATATATTATGTCTGGTGTGTTGTTTAATAACATATATTATGTCTGGAGTCTTGTTTAATAACATATATTATGCCTGGAGTCTTGTTTAATAACATATATTATGTCTAGAGTCTTGTTTAATAACATATATTATGTCTGGTGTCTTGTTTAATAACATATATTATGCCTGGTGTCTTGTTTAATAACATATATTATGTCTGGTGTCTTGTTTAATAACATATATTATGCCTGGTGTCTTGTTTAATAACATATATTATGCCTGGTGTCTTGTTTAATAACATATATTATACCTGGTGTCTTGTTTAATAACATATATTATGTCTAGAGTCTTGTTTAATAACATATATTATGTCTGGTGTCTTGTTTAATAACATATATTATGTGGTGTCTTGTTTAATACATATATTTGTCTGGTGTGTTGTTTAATAACATATATTATGTCTGGAGTCTTGTTTAATAACATATATTATGCCTGGAGTCTTGTTTAATAACATATATTATGTCTGGTGTCTTGTTTAATAACATATATTATGTCTGGTGTGTTGTTTAATAACATATATTATGTCTGAAGTCTTGTTTAATAACATATATTATGTCTGGAGTCTTGTTTAATAACATATATTATGTCTGGAGTCTTGTTTAATAACATATATTATGTATGGTGTCTTGTTTAATAATATATATTATGTCTGGAGTCTTGTTTAATAACATATATTATGTCTGGAGTCTTGTTTAATAACATATATTATGTCTGGTGTGTTGTTTAATAACATATATTATGTATGGTGTGTTGTTTAATAACATATATTATGTCTGGAGTCTTGTTTAATAACATATATTATGCCTGGAGTCTTGTTTAATAACATATATTATGTCTGGTGTGTTGTTTAATAACATATATTATGTCTGGTGTGTTGTTTAATAACATATATTATGTCTGGAGTCTTGTTTAATAACATATATTATGCCTGGAGTCTTGTTTAATAACATATATTATGTCTAGAGTCTTGTTTAATAACATATATTATGTCTGGTGTCTTGTTTAATAACATATATTATGCCTGGTGTCTTGTTTAATAACATATATATGTCTGGTGTCTTGTTTAATAACATATTTATGCTGGGTCTTGTTTAATAACTATATTATGCCTGGTGTCTTGTTTAATAACATATATTATACCTGGTGTCTTGTTTAATAACATATATTATGTCTAGAGTCTGTTTAATAACATATATATGTCTGGTGTCTTGTTTAATAACATATATTATGCCTGGTGTCTTGTTTAATAACATATTTATGCCTGGTGTCTTGTTTAATAACATATATTATACCTGGTGTCTTGTTTAATAACATATATTATGTCTGGTGTGTTGTTTAATAACATATATTATGCCTGGTGTCTTGTTTAATAACATATATTATGTATGGTGTCTTGTTTAATAACATATATTATGTCTGGAGTCTTGTTTAATAACATATATTATACCTGGTGTCTTGTTTAATAACATATATTATACCTGGTGTCTTGTTTAATAACATATATTATGTCTGGTGTCTTGTTTAATAACATATATTATGTCTGGTGTCTTGTTTAATAACATATATTATGTCTGGTGTCTTGTTTAATAACATATATTATACCTGGTGTCTTGTTTAATAACATATATTATGTCTGGTGTCTTGTTTAATAACATATATTATGCCTGGTGTCTTGTTTAATAACATATATTATGTCTGGAGTCTTGTTTAATAACATATATTATGCCTGGTGTCTTGTTTAATAACATATATTATGTCTGGTGTCTTGTTTAATAACATATATTATGTCTGGAGTCTTGTTTAATAACATATATTATGTATGGTGTCTTGTTTAATAACATATATTATGTCTGGTGTCTTGTTTAATAACATATATTATGCCTGGTGTCTTGTTCAATAGCATATGTAACCAGTATTCTATACTTGCCATATGTTCAATGGCAGATCTTGTATCTGGTGTCTCTGTAACAAGGCCTCTACACTTACCACATGTGCAATGGCAGATCTTGTATCTGGTGTCTCTGTAACAAGGCCTCTATACTTACCACATGTTCAATGGCAGATCTTGTATCTGGTGTCTCTGTAACAAGGCCTCTACACTTACCACATGTGCAATGGCAGATCTTGTATCTTGTGTCTCTGTAACAAGGCCTCTATACTTACCACATGTTCAATGGCAGATCTTGTATCTGGTGTCTCTGTAACAAGGCCTCTACACTTACCACATGTGCAATGGCAGATCTTGTATATGGTGTCTCTGTAACAAGGCCTCTATACTTACCACATGTGCAATGGCAGATCTTGTGTCTGGTGTCTCTGTAACAAGGCCTCTACACTTACCACATGTGCAATGGCAGATCTTGTATCTGGTGTCTCTGTAACAAGGCCCCTACACTTACCACATGTTCAATGGCAGATCTTGTGTCTGGTGTCTCTGTAACAAGGCCTCTACACTTACCACATGTGCAATGGCAGATCTTGTATCTTGTGTCTCTGTAACAAGGCCTCTATACTTACCACATGTTCAATGGCAGATCTTGTATCTGGTGTCTCTGTAACAAGGCCTCTACACTTACCACATGTGCAATGGCAGATCTTGTATCTGGTGTCTCTGTAACAAGGCCTCTATACTTACCACATGTGCAATGGCAGATCTTGTGTCTGGTGTCTCTGTAACAAGGCCTCTACACTTACCACATGTGCAATGGCAGATCTTGTATCTGGTGTCTCTGTAACAAGGCCTCTATACTTACCACATGTTCAATGGCAGATCTTGTATCTGGTGTCCCTGTAACAAGGCCTCTATACTTACCACATGTGCAATGGCAGATCTTGTATCTGGTGTCTCTGTAACAAGGCCCCTACACTTACCACATGTTCAATGGCAGATCTTGTATCTGGTGTCTCTGTAACAAGGCCCCTACACTTACCACATGTTCAATGGCAGATCTTGTGTCTGGTGTCTCTGTAACAAGGCCCCTACACTTACCACATGTTCAATGGCAGATCTTGTGTCTGGTGTCTCTGTAACAAGGCCTCTACACTTACCACATGTTCAATGACAGATCTTGTATCTGGTGTCTCTGTAACAAGGCCTCTACACTTACCACATGTGCAATGGCAGATCTTGTATCTGGTGTCTCTGTAACAAGGCCCCTACACTTACCACATGTGCAATGGCAGATCTTGTATCTGGTGTCTCTGTAACAAGGCCTATACACTTACCACATGTGCAATGGCAGATCTTGTGTCTGGTGTCTCTGTAACAAGGCCTCTATACTTACCACATGTTCAATGGCAGATCTTGTATCTGGTGTCTCTGTAACAAGGCCTATACACTTACCACATGTGCAATGGCAGATCTTGTATCTGGTGTCTCTGTAACAAGGCCTCTATACTTACCACATGTGCAATGGCAGATCTTGTATCTGGTGTCTCTGTAACAAGACTGGTCTGGTGTCCTTTCTGCACATCTGCAATAATCTTTGTGGCCAGTCTACTATACCGCTGCGCATCCTTCAGCAATCTGTGACAAACATATATATCATACAATGAGCCATGCTAGTCATACACAGACGGATCTGTAGCCCAGTGGTAACACGCTGGACTGGTAATCCAGGGATCGCAGGTTCGATCCCCCGTCTGACCCTAATAAAATTAACAGTCTTTCAGATGGGACGTTAAACCGAGGTCTCGTGTCGGTGCTTTACACCGTGCACGTAAAAGAACCAGAGGAGATTCTGGAATGGGTCTCTGTCTGTATCATGCACTATCCTCCAAAATCTAAAATAACTAATCTCTTCAGGAGGCGTCGCTCATATGGGCAACCGGTAGCGACGATAAATAAACGTAAAAAACAAACACACTAGTCATACTGATCATACCACAAACCAAAGTGAGACGACTGCTTAACCCTTAACTTGGAAGTCGTGATAGCGCAATGGATGCGCGTTCGCTTCAGGTGCAAAAGGTCCGGAGTTCGAGCCCCGCTGGAGCCATTACGATTGTGTCCTTAGGCAAGGCATTTAAATTCCACATTGCCTCTTCTCTCCCTCGTGGCGATGGATTCCATCAGGAATGAGGTCTCGAGAGCGATTTATATAAGTTGAAAGAACTTGTTTCGCAATCGAGCTAAAATAAATTTGTATAAACTAAACCTTAACTTGCATGCCAATCTTTAGCCAAAGGTGTGATGTGAATGTTATAATGTTTTCTCCAATCTCAAACACAGTCTCAAACTTCTGATTGGTTCAGCGGAGATTAATTCACAGAATCAACCAATGAGTTTGAATATTAAGATTTGAGAAAACGGGTTTTTCACAATTTTATTTCACAATAAAATAGCAGAGGTGTATGGAGGCTCTGAACCTGCTTCTCTTGAAAGTTGGAAATATAGCCGAAATAGATATAGTCAAACTAGTGGTCACCTCCATTAAGTAGCCAACCTGTATTAAGCAGCCAGTTAACATATTCCCAATATGTTGTTTTATTATATATTTGACCTCTATTAAGCAGCCACCTGTGCTAAGCAGCCACTTTCTGTGACTCCCTTGGCTGGCTGCTTAAGACAGGTTTAACTGTAAACGAGAAGCCAGGTGATATTAATATTGGGAATCTGGAAATTGGCTGCTTAATGCAGGTTGGCTGCTTAATAGAGGCGACCACTAACACATGTTTGACTGTATATTAATAACTGTGAAAAGATAACACAAATTGTACTAAATAAACTATAAAAATAGTTCATATAATATCATTAATAATTCCACTGAATAGCCTGTTTTTATCGTTGTTTACTTTACACAACATGCTATCAATGTTCATCCACTTTCTCATCTTATAATAATTAAATTACTAGATCTATATCCCGACAGATATCCTACGATATATCCAATGGGTACTTATGTGTAAAGATTTGTTATCATTTCATTAACATGATTTTGATAAAATCACATTTTGGTCAGGGAACAACAAGTAAAAACAAAGGATCTAAAAGGACCAATATACATTTCAGAATAAATTAGACTTTATCTGCCAAGGGAGGTAACAGAAAAGCCAGCAATGTAACTCATTATGTTCTAATGTTAGAGACAGGTACCTAAATCTTATTTCATCCTGCTGTCTTTCCAACAAACCAATCGTGGTTGCCATGGTAACAAAAGCTTCTTCCTGACTGGCTAATGCAGCCTCCCTATTGTAGCGGGTCAACTGTATGCGACGTTCACTCTCACTATAGTGATCTTCAGACTGACCTATATATAACAAAGTGATATTGCGTTGTTCTATTGATAAATTATGCTCCTTTGTTGCCAAGTTGTGCTGCTGCAGCTTAATCGATAAGTTGTGTGTGCATGTATGCGTGCATTACCCATACACGGGATAGGGAGCCCATATTGGCATGTAACCGCTACACTTTGGAATAGCAGGACTACCGTCCATACTCATACCCGAGATTTTTACCACCAGATTATGGGCTCAAAGAGGCTTCCCGTCTTATAAGTAATAACTAAAAAACATTTTTTAAAAATTAAAAAGAATTTTTTTTTGAAATGTGTTAAAATAGTATCCATAATTACGTTTTTGAAAAAAAGCACCTGACACCGAACATCTCTTCAACTTGCACTGGCCAAACATTCAATTAATACTTGGTCTGGTGTCCATTGTATGAACCCGTCTTATATGTGAATGCATACCAAAACCCCTTGTTTCTTTTCTTACCTCTGAGCTGTCTATTCAGAGCAATTCTCTCTTCGTCCAGTCTAGCATACAGTTCCTTCAATGGATTATCTGAACCCCTTGTTTCTTTTCTTACCTCTGAGCTGTCTATTCAGAGCAATTCTCTCTTCGTCCAGTCTAGCATACAGTTCCTTCAATGGATTATCTGAACCCCTTGTTTCTTTTCTTACCTCTGAGCTGTCTATTCAGAGCAATTCTCTCTTCGTCCAGTCTAGCATACAGTTCCTTCAATGGGTTGCCCGATTGCTTTGTTTTACTTCTAGTACCTTGGTCTTCTTCCATTCTGAAGTTACTATGATTCCCTGTTTAAAGGAAAGGTGTTTCATCAAATTCTACCAGTCTGCGAAATAATAATTTCATAAGTCGGGTGAATTCTTTCCCAAGAGTTAATCAAATATAGTACAAAGTTCTACAAAGGTTGTTATACTGTAATTGTACGCATTACAAAACGGGTATTACTGTAGAACACTATTTATTTTCGAGCATTTATATTTGGCTAAATTTCACGATCTAACTTGATCACGAATAATTATTCTTGTGAATAAATATAACTGTGTCCGATTGTAGTCTTATCCGAAAATATGTACATTTTATGAAATATTTGAAAGTCAGTACAATTATAAGCGATATACAGTCAAACCTGTGTTAGTGGTCACCTCTATTAAGCAGCCAACCTGCATTAAGCAGCCAGTTTCAAGATTCCCAATATGTTGTATTACCATATATTTGACCTCTATTAAGCAGCCACCTGTGCTAAGCAGCCACTTTCTATGATTCCCTTGGCTGGCCGCTTAATACAGGTTTGACTGTATATAAACAGTCACCTTTAATTTTGCGATACATCATGGATGCGTGATTTCAAACTTCCGCCAATTAAGTGAAAATCACAAAAATAAAGTGTTCACAAAATTATAGTAATTTACAGTACCCAAGTGGTCCGTCCGGTACGGGAACACAATCCAGAACATGTCGAACGTACTTAAAAATAATAACTAACTGACCTTGTGACTTTTATTTCTAAATACATACCACCACAACTGAGCATTAACTTACCAATAACGTGCTGACCTTTGACCTTGTTTCTAAATACATGCTGACATACCCCCATGATCTGACCGACAGTTTCCTGTAGATGGAATCCTTCTCCAAGTAAAGATGGCATGATCTTGCCTGCAGTAATAGTAACAATGAGTGAGGGATTAACGTGTTTGCTTTAGTACAGAAACAATACCACAGTAAGGAAAATGTTTTATAAAAGCTACTTTTAGCTTCCTACTTGATCCTTTGCATTATGTATTATGTGTGTGTTTTACGTTTATTTATTGTCGCTACCGGTTACCCATATGAGCGACGCCTCCTGAAGAGATTAGTCATTTTAGATTTTGGAGGATAGTGCAATGATACAGAAAGAAGACCCATTACAGAGTCTCCTCTGGTTCTTTATGTATTATGTATGTCTTTGTATGTTATATACATTTATGTTATTTTAGTTTATTTATGTATTGCAATAAATACTGTTAAAAGCAATACCACAGTACAATGATACAATACACTGTAGTGTAGCAATGATTGCGAAACAAGCTTTAACAGCTTATATTAATCACTCTCGTTTGCATGGATAAAAGCGTATATGGGGCAATTCCTTTAGGAGGTAACCGGAGTACCCGGAGAAAAACCACCTGTCCGATCCAGTGACCATCGTACAATCTCACACACTTCTTGGACAGAGTATCAAACCCGGATTGCATTGGTGAGAAGTGAGAGTGTTAACCAATGCGCTAATCGGACAGCCTTACAACATTACCTCACAACCTGACACCAATCTTACAACACAATAAACGGCTCTTCCCAAAGGGTAAAACGTTTAAACTTTATTTTATAACGATTGCAAAGAAATTCTAACAACTTATATTAATCACTCTCATTGGCGTAAATGTGGTCATTCGTGTGGGAGGAAACCGGAGTAAACCCACCTGTCCGATCTGGCAACCACTGTACAGTCTCACATACTTCCCGGCCTGAGGATCGAACCTGGGTTGCATTGGTGAGAAGCGAGCAAAGTATCAAGCTATCTACAGCATGCAAAGGTTATGTTCTAAGTTCATATATTATGCATTAATCAGTAGGACTACACAATTCACCGTAAACATATTTATGCAGAACAGATCCTTGTAATTCGAACCTGATATCTTTTCACAATATTTTATTATAGAGACCTCTCGGTAATTATTTTTGTGTATCCATTACACTGTGTAACTATTGTATTTGCTTTAAGCATCTTATAGATGTTTTATGCAATAAACTATTGTTGTTGTTGTTGTTGTTGTTGTTTGTGTATCCACTACACTGTGTAACTATTGTATTTGCTCTAAGCATCATATAGATGTTTTACGCAATAAACTATTGCTGTTGTTGTTGTTGTTGTTTACCAATCTTTATCTGTTCCACAGCTTGAGCATCGAGGGCCATCACTTTCTGTTGCTTTTCAATCTGAGACAGCTCCTCCCATTGGTCAGTTCCCATCCTAATTCTAATACAATCCACCAATAGTTTCTGTCGTAATACTGTGTACTTATTCTCCAGAGCCTGGTATGAAGATAACAAGTAAATGATGTATTATGCAATACAATGTTCCCTACAGGATGGCGGAAATAAAGTGGTGAGTGTATACCTGAAGACAATTAAATAAACAGGGGGGGTCAGGGGGATATGAGGGATGTTGACACATCAACTTATCACGGTGAACATTTGTGCCAAATTATTTGAAAATCATACAATGAATGGCCAAGCTGTTGACAACTTCAATACAGTAAAACCTGTGTTAGTGGTCACCTCCATTAAGCAGCCAACCTGTATTAAGCAGCCAGTTGCCAGATTCCCAATTTGCTGTTATTATATATTTGACCTCTATTAAGCAGCCATCTGTGCTAAGCAGCCATTTTCTGCGATTCCCTTGGCTGGCTGCTTAAGACAGGTTTGACTGTATGTCAATGATTGACTCTTAACCTCTCAGTGAGTCCTTTTGCTTATACAAATATATTTTAGCTCGATTGTGAAGCAAGCTTTTACAACATTAAATTAATCGTTATCGAGACCTAATTCCTAATGAGGGAGAGAGAAGAGGCAATGTGGAATTTAAATGCCTTGCCCAAGGACACAATTGTAACAGCTAGAGCTGGGTGCAAACTCAGGTCCTTTAGTATCTGAAGCGAAGGTGCAAGCATTGCACTATCATGACTTCCACAGTTAGATCTTGCCCATTGGGGTAGGGACCTGGGTCTTAGACATGACACATCATCCTCTCTGCAACAGCCATACTTTTCTCCACTATATTTATTATTATATACTTTATTTATAACGTATAACGATTGCGAAGCAAGTTTTAACAACTTATATTAATCACTCTTGTTGGCTCGGATGAAAGCGTATATGTGGTCATTCATGTGGGAGGAAACCGGAGTACCCGGAGAAAACCCACCTGTCCGATCTGGCGACCATCGTACCATCTCACATACTTCCCTGTCCGAGGATCGAACCCGGGTCACATTGGTGAGAAGCGAGCGCGCTAACCACTGCACTAAATCGGACACTGCAAAGCTGAATAGTGACTAGAACCTTGATGCAAGGGAAATGCACAAGACACAGTGATGATGAGCCATTGTGTGAAGTATCAACCCAATCGCTTCATAGTTCCAAAGTAGGGATGGCAACGAATAGCGATTATACTATTCGAATATTCAGTCGGGAAGGTATTCGAATGTTCGATAGAATTCTATCAAAAACTCAAAATCACTTAAACTCTTATAAAAAATTGTCAAACCTAATTTCTGTTTTACGAGTAAACGAATATGTTAAATCCAATTTGCATAGATTACACCTAGCAATTTTCTTATTCTCAGAGCGATTCAAGCATTTCCAAACGTGTGACTGAGCGGGTGGCATTTTTGAGGACAATATATCTTTTTCCGAATATTCGAATATTCGTTGCCATCCCTATTCGAAAGTTATTGCGAAGAGTCAGACAGCTGAGAGACATTGGTAAGTTGCTGCCCCTTGAATACTCTTTAAGGAGGGTAGGTTGTTTTTATTGGATTCCTCTGTTTTCATAGTGGTTTCTTTTGCAATATATGCAATCAATTTTCATCAATTTTCATCCATTTACTCATCTTATAATTATTAACAGACGTCATACAGTACAATCAAACTTGTCTTAAGCAGCCAGCCAATGGAATCACAGAAAGTGGATGCTTAGCATAGGCGGCTGCTCAAATGTATATTACAACGACATATTGGAAGTCGTGATAGCACAGTGGTAGTGCGTTTGCTCCAGGTGCAAATGGTCCGGAGTTCGAGCCCCACTGGAGCCGTTATGATTGTGCCAAGGCATTTAAATTCCACATTGCCTATTCTCTCTCCCTCGTGGCGTTGGATTCCATCAGGAATGAGATCTCGAGAGTGATTAATATAAGTTATAAGAACTTGTTTCGCAATCAAGCTAAACTAAATTTGTATAAACTAACGACATATTGGAAATCTGAAAACTGGCTGCTTAATACAGGTTGGCTGCTTAACATAGGTTGGTTGCTTAATACAGGTTGGTTGCTAAACATAGGTTGGCTGCTTAATACAGGTTGGCTGCTTAATATAGGTGACCGCAGGCCTGACTGTACATGTAATACATTACTGTAAAAGTATTCCAACTAGGTGGAGCAATGTACATTCCGAGGTAAGTCTGACATCTGCCAAGGGAGATAATAGTAAAACTAGCAATGTATCTCATTAGGTAAGTCTAATTTTAGGCAGTCCTATGTAATAACTAACCCTTTCCCTCATAGAAGCACCTCTTGATGCCATTACCAATACGTCCCCATAATATATATGGAGGTGGGATACATATGGTGACTACATATCCACTGCATGATAGCTAAATGGCTGTCGTTTGTATGGAGATATAATAGTATATTAACCTAAATCTCTATGTAGTCCCAGTAATATCTATGGAGGTGGGATAGATATGACGACTACTTATCCACTGCATGATAGCTAAATGGCTGTCGTTTGTATGGAGATATAATAGTATATTAACCTAAATCTCTATGTAGTTCCAGTAATATCTATGGAGGTGGGATATATATGGCGACTACTTATCCACTGCATGATAGCTGTTGTTTGTATGGAGATATAATAGTATATTAACCTAAATCTCTATGTAGTCCCAGTAATATCTATGGAGGTGGGATAGATATGACGACTACTTATCCACTGCATGATAGCTAAATGGCTGTCGTTTGTATGGAGATATAATAGTATATTAACCTAAATCTCTATGTAGTTCCAGTAATATCTATGGAGGTGGGATATATATGGCGACTACTTATCCACTGCATGATAGCTGTCGTTTGTATGGAGATATAATAGTATATTAACCTAAATCTCTATGTAGTTCCAGTAATATCTATGGAGGTGGGATAGATATGGCGACTACTTATCCACTGCATGATAGCTAAATGGCTGTCGTTTGTATGGAGATATAATAGTATATTAACCTAAATCTCATGTAGTCCCAGTAATATCTATGGAGGTGGGATAGATATGGTGACTACTTATCCACTGCATGATAGCTAAATGGCTGTCGTTTGTATGGAGATATAATAGTATATTAACCTAAATCTCTATGTAGTTCCAGTAATATCTATGGAGGTGGGATATATATGGCGACTACTTATCCACTGCATGATAGCTGTTGTTTGTATGGAGATATAATAGTATATTAACCTAAATCTCTATGTAGTCCCAGTAATATCTATGGAGGTGGGATAGATATGGCGACTACTTATCCACTGCAGGATAGCTAAATGGCTGTCGTTTGTATGGAGATATAATAGTATATTAACCTAAATCTCTATGTAGTTCCAGTAATATCTATGGAGGTGGGATATATATGGTGACTACTTATCCACTGCATGATAGCTAAATGGCTGTCGTTTGTATGGAGATATAATAGTATATTAACCTAAATCTCTATGTAGTTCCAGTAATATCTATGGAGGTGGGATAGATATGGCGACTACTTATCCACTGCATGATAGCTAAATGGCTGTCGTTTGTATGGAGATATAATAGTATATTAACCTAAATCTCTATGTAGTTCCAGTAATATCTATGGAGGTGGGATATATATGGCGACTACTTATCCACTGCATGATAGCTAAATGGCTGTCGTTTGTATGGAGATATAATAGTATATTAACCTAAATCTCTATGTAGTTCCAGTAATATCTATGGAGGTGGGATAGATATGGCGACTACTTATCCACTGCATGATAGCTAAATGGCTGTCGTTTGTATGGAGATATAATAGTATATTAACCTAAATCTCTATGTAGTTCCAGTAATATCTATGGAGGTGGGATATATATGGCGACTACTTATCCACTGCATGATAGCTAAATGGCTGTCGTTTGTATGGAGATATAATAGTATATTAACCTAAATCTCTATGTAGTTCCAGTAATATCTATGGAGGTGGGATAGATATGGCGACTACTTATCCACTGCATGATAGCTAAATGGCTGTCGTTTGTATGGAGATATAATAGTATATTAACCTAAATCTCTATGTAGTCCCAGTAATATCTATGGAGGTGGGATAGATATGGCGACTACTTATCCACTGCATGATAGCTAAATGACTGTCGTTTGTATGGAGATATAATAGTATATTAACCTAAATCTCTATGTAGTTCCAGTAATATCTATGGAGGTGGGATAGATATGGCGACTACTTATCCACTGCATGATAGCTAAATGGCTGTCGTTTGTATGGAGATATAATAGTATATTAACCTAAATCTCTATGTAGTCCCAGTAATATCTATGGAGGTGGGATAGATATGGTGACTACTTATCCACTGCATGATAGCTAAATGGCTGTCGTTTGTATGGAGATATAATAGTATATTAACCTAAATCTCTATGTAGTTCCAGTAATATCTATGGAGGTGGGATAGATATGGCGACTACTTATCCACTGCATGATAGCTAAATGACTGTCGTTTGTATGGAGATATAATAGTATATTAACCTAAATCTCTATGTAGTCCCAGTAATATCTATGGAGGTGGGATAGATATGGCGACTACTTATCCACTGCATGATAGCTAAATGGCTGTCGTTTGTATGGAGATATAATAGTATATTAACCTAATCTCTATGAAGGAAAGGGTTAAATGGCTGTCGTTTGTATGGAGATATAATAGTATATTAACCTAAATCTCTATGAAGGAAAGGGTTAAATGGCTGTCGTTTGTATGGAGATATAATAGTATATTAACCTAAATCTCTATGAAGGAAAGGGTTAAATGGCTGTCGTTTGTATGGAGATATAATAGTATATAACCTAAATCTCTATGAAGGAAAGGGTTAAATGGCTGTGTTTGTATGGAGATATAATAGTATATTAACCTAAATCTCTATGAAGGAAAGGGTTAAATGGCTGTCGTTTGTATGGAGATATAATAGTATATTAACCTAAATCTCTATGAAGGAAAGGGTTAAATGGTGTCGTTTGTATGGAGATATAATAGTATATTAACCTAAATCTCTATGAAGGAAAGGGTTAAATGGCTGTCGTTTGTATGGAGATATAATAGTATATTAACCTAAATCTCTATGAAGGAAAGGGTTAAATGGCTGTCGTTTGTATGGAGATATAATAGTATATTAACCTAAATCTCTATGGAGTTAAATGACTGTCTTTGTATGGGATATAATAGTATATTAACCACTCTATGAAAGGTAAATGGCTGTTGTTTGTATGGAGATATAATAGTATATTAACCTAAATCTCTATGAAGCAAAAGGTTAAAAACATTTTAATCAAAGTATATCAATGCATTAACTAAATGACTGAAGCTGGTGATGCATAAAACTCGGGACAGGAAAGGACAAGTTATGTACCTTGAGCAAAAGGTCATCAGTTGCCTCCCCTTGGTATCTCGTAAAAATTGCAATAACATTCCACGAAGTTCCAAGCTTCCTGTTGTTGATTTCTCGACTTAGACAAGTGCGGATATCCTCTTCATTCTGACAGATACAATCAACATAGTGTTAGCAATCCATACACATATAAATCAACATAGTGTTAGCAATCCATACACATATAAATCAACATAGTGTTAGCAATCCATACACATATAAATCAACATAGTGTTAGCAATCCATACACATATAAATCAACATAGTGTTAGCAATCCATACACATATAAATCTTTCATTCTGTGCCAGGTTTCCATGTCTGCCATTTCTCCTGCATTGTGCCGTTGATTGCCGGCATCAATGTCGAAATCTCATGCACGCTTACAGGCATTGGTGTCGAAATCTCCGGCATTCAAAAGAAATGCAGTCCAAATTATACATATATTTTCATTTTTTGCGACTCTACTGCAAATACTGGGTGCACTTTTCACAGGTTTACAGTACAGCAGTGTTTAGTACACACTTGGTCACGCAAAATAGTTTTATAACCCTGGACATATATATGGCTTTTATGCAAGAAAGTTTGAATCTACATATCTGCTGTTACCAAATTTAGTGGCAGAATAGATAGATAGATAGTTTTATTCTGGTAAAAATTTAATATATGTCATAAAACAAATACAAAATCAATGTCAACATAGTATATGTGAGCATTAACGTGCAGAGTAGATGACATATAATCAATACCAAGGATAACACAAAAAGGAACTTGAGGTTTATTGTTCTCTATGACATAGTCACTCTGACGCATCATAATACCAGGAACCGGAGTCCACACATCATAATACCAGGAACCAGAGTCCACACATCATAATACCAGGAACCAGAGTCCACACATCATAATACCAGGAACCAGAGTCTACACATCATAATACCAGGAACCAGAGTCCACACATCATAATACCAGGAACCAGAGTCCACACATCATAATACCAGGAACCAGAGTCCACACATCATAATACCAGGAACCAGAGTCCACACATCATAATACCAGGAACCAGAGTCCACACATCATAATACCAGGAACCAGAGTCCACACATCATAATACCAGGAACCAGAGTCCACACATCATAATACCAGGAACCAGAGTCCACACATCATAATACCAGGAACCGGAGTCCACACATCATAATACCAGGAACCAGAGTCCACACATCATAATACCAGGAACCAGAGTCCACACATCATAATACCAGGAACCGGAGTCCACACATCATAATACCAGGAACCGGAGTCCACACATCATAATACCAGGAACCGGAGTCCACACATCATAATACCAGGAACCAGAGTCCACACATCATAATACCAGGAACCAGAGTCCACACATCATAATACCAGAACCGGAGTCCACACATCATAATACCAGGAACCGGAGTCCACACATCATAATACCAGGAACCAGAGTCCACACATCATAATACCAGGAACCAGAGTCCACACATCATAATACCAGGAACCAGAGCCACACATTAATACCAGGAACCAGAGTCCACACATCATATACCAGGAACCGGAGTCCACACATCATAATACAGGAACCAGAGTCCACACATCTAATACCAGGAACCAGAGTCCCCTCTCATAATACCAGGAACCGGAGTCCACACATCATAATACCAGGAACCAGAGTCCACACATCATAATACCAGGAACCGGAGTCCACACATCATAATACCAGGAACCGGAGTCTACACATCATAATACCAGGAACCGGAGTCCACACATCATAATACCAGGAACCAGAGTCCACACATCATAATACCAGGAACCAGAGTCCACACATCATAATACCAGGAACCAGAGTCTACACATCATAATACCAGGAACCAGAGTCTACACATCATAATACCAGGAACCAGAGTCCACACATCATAATACCAGCAACCGGAGTCCAAACATCTAATGCTTGTACGGAATTACTCGAAGACAATTTAAAAAAACATAATAATACTGCAAGTACTGTGATTACAGATGGTTAGGTGACTCAGGCTATATGAAATGTTCAACCTTACCCGGTCAGCTAACAAAACAAGTTATATACCAAAATGTTTGTAAAGGTGTTCGGAGAAATCCAAGATGGCGTCCAAAATGGCGGCCAAAAATTGAATGTCCACTTAAAGGACTATAAATGGTCCAGAAGTTTACATTTTGTGATTTTATTTCATTTTTTTGTATTCATTTGTAAGAATATATTTATGCCATTTTTCAAAGAAATTATTATACGATTTAAGAAAAATATGCAAATTTACTGATGAAAATTGTCAAATTTAAGGGTTAGGGTGTTCTTTTAAATTCAGCTAACTAAACGAGTTATATACCAAAATGTTTGTAAAGCACTGAAGTTTGTCACACATGCGGCATAAATTGGCATGAATCGTGGCGTTCGGAGAAATCGTGTCGTGGAAGAAATGAACAAACAGCAAGAGAATTGCAAAACATGGATTGTATCTCGGAGATACGACCATTATTAGGATTAACATTAGGAACTTTTCAGCCTCATCTGATAGCTATACCCATACTTACTTGCCTATAAGACGGGATTTTTATCACCAAATTATGACATCAATGTGGCTTCCCATCTTATAAGCGAGTGATTTTTTTATTTAATCAGTTTCTTCTAACTCAATAATTGATGACCTGTAACAATAGCATAGACATTCATAGCTCTGTCTGTAAAATGAATTTGTCAATAGCATTTTAGCAAATCAAATTTATTGTTGTTCATCAGTGCATTTTTTTAATGATTTGACATCATTTACAGTGTTTTATTAATTTGTTTGTCATTACTTCTGAGTGGTTTCCATTTTCTCAGCCCGTCTTATGTGTGGGTCTCTGCAAAATACCACTGATTTAAGACCATGTGTGTGTTTTATGTTTATTTATCGTCTCTACCAATTGCCCATATGAGCGATGCCTCCTGAAGAGATTAGTCATTTTAAATTTGTGGAGGATAGTGCAATGATACAGACAGAGAACCCTTCCAGAGTCTCCTCTGGTTCTTTTAACGTACAGTACCGACACGAGATCTCGGTTTAACGTCCCATCTGAAAGACTGTTAATTTTATTAGGGTCAGACGGGGGATCGAACATGCAATCCCTGGATTACCAGTCCAGCGTCTTACCACTGGACTACAGATCTGTCTGTGATTTAAGACCAAAATTGTGGGGTCACCTTATAGTCGAAAGCGTCTTATAGGAGAGTATGTGTGGTAATCCAATTGAACACCTAGAGAATAGCAATCACGCTGACAGGCTTCAGGACACAGAATGCATCATAGAACACACGAATAGACATCATAGAACACAAGAATTTTACAACTGTTATGAGTGTCGCTATATATCCAAATAATGGCTTACAAAGGGAATCGTGGCTATGACATCACACGCACCTAGCAAAAATGATAAAAGCCGAAGTAATCCATGTGAGTTACTTCCACAATGGATGCGCCTGCGATCTAATTATTGTGCAAGACCTCATAACAATAAACGTATTATAAGTTTTTAAAATATATTTCTGAATCATACTAACACGAATATGAAGATAACTTCGACCTAAAAGCATCGATTCTCCTGATGATTTGTTTTTCGTTTCTATTTTTCATTTTTTGGTGTTACTTTCGAGTAGGGTTTGTCTATATCCCGGACAACCGTATCCCGGGAAATTGAGAAATTTTTCAGTTATATCCCGGGAAACCGGGAAATTCCCGGGAAATTGGGACAATTGTTAGATCGTGAAAATTATTTGTCGAATCTTGGTTTGGGCATCATTTTGGGTGAGAATTCGGGAGTTCCAAACAAAACAAGACTGCTATAATGGTTTGTCTCCGAGCCGGGACCTAATACGTGTTGCAAAATTACCGGCAGCAGAGAATGCTCTTTCACTCTCAACGGATGATGGCTTAATTGTCATAAGTGCCCGGTAAAGTTGTTCGAGATTGGGGGTTCTTTTTTTTTGAGCTTCGTATAGTTTGAAATTAATCGTCATTGTCTTCAGATCCTTTATGTCCTTAGTATCACTATCATCTTTAACTGCACAGTCGATCGCAAGCTGGAATTTTTCAGCCAGGGTCGTTTGACTCGTTTCTTTTTCTTTGTCAGCAGACTGTACAGAGGTTCGGTTGCTAGGTTCGACAATGATGGCATCATCTACAGGTGTGCTCTCCTGACCAATCGAGTCAGCAGACTCAGCCTCAGACTGACCATATAGCCGAGTGTAAATACCCATTGCATATTTCTGAATGACGGATTTGGAACTTCTGTTCCCAAAAACATTCGGTTTACTGACATCTGTCTTGGAATGTAAATATTGAATAAGGTCCATGGTAGTTTTATTTCGCCGTGTCGAGATTCGTTCGAGTATTGAATCTCTCATTGTCTTACACAATGGGTTGTTTTGGCTACTCTGTCTCTGCTCCAAAGTTTGTAGGAGAAATGTAATAACAGCATCGGCAGACAACAATGAAGCTTCATTTCTGCATAGTGCATCACTTGCCAGTTTGACAGGCTCTAGTGCTGATGTGAGTTGTTTGATGCACATGAGTTCATTTTCAGTAACCTTTGAGTTCCCTTTTAGGTCTATGAATGTTTTTTCCAAACATGGCCTAATTTTACAGTATCTCTCCAACATGGCACATAAAGTGTTCCATAGTGTTCCATCGAGTTTTGACGTCAAGGATGAGCTTCAGCTCTTTCCCAATAATGTTTTTGAAGAACTTCATTATCTTTCGGGATTCGTCTGAAGCGTTTAACATCTTCACGAACGTGCTTGATGGCCGAACATATATCACATTCCAATGTTGTTTCCATTGTCGTACAGAAGTTTATATCTCCGCCGCTGACAGCTTCATCTGCTTCGATGTCTTCAATGAATTCAACATCTGCAACATCGTCATCTGTTTCAGAATCAGAACTGTTGGGTAATTCCACATCTTCTGTAGTGTCAGTGCCACTGGTTTGTGTGGTTGACTTTCCTGAATAGAGAAAATTGCAGATAGCGAGATGAAGTGCATGGGCCCAACATCCTTGGTATTCCATAGGCGAGAGTCGTCCAAATTTCACCATAACTGAAGCCCCATCTGCCGTAACAGCCACACAGTGCTTCTCGAGATCGATCCCGAATTCTGCCACATGTTCCTTAACACACTCTAATGTCCTCTCTGAAGTGAAGGACCCCAAAATTCTGACCAACCCCAGGTTGCATACAAATTCATCTGTGCCATGAATATTCACATTAAAATAACGCCTGTTGGCAACACTGGTCCACTCGTCTGTAGACAAGCTGAATCTCTGACCCTTTTCAATTCTTCTTTTCAATTCACATCGAATCAGTTCACAGGTTTCATCGTAGAATGTCTTCACCAAACTCATCACGATTGTGTTATTTATTGGCAATTTATGACCTTCTTTTGCCAATGCACGTCGAATGAAGACACTATTAGTGATCCCATTGATAGACAACCCATCTTGAGCTGCCAATCGGGCGATAGTTTCTTCTAGTGAGTTTTTGCTCTTAACAACAAAGTTCAGAGTTCTCTGCTTTGGATCGGACAACCCCAATGGCGCACTAGAAGCAGAATGGCATACAGGCGTTTTGCTTGACGATGTACAGGCACTGGTACTTGCAGTTGCACCAGTAGACGTAGACTGGCTGGATGAAACAGCTTTGATGCCATGCTTCTCCCTCAAGTGTCTTATCAGTCCGCTTGTCGATCCACCTTTAGTTTTTATCACATTCTTACATAAACTGCACTCAGCCAAGTCAACAGATTTCCTTTCGAAATGATTCTATGCAGTCGAACGAGACATTATTAAACACTACTAAAGTATTAATGTGTGACATGAAACAGCAAGTCCACCCACTTGAATGCCAATGATCTGCAGGTTCAACAAATTCCAGGAAAAGTGAGAAATGTCCTGATAACATTCAGCTTCAATTTCCAAGAATTAGCACTGATTCTTGGTTATAATTGTACTTTCAGTTTTAATTCCTTGGAACGTAGAACTATCATTTCCCGGGATCCCGATAACTTTTATCCCGGGAAATGAGAAAAATAAATTGCCGGGAATCCCGGGATTTCCCGGGAAGAAACCCTACTTTCGAGTGATATCCATTTTTCAACCCATCTTATAAAATCAAAGTTGGGGAGCGGGCGTCTTACAAGCGAGTATGGATGGTACTAACAGAATATTACCATATTTTCAATTTGTTCCAAGGTCAAGGCCACCTCTCTATCCTGCTCGTGTTGGAGGTCAGCCTGGAGAATGACTGTTATGGCGTCCATGCTGTTGGTTTGTCCTGCTACAGTCAGCTGTTCCTTCACACTGACTGCTCGCAGTGCTGCAGCCTCTTCTAAGATGGACACATGTTCTTCTTTGTCATCTGTGAAGTAAAAAAGAGAGAAATGATTTAATACCAAACTGTTTTACACAAACATGGATTTATATAATGTGTTTTACACAAACCAGGATTAGTAAAATGCTTTACACAAACCAGGATATATAAAGTGTTTTACACAAACCAGGATATATAATGTGTTTTACACAAACCAGGATATATAATGTGTTTTACACAAACCAGGATATATAATGTGTTTTACACAAACCCGGATATATAAAGTGTTTTACACAAACCAGGATATATAAAGTGTTTTACACAAACCAGGATATATAAAGTGTTTTACACAAACCAGGATCTATAAAGTGCTTTACACAAACCAGGATATATAATGTGTTTTACACAAACCAGGATATATAATGTGTTTTACACAAACCAGGATATATATGTGTGTTTACACAAACCAGGATATATAAAATGTTTTACACAAACCAGGATATATAAAGTGTTTTACACAAACAAGGATTAGTAAAATGCTTTACACAAACCAGGATATATAATGTGTTTTACACAAACCAGGATATATCAAATGTTTTACACAAACCAGGATATATAAAGTGTTTTACACAAACCAGGATTAGTAAAATGCTTTAAATCAATCATAAATTTTAAACTGTTTTACACAAACGAAGATTTCTAAATTGTAATACATGAACATGGATTTGTAAAATGTTTTACACAAACATGGTTTTATAGAATGCCTTACACAAACCTGGATTTATAAATGTTTTAACCTATAATTGATTAATAAAATGTTTTACAATAACGTGCATTTATAAAATGTTTTACACAAACCTGAATTAATAAAATTCTTTACACAAACCAAGATTTATAAAATACTACCCACCAAATCTTTATAAACTGGTTAATACAAAGCAGAATCTATCAATTGTTTTACCGGGAACTGTGAGGTATATGCTTTACTTGGAACTGTGAGGTTTATATTTTACCTGGAATTGTGAGGTTATGTTTTACCTGGAACTGTGAGGTATATGTTTTACCTGGAACTGTGAGGTTTATGCTTTACCTGGAACTGTGAGATTGATGTTTTACCTGGAATTGTGAGGTTTATGCTTTACCTGGAACTGTGAGGTTTATGTTTTACCTGGAACTGTGAGGTTTATGTCTTACCTGGAACTGTGAGGTATATGTTTTACCTGGAACTGTGAGGTTTATGTTTTACCTGGAACTGTGAGGTATATGTTTTACCTGAAACTGTGATGTTTATGCTTTACCTGGAACTGTGCGGTATATGTTTTATCTGGAACTGTGAGGTTGATATTTTACCTGGAATTGTGAGATTATGTTTTACCTGGAACTGTGAGGTTTATGTTTTACCTGAAACTGTGAGGTTTATGGTTTACCTGGAACTGTGAGATTGATGTTTTACCTGGAACTGTGAGGTTGATGTTTTACCTGGAACTGTGAGGTTGATGTTTTACCTGGAACTGTGAGGTATATGTTTTACCTGGAATTGTGAGGTTATGTTTTACCTGGAATTGTGAGGTTTATGCTTTACCTGGAACTGTGAGGTTGATGTTTTACCTGGAATTGTGAGGTTTATGCATTACCTGGAACTGTGAGGTTTAGGTTCTGTCTCTTGCCCTGTAGTTCAATCAGTCTTCTCTGTCTCTCGTCCTCGGACATCGTTGCTGCCGCCTCTACAAGATCATCTAAACTCTCATCCTGCAGGTGTTTCAGTATTACCTCCCTTTCATCAGCGTGTCGTTTCAACATCTCGCGTAGATAAACTACCTGAAGTCCAGTGATGTCACCTTGAGAAACACAAAGAACATGTTAAACAGGACAGATTACGAATACAGAGTGGTAATCAACTTTCGTGGCGAATGTTTTAACCCTGCGCCTAATGCGTAAGTATTTTGAATCTGTCGTAAGTTTTTCGTTAACTGGCGCAAAGTTTGGTGCATACATATATTTGTATATTTTGGCTCATATCGTGTCAATATATACTGATCGAGTCAGAGGAGGCCCTGACACTACCTCTCTCTCCCTCGTGGCGATGGATTACATCAGGAATGAGGTCTCGAAAGTGATTAATATAAGTTGAAAGAACTTGTTTCGCAATCAAGCTAAAATAAATTTGTATAAACTAAACCTTGTACGTTTGTGAAAAACTGATTATGCTAACTATCATAAATTATCACCTGAAGCAGGGATTTTGTCTTTGGTAGCCACTGGTTCCATCACATATTCCTTGTGCTGCTGTTGACGGAGTTGTCGCTGCTGAATGCGTTTCCGTGACAACAGTGTTTGTCTCGCCATATCACTTTCAGTTCTTAAATGAAAGATGCACAATCGTCTTAAAAAGTAAGCTGTTTTTACAACACATTTAAGGTCACTGGAAAGGCTGACACTAATCATGTGGGTTAGTGTCGCCTCCGTGGTCGAGTGGTTAAGGTCGCTGACTTGTATACCACTGTAACCTATCATCACGGGTTCGAGCCTCGCTCAGGCCGTGTCTCATTTATATGAAAAAGTTGGCAGTTTCTTAAGGAGGTTGGTGCACCAAAGTACTGGTTAACCGCCGCAGCCTGCCCAGGAAAGGTGTTCTTAAGTAAACTGCCCACCGGCGATATAGCCCGAAATGGTGCTGATGCAGGCGTAAAACCCGAAATATAACATAACATGTGGGTTAGTGGTATATGTGTTATAGAAGTAGAATACAAAGAATAAGGAAAGACTCAAAATAGACGGGTCAGTGGCTCAGTAGTTGGACTGCAAACTCGGGGATCACAGGCTTGATTCCACGTCTGATCCTAATATTTTGTGAAGCGCGTTCGCTTCAGGTGTGAAAGGCTCAGAGTTTGAGCCCCGCTGGAGCCGTTACGATTGTGCCCTTCGGCAAGGCATTTAAATTCCACGTTCTTCTCTCTCCCTCGTGGTGATGGATTCCATCAGGAATGAGGTCTCGAGAGTGATTAATATAAGTTGTAAGAACTTGTTTCGCAATCGAGCTAAAATAAATTTGTATAAACTACGCATTTGTATACATTTATTTATCGCCATCCACTGGTTAATGGGGGCGACGCCTCCAGATGTTCATGTACAGTATATACCTGTGAGTCAGTGCATCTTTAACCCTCTCCATCAGTCCAATGCTGAGAGTGGCAATCTCAAAATCCTCTTCCATTTCAACTCTGCAGGCTTCAATCTAGTAATACACAAGTATTTTCTGATGACGATATCACAATGTATCTTAACCCTTTCCCTCATAGAAGCACCTCTTGACACCATTAACAATACGACATACATTGTGATATCTTAACCCTTTCCCTCATAGAAACACCTCTTGACACCATTAACAATACGACATACATTGTGATATCTTAACCCTTTCCCTCATAGAAGCACCTCTTGACACCATTAACAATACGACATACATTGTGATATCTTAACCCTTTCCCTCATAGAAGCACCTCTTGACACCATTACCAATATGACATACATTGTGATATCTTAACCCTTTCCCTCATAGAAGCACCTCTTGACGCCATTAACAATACGACATACATTGTGATATCTTAACCCTTTCCCTCATAGAAGCACCTCTTGACGCCATTAACAATACGACATACATTGTGATATCTTAACCCTTTCCCTCATAGAAGTACCTCTTGACTCCATTACCAATACGACATATATTAACAATGTAGTAGCCAAACCAATGTTCATAATAAAGGCCAGAATCGCATGTAGTCCCAGTAATATCTATGGAGGTGGGATAGATATGACGACTATTTAAAAGTTATCCACTGCATGATAGCTAAATGGCTGTCATTTGTATGGAGATATAATAGTATATTAACCTAAATATCTATGGAGGTGGGATAGATATGGCGACTACTTATCCACTGCATGATAGCTAAATGGCTGTCGTTTGTATGGAGATATAATAGTATATTAACCTAAATATCTATGAAGGTGAGATAGATATGGTGACTACTTATCCACTGCATGATAGCTAAATGGCTGTCGTTTGTATGGAGATATAATAGTATACATGTATTAACCTAAATATCTATGAAGGTGAGATAGATATGGCGACTACTTATCCACTGCATGATAGCTAAATGGCTGTTGTTTGTATGGAGATATAATAGTATATTAACCTAAATATCTATGGAGGTGGGATAGATATGGCGACTACTTATCCACTGCATGATAGCTAAATGGCTGTCGTTTGTATGGAGATATAATAGTATATTAACCTAAATATCTATGAAGGTGAGATAGATATGGCGACTACTTATCCACTGCATGATAGCTAAATGCTGTCGTTTGTATGGAGATATAATAGTATATTAACCTAATATCTATGGAGGTGGGATAGATATGGCGACTACTTATCCACTGCATGATAGCTAAATGACTGTCGTTTGTATGGAGATATATAGATATAACCTAAATATCTAGGGGTGGGATAGATATGGCGACTACTTATCCACTGCATGATAGCTAAATGACTGTCGTTTGTATGGAGATATAATAGTATATTAACCTAAATATCTATGGAGGTGGGATAGATATGGCGACTACTTATCCACTGCATGATAGCTAAATGGCTGTCGTTTGTATGGAGATATAATAGTATATTAACCTAAATATCTATGGAGGTGGGATAGATATGGCGACTACTTATCCACTGCATGATAGCTAAATGACTGTCGTTTGTATGGAGATATAATAGTATATTAACCTAAATATCTATGAAGGTGAGATAGATATGGCGACTACTTATCCACTGCATGATAGCTAAATGACTGTCGTTTGTATGGAGATATAATAGTATATTAACCTAAATATCTATGGAGGTGGGATAGATATGGCGACTACTTATCCACTGCATGATAGCTAAATGACTGTCGTTTGTATGGAGATATAATAGTATATTAACCTAAATATCTATGGAGGTGGGATAGATATGGCGACTACTTATCCACTGCATGATAGCTAAATGACTGTCGTTTGTATGGAGATATAATAGTATATTAACCTAAATATCTATGGAGGTGGGATAGATATGGCGACTACTTATCCACTGCATGATAGCTAAATGACTGTCGTTTGTATGGAGATATAATAGTATATTAACCTAAATATCTATGGAGGTGGGATAGATATGGCGACTACTTATCCACTGCATGATAGCTAAATGACTGTCGTTTGTATGGAGATATAATAGTATATTAACCTAAATATCTATGGAGGTGGGATAGATATGGCGACTACTTATCCACTGCATGATAGCTAAATGACTGTCGTTTGTATGGAGATATAATAGTATATTAACCTAAATCTCTATGAAGGAAACAAACACTGGCCCTTTCAATAGGGGTGACACTATAATAACAAACACTGGCCCTTTCAATAGGGGTGACACTATAATAAACAAACACTGGCCCTTTCAATAGGGGTGATACTATAATAAACAAACACTGGCCCTTTCAATAGGGGTGACACTATAATAAACAAACACTGGCCCTTTCAATAGGGGTGACACTATAATAAACAAACACTGGCCCTTTCAATAGGGTGACACTATAATAAACAAACATGGCTCTTTCAATAGGGGTGACACTATAATAACAAACACTATACTTTACTTTACTTTCACAATGTGTATTAACGAGAATCAAGTCCATTAACATGCATGGCAACACTTGGCGAACCCCCCCCCCCCCCCCCCTTCGCTGCAGGAATGTGAACGTAACATCGTAAAGTAGCATGATGAATTTGATAAAGATCAGTGAAGATGTTTAGCTAGCAATAAACTAAAAGCGCAAACTATTTATAGAAATAAGACAGCAAATTGGGATTGAACCAAATTTCAATTTGCATGTTTCGATACCGTAAAGAAATGTAAAATAAATGTGAGCATTGTATTCCTATATGTCCGATACATTCTAATACAATTCTCAAACCCGTACATAATTCTTAAATAATTACACAATTCCCAAATCCATACACAATTCTCAAATCATTACACAACTTTCAAGTCCTTACACAATTCCCCAAATTGTTACACAATCCTCAATTCCTTACACAATTCTCAAATCCTTACACAATTCTCAAATCCTTACACAACTCTCAAATCCTTACACAATCCTCAATTCCTTACACAATTCTCAAATCCTTACACAACTCTCAAATCCTTACACAATCCTCAATTCCTTACACAATCCTCAAATCCTTACACAACTCTCAAATCCTTACACAATCCTCAATTCCTTACACAATCCTCAAATCCTTACACAATTCTCAAATCCTTACACAATCCTCAATTCCTTACACAACTCTCAAATCCTTACACAATCCTCAATTCCTTACACAATCCTCAAATCCTTACACAATTCTCAAATCCTTACACAATTCTCAATTCCTTACACAATTCTCAAATCCTTACACAATTCTCAAATCCTTACACAACTCTCAAATCCTTAAACAATCCTCAATTCCTTACACAATTCTCAAATCCTTACACAACTCTCAATTCCTTACACAACCCTCAAATCCTTACACAATTCTCAAATCCTTACACAATTCCCATATCCTTACACAACTCTCAAATCCTTACACAACTCTCAAATCCTTACACAACTCTCAAATCCTTACACAACTCTCAAATCCTTACACAACTCTCATATCCTTACACATCTCCCATATCCTTACACAACTCTCAAATCCTTACACAACTCTCAAATCCTTACACAACTCTCAAATCCTTACACATCTCCCATATCCTTACACAACTCTCAAATCCTTACACAACTCTCAAATCCTTACACAATCTCAAATCCTTACACAACTCTCATATCCTTACACATCTCCCATATCCTTACACAACTCTCAAATCCTTACACAACTCTCAAATCCTTACACAACTCTCAAATCCTTACACATCTCCCATATCCTTACACATCTCCCATATCCTTACACATCTCCCATATCCTTACATCTCCCATATCCTTACATCTCCCATATCCTTACATCTCCCATATCCTTACACATCTCTCAAATCCTTACACATCTCCCATATCCTTACATCTCCCTATCCTTACATCTCCCATATCCTTACACATCTCCCTATCCTTACACATCTCCCATATCCTTACATCTCCCATATCCTTACATCTCCCATATCCTTACATCTCCCATATCCTTACATCTCCCATATCCTTACATCTCCCATATCCTTACACATCTCCCATATCCTTACACATCTCCCATATCCTTACACATCTCCCATATCCTTACACATCTCCCATATCCTTACATCTCCCATATCCTTACACATCTCCCATATCCTTACATCTCCCATATCCTTACATCTCCCATATCCTTACACATCTCCCATATCCTTACACATCTCCCATATCCTTACATCTCCCATATCCTTACATCTCCCATATCCTTACAAAATTCTCAAATCACTACACAACTTTCAAGCCCATACACAATTCCCAAACTGCTAAACAATTCTCAAACAGTGATACTGTTCTCAAATCCTTACATATTACTTGAAGTATTATATGAGTGTTTGCTTGTTAAAAGTCGTACAAACAGCTTAGGTCATACGGCAACTCTCCAGCTATTTTTGGTGGAGGAAGACCCAGAGTGCTCGACCAAGAGTGCTCGTTCGAGCAGTATTTCAGGCATGGACAGGCACACAGGTAGAACCACCAGCCTCCTGCGAGCCAGCTGAATAGCTTCCTCAATTGAAAGAATTTGACAACCCCAGTGGGATCGAACCTCGGTGATCGATTCATGAGGGAATTCTGAAAATCTTACCACCATCTCCACAATTCTCATTCTCTTCATTCTCAGACTCAAACTCTTGGCTCCGGGAGAATGTAACCATGCCAACAAATAGTCCTGCTCGTTGTCATAGCGAGGTATGAGGTCAGCAAGTAAGTTAACAGCTTTGTTGCTAGCAACTGGGTCTTCATCTGAAATTTATGTTTTATACAGTGTATGTATGCTTTGTTGTATTTTGATATTCATGTTTTATACAGTGTATGTATGCTTTGTTGTATTTTGATATTCATGTTTTATACAGTGTATGTATTCTTTGTTGTATTTTGATATTCATGTTTTATACAGTGTAGATATTCTTTGTTGTATTTTGATATTCATGTTTTATACAGTGTATGTAGTCTTTGTTGTATTTTGATATTTATGTTTTATACAGTGTATGTATGCTTTGTTGTATTTTGATATTTATGTTTTGCGGTAATTCTCTGCAGTTTCTAATGATAGAAATATACAGTGAAACCTGTCTTAAGCAGCCAG
This sequence comes from Archivesica marissinica, assembly GCA_014843695.1. Classification (NCBI taxonomy): domain Eukaryota; kingdom Metazoa; phylum Mollusca; class Bivalvia; order Venerida; family Vesicomyidae; genus Archivesica; species Archivesica marissinica. Next base: position 34,169,514 of record CM026398.1, read on the forward strand.
CCAAGGGAGTCAGAGAAAGTGGCTGCTTAGCACAGGTTGCTGCTTAATAGAGGTCAAATTTATAATAAAACAACCGATTGGGAATCTGGAAACTGGCTGCTTAATACAGTTAGGCTGCTTAATGGAGGTGACCACTAACACAGGTTTGACCATAGGCAATTAATATGATGGGGGGGAATAATGGGGTGAATAATATTAGCGACGTCTGACGACAAACGCAGGAAGAGGAAAACCAAACAGTGTGATCCGCCACCAACTGCATCACCTTCCAGTGACTCTGTCTTTACGTGCGAAGGCTGCAACCGCCACTGCAGGTCATGCATCGGACTGTACAGCCACAGCAGACGGTGCTCATCTGTAGACTCAACGGGCGCTAACTCCATAGATTTACATGACTGACGGATGCCGAAGAAGAATATTAGTGGCGTTATACCTATGACTGAACAAATGATTGTCGTGGTTGTGGATCTAAAAATAAGCCAATGTCAATTCGATCAAATTTATTCACTTTGGCACCAAATGTAAACAATATGGTAGTCATCATTTGTAATCAGAGGCAAGTTGGAACCAGGTCAGGACCTGCCGATATTTTCCTTCAGTAACAAACTTTATTCAGATTGCTTACTGTAGTACTGGGTGGTTCCAGGAATTGAACAAGAGCATGAATAAAATTGTAGAAGTCGTGATAGCGCAGTGGATGAGCGTTCGCTTCAGGTGCAAAAGGTCCGGAGTTCGAGCCCCGCTGGAGCCGTTACGATTGTGCCCTTAGGCAAGGCATTTAAATTCCACATTGCCTCTTCTCTCTCCCTCGTGGCGATGGATTCCATCAGGAATGAGTTCTCGAGAGTGATCAATATAAGTCGACAGAACTTGTTTCGCAATTGAGCTAAAATAAATTTGTATAAACTAATAAAATTGTACAACTTGTTTCACAATCGCTACAGTGATCCATGAGATATGAAGTGGACACGAAATATAAGCATCTGCTATTTGATTTCTAAGTGTGACCTTGAACTGTATTAAAATTTTCAAAATCGTTCCAGTTGTCTAGGAGATATGAAGCAGGCAGATAGGAGAGACAAATCACCTACATCAGGGTGATTGGTCCCTTGAGATGGCATATTTCATAATCAGCAACAACAATTACTATTTACGGATTATATTTCACCAGGACATTTACCATATATTTGTTGTTGTTTTCTTTTATGATAGTCTGCTTTGTCTTCCCCAACCAATGTGTGTAGAGCTGGCAATATCTGAAACACATATAGACATAAATATATGTAACACACATATAGACATAACTATCTGTAACACACATATAGACATAAATATCTGTAACACACATATATGTAACACACATATAGACATAACTATATGTAACACACATATAGACATAAATGTCTGTAACACACATATAGACATAAATATATGTAACACACATATATACATGAATATCTGTAACACACACATATAGACATAAATATCTGTAACACACATATAGACATAAATATATGTAACACACATATAGACATAAATATCTGTAACACACATATAGACATGAATATCTGTAACACACATATAGACATGAATATCTGTAACACACATATAGACATGAATATCTGTAACACACATATAGAAATGAATATCTGTAACACACAAATAGACATAAATATCTGTAACACACATATAGACAGTCACAACCAATGTGTGTAGAGCTGGCAATATCTTAAACACAACTATAGACATATGTAGGATATGTAACACATATGTAGACAGTCACAATGTATGTAGAAGTTTTGAGGTCACATGGTTCGATTGAGCTACATGTAACACAGTCACATATAAAGAGCTCAACATTACACCAGCCCTAAATACAACTATTCTTGTGTGTGTGTTTTACATTTATTTATCGTCGCTACTGATTGCCCATATGAGAGACACCTCCTGAAGAGATTTAGTCATTTTAGATTTTTGGAGGATAGTGCAATGATACAGACAGAGACCCATTCCAGAATCTCCTCTGGTTCTTTTACGTGCACGGTGTACAGCACCGACATGAGACCTCAGTTTAAAGTCCCATCTGAAAGACTGTTAATTTTATTAGGGTCAGACAGGGGGATCGAACCCACAACCCCTAGATTACAAGTCCAACATGTTAACCACTGGACTACAGATCTGTCTGAAATTCTTGTGTGAATAATAATGTAACAGCACATGGCTGACCTTTGCTTTGGCTTTTGGACCTAGTAGCGTCTCCATTTCCTGCATTTTCCCCTCACTTCTGAAGAGTCTCTCTTGTTTAATGATGTCTCTGAGTGCAGCCTGTTTCTGTTCCTTGGCAAGGCTGAAACAAAACGTATTTATTCCACATTATGGATATAAACAAGAGGCGCAAGTGGTCCTGAGGTACAAAAGATTGCACCCAGGTTGGATTGGTGAGACTGCGCTAATCGGATAATCTTCAAAGGGACATAACAATGACGATAATTGTATGCATAATTAGTTTAAACTTGATTTATTTTACGATTACGAAAAAAGCCCTAACAACTTATATTAATCACTCTCGTTGGCGCGGATGAAAGCGTATATGGTCATTCGTGTGGGAGGAAACCGGAGTACCCAGAAAAAACCCACCATACCATCTCACATACTTGGTGAGAAGCGAGCGTGCTAACCACTGCGCTAATCGGACAGCTATGCATAATTAGGCCAGGAACAAGTATTGTTGAAATGAGGCCAGGAGCTAAGCTGAACAAATACAGACAATCTTTGTTGTTTACAATATACAAAGGGCAATAACCCCTAAAAATCAAATGATGTGTGATGACAAATATTTCTGAAATAAAATCTATATTTTTTAGAACCAGTCCAAAAAATAATTTTGTTTCTAAAATCTTTAAATTCTTCAATGTGCGATAACTCAGTCAAAACTGAACACAAGTAAGTGTGGCAGTCGTGATAGCGCAGTGGATGCGCGTTCGCTTCAGAGGCGAAAGGTCCGGAGTTCAAGCCCCGTTGGAGCCATTACGATTGTGCCCTTAGGCAAGGCATTTAAATTCCACATTGCCTCTTCTCTCTCCTTCATGGCGATGTATTCCATCAGGAATGAGGTCTCGAGAGTGATTAATATAAATTGAAAGAACTTGTTTCACAATCAAGCTAAAATAAATTTGTATAAACTAAAACTGAACACAGAATAATTCAATGACAACAAGCACACTCTGCTTGGTACTGATTTCATCAACAACATTGCACTAAATACACGAGTTTTTTGTTTATTTATTTGATTAGTCACGCCAACAGCTTAGGTCACATGACAGCTCTCTATCAACTATCGGTGGAGGAAGACCTCTGGTGCGCCTCCAAACATTATTTCATTCACGGAACCATGTCACCAGGGTAGAACAACCGTCCTACCACAAGCCAGCTGGATAGTTTTCTCGCAGGAAATAATTTGACAAGCCCTGTGGGAATCAAACTTACATGTACAGCGGTGAGTAAATAGAAGCGATTAATACACATACTTTCTCCAGTCCATCTGGTCCTTCAATGACATCAACAACACCCTCTTCCTCAATATCTCATACTTATCTACCAATGCCTGAAAACATACAGAGAAAAACCCATCAAATAGCACGACAACTACAATATTGTCATAGCAACTAGAATCCTACAGTAATATACCCTTCATTTTCCTACGTGATGTCAAGTGTTACCATCACGACAACTACAATATTGTCATAGCAACTAGAATCCTACAGTAATATACCCTTCATTTTCCTACGTGATGTCAAGTGTTACCATCACGACAACTACAATATTGTCATAGCAACTAGAATCCTACAGTAATATACTCTTCATTTTCCTACATGATGTCAAGTGTTACCATCACGACAACTACAATATTGTCATAGCAACTAGAATCCTACCGTAATAAAGTTTTCAGTTTTATGCATGATGTTAAGTTAAGCATGATAAATACAATATTGTCATAGCAACTATTACAATAATGTCATATAGCTGCTAGAATCTTACCTTAATATACTCGTCATCTTCCGGTGCGACGTCAAGCGTTCCCAGCATGATAACTACAATATTGTCATATAGCTGCTAGAATCTTATCTTAATATACTCTTCATCTTCCGGTGTGACGTCAAGCATTCCCAGCATGATAACTACAATAATGTCATATAGCTACTAGAATCTTACCTTAATATACTCTTCATCTTCCGGTGTGACGTCAAGCGTTCCCAACATGATAAATACAATATTGTCATATAGCTGCTAGAATCTTACCTTAATATACTCTTCATCTTCCGGTGTGACGTCAAGCGTCCCCAGCATGATAAATGCAATATTGTCATAATGTTCCTCGATTCTTGTTGAACACTGCTTTCCAAATAACACTACCATCTGATCTTGGTTCTGTAAAACAGATTAATCAAATCCAATAACACTGTTGGAAAGCACTATCTGCTAGGTGTGGCCAGAAAATATGGGAATAATGTAACATACATGCAGCTGTAACATGGGCAAACTAGAGGATAGCACTCGGAGAGATGCAAACCCAATGTTGGTATTTGACACCAAGAACAAATACTTGATTTTACAATTTGCTCTGGCTCGGGACGCACGCTAGGACGCAAATGTCGCAGTTAGGACGCAAACGTCGCAGTAAGTAGGACAGTAAGTAGGACAGTAGTCAAATCATATTGATTGCCGATTATTTAAATAGACCATCGGCAGATTCCGATGTTATTGCACATACACTTTGTATTGATTTTGTCAAGCATTTTAAAAAAAAGTTTAAACTTTATTTATTTTACAACGATTACAAAGCAAGTTTTAACAACTTATATTAATCACTCTCGTTGGCGCGGATGAAAGCGTATATGTGGTGTGGGATGAAACCGGAGTACCCGGAGAAAACCCACCTGTCCGATCTGGCGACCACCGTACCATCTAAGCATTTTAAGCATAGATTAAACGACAGCAAACCTCAGTATCAACGGTAATAGTGAGATATTGCTACAATGCCCTTGACTTTGTGTTTAAATGACATGACAGGTTGCAGCGCCGAGGTAAATAATGTAAAAACAGGTATTTTCCCCCACTAATCGGAGAAACCGCTGTTCAAACGTGCGTTGTTGTTTCGGTTAATCGGTTAATCACGTCTTGCATGTCCTGCTACCTCAATATGAAACATATCTTATTGTAACAATACCATTTGTTGTATATCCTGCAGATTAGCCTCGAAGTCGACACCTTGTCGTTGCTGTAGGTCGGCGAGTAGAATTTCACACATCTCGTCATCTGACAGCTTCCTGTCACCACCACTCTCCAGGTCACAGCGACGTTCTTCATACCTCAAACATATGGCTGTAAATATAACATGTATCTTATACTTCGATTCCATTACAAAGTAAAAACTAGATTACGGTAAAGTCAAACATAACTAGATTACGGTATAATCAAACATAAGTAGATTATGGCAAAGTCAAACATAACTAGATTATGGTAAAGTAAACATAACTAGATTATGGTATAGTCAAACATAACTAGATTATGGCAAAGTCAAACATAACTAGATTATGGTAAAGTCAAACATAACTAGATTATGGTATAGTCAAACATAACTAGATTACGGCAAAGTCAAACATAACTAGATTATGGTAAAGTCAAACATAACTAGATTACGGTAGTCAAACATAACTAGATTACAGTATAGTCAAACATAACTAGATTATGGTAAAGTCAAACATAACTAGATTACGGCAGTCAAACATAACTAGATTACAGCATAGTCAAACATAACTAGATTACGGTATAGTCAAACATAACTAGATTACGGCAAAGTCAAACATAACTAGATTACGGTATAGTCAAACATAACTAGATTATGGCAAAGTCAAACATAACTAGATTACAGTATAGTCAAACATAACTAGATTATGGTAAAGTCAAACATAACTAGATTACGGCAAAGTCAAACATAACTAGATTATGGTAAAGTCAAACATAACTAGATTATGGTAGGGTCAAACATAACTAGATTATGGCATAGTCAAACATAACTAGATTATGGCAAAGTCAAACATAACTAGATTATGGCAAAGTCAAACATAACTAGATTATGGTAAAGCCAAACATCACTATATTACAGTAAGGCCAAACATCATTAGATTACAGTAAGCCAAACATCACTATATTACAGTAAGGCCAAACATCATTAGATTACAGTAAGGCCAAACATCACTATATTACAGTAAAACCAAACATCACTAGATTACAGTAAGGCCAAACATCACTAGATTACAGTAAGGTCAAACATCACTAGATTACAGTAAGCCAAACATCACTAGATTACAGTAAGCCAAACATCACTAGATTACAGTAAGGCCAAACATCACTAGATTACAGTAAGCCAAACATCACTATATTACAGTAAGGCCACACATCACTATATTACAGTAAGGCCAAACATCATTAGATTACAGTAGGCCAAACATCACTAGATTATAGTAAGGCCAAACATCACTAGATTACAGTAAGGCCAAACATCACTAGATTACAGTAAGGCCAAACATCATTAGATTACAGTAAGCCAAACATCATTAGATTACAGTAAGGCCAAACATCATTAGATTACAGTAAGCCAAACATCATTAGATTACAGTAAGGCCAAACATCACTAGATTACAGTAAGGCCAAACATCACTAGATTACAGTAAGGCCAAACATCATTAGATTACAGTAAGCCAAACATCATTAGATTACAGTAAGGCCAAACATCATTAGATTACAGTAAGCCAAACATCATTAGATTACAGTAAGGCCAAACATCATTAGATTACAGTAAGCCAAACATCATTAGATTACAGTAAGGCCAAACATCATTAGATTACAGTAAGCCAAACATCATTAGATTACAGTAAGGCCAAACATCACTATATTACAGTAAAACCAAACATCACTAGATTACAGTAAGGTTAAACATCATTAGATTACAGTAAGGCCAAACATCATTAGATTACAGTAAGGCCAAACATCATTAGATTACAGTAAGCCAAACACCATTAGATTACAGTAAGGCCAAACATCACTAGATTACAGTAAGGTCAAACATCACTAGATTACAGTAAGGCCAAACATCACTAGATTACAGTAAGCCAAACATCACTATATTACAGTAAGGCCAAACATCACTAGATTACAGTAAGGCCAAACATCATTAGATTACAGTTAGGCCAAACATCACTAGATTACAGTAAGGCCAAACATCACTATATTACAGTAAGGCCAAACTCATTAGATTACAGTAAGCCAAACATCATTAGATTACAGTAAGGCCAAACATCATTAGATTACAGTAAGCCAAACACCATTAGATTACAGTAAGGCCAAACATCACTAGATTACAGTAAGGTCAAACATCACTAGATTACAGTAAGGCCAAACATCACTAGATTACAGTAAGCCAAACATCACTATATTACAGTAAGGCCAAACATCACTAGATTACAGTAAGGCCAAACATCATTAGATTACAGTTAGGCCAAACATCACTAGATTACAGTAAGGCCAAACATCACAATATTACAGTAAGGCCAAACTCATTAGATTACAGTAAGCCAAACATCACTAGATTACAGTAAGGCCAAACATCATTAGATTACAGTAAAACCAAACATCACTAGATTACAGTAAGGCCAAACATCATTAGATTACAGTAAGGCCAAACATCATTAGATTACAGTAAGCCAAACATCATTAGATTACAGTAAGGCCAAACATCACTATATTACAGTAAAACCAAACATCACTAGATTACAGTAAGGCCAAACATCATTAGATTACAGTAAGCCAAACATCATTAGATTACAGTAAGCCAAACATCACTATATTACAGTAAGGCCAAACATCATTAGGTTACAGTAAGGCCAAACTTCACTAGATTACAGTAAGCCAAACATCATTAGATAACAGTAAAGCCAAACATCACTAGATTACAGTAAGGCCAAACATCACTAGATTACAGTAAAGCCAAACATCACTAGATTACAGTAAAGCCAAACATCACTAGATTACAGTAAGCCAAACATCACTAGATTACAGTAAGGCCAAACATCACTAGATAACAGTAAAGCCAAACATCACTAGATTACAGTAAAGCCAAACATCACTAGATTACAGTAAAGCCAAACATCACTAGATTACAGTAAAGCCAAACATCACTAGATTACAGTAAAGCCAAACATCATTAGATTACAGTAAGCCAAACATCACTAGATTACAGTAAGCCAAACATCACTAGATTACAGTAAAGCCAAACATCACTAGATTACAGTAAAGCCAAATATCACTAGATTACAGTAAAGCCAAACATCACTAGATTACAGTAAGCCAAACATCACTAGATTACAGTAAGTCAAACATCACTAGATTACAGTAAGGCCAAACATCACTAGATTACAGAAATGCCAAACATCACTAGATTACAGTAAAGCCAAACATCACTAGATTACAGTAAGCCAAACATCACTAGATTACAGTAAGGCCAAACATCACTAGATTACAGTAAGGCCAAACATCACTAGATTACAGTAAGGCCAAACATCACTAGATTACAGTAAGCCAAACATCACTAGATTACAGTAAGACCAAACATCACTAGATTACAGAAAGGCCAAAATGGATGTAAATTCTTTAGCGCTGTATCAATCAAATGTATGCATTGGTTACCGAGATATAATAATGAATAGTAATCTGCGAGCAAAACTTGATGATTGTTTGCTTGTTTCTGGTGTTTAATATATGTCACACCAACAGCTTAGGTCATAGAACGACTCTCCAGTTATTATTTGTGGAGGAAGATCCCAGGTGCCCCTTCGAGCAGTATGTCGGGCAAGGACTGGCATCCAGATAGGACCACAAATCTTCCACAAGCCAGCTGGATAGTTTCATCACATGAAAGAATTCAACACCCAGAGTGGGAAATGAATTTACAATGGTGAGGGACAAGTGATTCAAAGATCGTAACCACTCGGCCCGTCAAAACATGAACACCAGGTGTGATGTTGATGCTAGCGTGGCAAAATTAAGTTTTCCTATTCTGGTTTTCAACATACAATTATATATATAAACACGACATAGGAATGCTGATTGAATATACATGTATACCTTGTTTAAGGATGCTTTGTAATACAGATTTATCTGCCCTTGGGTTACTCTTCCATTTCTGATGCTGACTTTGAAGAACTTTGAGCTGTTGTTTCCGGTCATCTGATCTATATTTTCTAGCCTTGTCAACGCCAACCTTTAAAGCCTTGTCTTGGAGCATGAATATCAATGCCTGAAATAATGAATCTACACCGTTAATATTTAATTGGTGATGTACTGCCTTGCTCTACCCTGTAATCTCAACTATTGAATCATTGTAATATGTTATGCTATATAAAAAAGTCAAAGTGTTTGCTTATTATAGTGTCACCATTATTGAAAGGGCCAGCCCTTTTTGATGTATGAGACCCCACTTATTAACAACAGTACCTCCCGAATGCTATCCTTGCAGGCCAGGTACCAGGCAATCAGTAATCATTATTTAACTAGTTGGTGGCTCACCAATTGGCCATAATTATCATAATGAACCCCTGATGAGGTTCGAACCTGACCGTGTTATCAACTACATAACAAGGTGAGTGACCATACCAAATTAGAATCCATATTGCCACATCACAATTGATGCACTTAAAGCAGCATTACATCGTATGTAATTCAATTTTTACGTATGGGTAGCAATGCTGCTACACATTCTAACATTATACTTTGTATGCTTATGTTCATTTGGTAAACAGTGTTCTTTTGCGATAAAACAAACTCGAAACCGAGAGTAGGACTTTCCGAGTCGATCGGTCACGCACTTGTTTACAACCGGAACGCATCGTCCGCACTTGTTTACATTCGGAATGCATCATCCCCATTTGTCCCACGTTGTCTTTTTTAGTTAAATTACTTGATGTATGTTTATTCATACCTCTGTTAGCCAAGTCTTTTAGGGACATGTCTACATCCTCGTGAGGGGTTCGACATTAGAGGAAGATAGATAGATAGTATTTCATGTTCAAAATATATTATACGTTGTTTTCTACATCCTCTGTTGTTTCACGCATGTGTGCTGTGCATGTTTACATTTCGTGTGTTGATAAACAAATTCGCGTATACGACGGTTTAAATTTATTGGAATTTTATCGTTTCTGAGCGACTATTTTCGATTTTTGTAAACACACACACATTAGTATTTATATTTTACCCAAAACATCCCTTATTATGATGTAATGCTACTTTAAACTAGACTGTATAAATTCTAAAATACATGTACCATACACTGATGCTAGGCAATCGATTCTTTCTTACATTACTTCAAAATGGAAAACCACTTGGAATAACATACAATTCAATAAACTACAATTAATTAAACCAAACATTGGTAAATCATCTTTTGTTTATCACTCCAACTGTAGAGAGGAAACAGTAATGTCACGGCTGAGACTTGGACATACCTGTTTCACACACTCATTTTTATTGAAAAGAGAGGATCCACAATGGTGTATACCATGCCATTCCTCTATAAATGATGAACACATCTTAATTCACTGTGTAGATTTAGCACTCATTCGCCAAAAATATTATACAGTTATGACAATGAAGGAGCTTTTCGACACTGTTGATTTTAAATACATTATTGCATTTTTAAAAGAATCACATCTTTTCCATAAATTGTAAAGTTTTACTGGTTTATATACAGCTTACAACTGACGTTTTTTTATCATTTTTACAGCTTGATTTAATTTTGTTGTAATTGACCTTTAATCATTACAATTTTACTACATACAGTATGTTATCTACATATATTTTTAACTAGCTTGTATACAATATACTTAACGCGGCGCTATACTGCTACACTGAACTGTGCTGATGCGCAGTTACATCAAATACTCACTCACTCATAATAACTGAGGTTTGAACACACAGTGTTGTGTCTATGGCAGGCAATTTAATTGACTGACAGCTACAAAGGGCCATAACTCAAAATACTAAAATACTCTTCCTTTTTACTTTTTTATTTCATCCTATAACACTTACCTTAAAGCATTTTTGGTCATTTTTTGTCGGGGTAAAATTATTCTCGCCCAAAATTATTTTCATACGTACATGAAATTCATTACATTGACAACAGATCTACATGTATTTGTTTTACTTTAAACATCACTTTATGCATGTGTAAATATATGTATACTATGTATATAAAAATGTATGTATGTCATGTATGTATGAAAAATAAATAAGGTTACCCGATAGGGGCCCCAAAAATGAAAAAAAAACAAATTATTTCCAGACTCACAATATTGACGGACGGACAACCTCAGACCTATATACTGCCCTCTTCAACTTTCTCCGACAGGGGTACAATGATGTACAGTGGTGTTATAAAAAAATACACAAACCTCTCTTTCATACAAATGTTTCTTTGCGACCTCCTGTACCACTTCAACCTGTAAGTCAACAAATTGTAGTTTCTCGAGGGCACTCTTGTTTGCAATGGCCAGCGCCATCTTCAGCCGTGGTTGTCCAGACCTCTCCTCAATACGCAGCTGTGCCAGTCGCTCGGATCTACCTCTATCCCAGTCACACCTGATGTTTAGAAAATAAAAATAGGCTAATTCACTGGAAGTGTTAATATACATGACGTAAATTATATAAAAATGGAGGCTTGCAGGAAGAAACTGTAGACTTTCAAGAGAATGTCTGAAATTGATATTCAGTCTACAGCCGTTAAATCAAAATTTGTTATGTTAAATTCACTAGTTAAAGTCGGGTCAAAGTCCTATTTCAAATACTATAATTTTAAATATAACTGACTACGTTTATGTCAAATTTCATTTAGTCAAATTTTCCATTAAATCGAATTCCTTTTCTGCTTTAGTCAGTAAAAATGTGTAGTATTCCACATTTGTAATTAGCACCCTAAGCATGAAAAGCGTGGCAATTGATGAAAAACCACGGCATCAGTAACGGTACACTGTCTGTACGTTTAAAGATGTCAAACGGTACACTGTCTAAAGTTTAAAGATTTCATACGGTACACTGTCTGTATGTTTAAAGATTTCATACGGTACACTGTCTGTATGTTTAAAGATTTCATATGGTACACTGTCTGTATGTTTAAAGATTTCATACGGTACACTGTCTGTATGTTTAAAGATTTCATACGGTACACTGTCTGTATGTTTAAAGATTTCATATGGTACACTGTCTGTATGTTTAAAGATTTCATACGGTACACTGTCTGTATGTTTAAAGATTTCATACGGTACACTGTCTGTATGTTTAAAGATGTCAAATGGTACACTGTCTGTATGTTTAAAGATGTCAAATGGTACACTGTCTGTATGTTTAAAGATTTCATACGGTACACTGTCTGTATGTTTAAAGATTTCATATGGTACACTGTCTGTATGTTTAAAGATTTCATATGGTACACTGTCTGTATGTTTAAAGATTTCATATGGTACACTGTCTGTATGTTTAAAGATTTCATACGGTACACTGTCTGTATGTTTAAAGATTTCATACGGTACACTGTCTGTATGTTTAAAGATTTCATACAGTATACTGTCTGTATGTTTAAAGATTTCATACAGTACACTGTCTGTATGTTTAAAGATTTCATACGGTACACTGTCTGTATGTTTAAAGATGTCAAATGGTACACTGTCTGTATGTTTAAAGATGTCAAATGGTACACTGTCTGTATGTTTAAAGATTTCATACGGTACACTGTCTGTATGTTTAAAGATTTCATACGGTACACTGTCTGTATGTTTAAAGATTTCATACAGTACACTGTCTGTATGTTTAAAGATTTCATACGGTACACTGTCTGTATGTTTAAAGATTTCATACGGTACACTGTCTGTATGTTTAAAGATGTCAAATGGTACACTGTCTGTATGTTTAAAGATTTCATATGGTACACTGTCTGTATGTTTAAAGATTTCATATGGTACACTGTCTGTATGTTTAAAGATTGCATACGGTACACTGTCTGTATGTTTAAAGATTTCATATGGTACACTGTCTGTATGTTTAAAGATTTCATACGGTACACTGTCTGTATGTTTAAAGATTTCATACGGTACACTGTCTGTATGTTTAAAGATTTCATACAGTATACTGTCTGTATGTTTAAAGATGTCATACAGTACACTGTCTGTATGTTTAAAGATGTCATACGGTACACTGTCTGTATGTTTAAAGATGTCAAATGGTAAACTGTCTGTATGTTTAAAGATGTCAAATGGTACACTGTCTGTATGTTTAAAGATTTCATATGGTACACTGTCTGTATGTTTAAAGATTTCATATGGTACACTGTCTGTATGTTTAAAGATTTCATACGGTACACTGTCTGTATGTTTAAAGATTTCAAACGGTACACTGTCTGTATGTTTAAAGATTGCATACGGTACACTGTCTGTATGTTTAAAGATTTCATACGGTACACTGTCTGTATGTTTAAAGATTGCATACGGTACACTGTCTGTATGTTTAAAGATTTCATACGGTACACTGTCTGTATGTTTAAAGATTTCATACGGTACACTGTCTGTATGTTTAAAGATTTCATACGGTACACTGTCTGTATGTTTAAAGATTTCATACGGTACACTGTCTGTATGTTTAAAGATGTCAAACGGTACACTGTCTGTATGTTTAAAGATGTCAAACGGTACACTGTCTGTATGTTTAAAGATGTCAAACAGTACACTGTCTGTATGTTTAAAGATGTCATACGGTACACTGTCTGTATGTTTAAAGATGTCAAACAGTACACTGTCTGTATATTTAGAGATGTCAAACAGTACACTGTCTGTATGTTTAAAGATGTCAAACGGTACACTGTCTGTATGTTTAAAGATTTCATACGGTACACTGTCTGTATGTTTAAAGATTTCATACGGTACACTGTCTATGTTTAAAGATGTCAAACGGTACACTGTCTGTATTTATAAAGATTTCATACGGTACACTGTCTGTATGTTTAAAGATGTCATACGGTACACTGTCTGTATGTTTAAAGATGTCAAACAGTACACTGTCTGTATGTTTAAAGATGTCAAACGGTACACTGTCTGTATGTTTAAAGATGTCAAACGGTACATTGTCTGTATGTTTAAAGATGTCAAACGGTACACTGTCTGTATGTTTAAAGATGTCAAACAGTACACTGTCTGTATGATTAAAGATGTCATACGGTACACTGTCTGTATGTTTAAAGATGTCAAACAGTACACTGTCTGTATATTTAAAGATGTCAAACAGTACACTGTCTGTATGTTTAAAGATGTCATACGGTACACTGTCTGTATGTTTAAAGGTGTCAAATGGTACACTGTCTGTATGTTTAAAGATGTCATACGGTACACTGTCTGTATGTTTAAAGATGTCAAACAGTACACTGTCTGTATGTTTAAAGATGTCAAACAGTACACTGTCTGTATGTTTAAAGATGTCATACGGTACACTGTCTGTATGTTTAAAGATGTCATACGGTACACTGTCTGTATGTTTAAAGATGTCATACGGTACACTGTCTGTATGTTTAAAGATGTCATACGGTACACTGTCTGTATGTTTAAAGATGTCAACGGTACACTGTCTGTATTTTTAAAGATGTCAATACGGTACACTGTCTGTATGTTTAAAGATGTCATACGGTACACTGTCTGTATGTTTAAAGATGTCATACGTACACTGTCTGTATGTTTAAAGATGTCATATGGTACACTGTCTGTATGTTTAAAGATGTCATACAGTACACTGTCTGTATGTTTAAAGATGTCATATGGTACACTGTCTGTATGTTTAAAGATGTCAAATGGTACACTGTCTGTATGTTTAAAGATGTCATACGGTACACTGTCTGTATGTTTAAAGATGTCATACGGTACACTGTCTGTATGTTTAAAGATGTCATACGGTACACTGTCTGTATGTTTAAAGATGTCATACGGTACACTGTCTGTATGTTTAAAGATGTCATACGGTACACTGTCTGTATGTTTAAAGATGTCATACGGTACACTGTCTGTATGTTTAAAGATATCATATGGTACACTGTCTGTATGTTTAAAGATCTCATACGGTACACGGTCTGTATGTTTAAAGATTGCATACGGTACACTGTCTGTATGTTTAAAGATGTCATACGGTACACTGTCTGTATGTTTAAAGATGTCATACGGTACACTGTCTGTATGTTTAAAGATGTCATACGGTACACTGTCTGTATGTTT
>CM026398.1:34185872-34284649 GCA_014843695.1 Archivesica marissinica
ACCTCTTGACACCATTACCAATACGACATACATTGTGATTTCTTAACCCTTTCCCTCATAGAAACATCTCTTGACACCATTACCAATACGACATATATTAACAATGTAGTAGCCAAACCAATGTTCATAATAAAGGCCAGAATCGTTTGTAGTCCCAGTAATATCTATGGAGGTGGGATAGATATGATGACTACTTATCCACTGCATGATAGCTAAATGGCTGTCGTTTGTATGGAGATATAATAGTATATTAACCTAAATATTCTGGAGGTGGGATAGATATGGTGACTACTTATCCTGCATGATAGCTAAATGGCTGTCGTTGTTGTATGGAGATATAATAGTATATTAACCTAAATATCTATGAAGGCGAGATAGATATGACGATACTTATCCACTGCATGATAGTTAAATGGCTGTAGTTTGTATGGAGATATAATAGTATATTAACCTAAATATCTATGGAGGTGGAATGGATATGGCGACTACTTATCACTGCATGATAGCTAAATGGCTGTCGTTTGTATGGAGATATAATAGTATATTAACCTAAATATCTATTGAGGTGGGATAGATATGGCGAATATTATCCACTGCATGATAGCTAAATGACTGTCGTTTGTATGGCGATATAATAGTATATTAACCTAAATATCTATGGAGGTGGGATAGATATGGTGACTACTTATCCACTGCATGATAGCTAAATGGCTGTTGTTTGTATGGAGATATAATAGTATATTAACCTAAATATCTATGAAGGTGAGATAGATATGGCGACTACTTATCCACTGCATGATAGCTAAATGGCTGTCGTTTGTATGTAGATATAATAGTATATTAACCTAAATCTCTATGGAGGTGGGATAGATATGGCGACTACTTATCCACTGCATGATAGCTAAATGACTGTCGTTTGTATGGAGATATAATAGTATATTAACCTAAATCTCTATGAAGGAAACAAACACTGGCCCTTTCAATAGGGGTGACACTATAATAACCAAACACTGGCCCTTTCAATAGGGGTGACACTATAATAAACAAACACCTTTCAATAGGGGTGACACTATAATAACCAAACAATGGCCCTTTCAATAGGGGTGACACTATAATAAACAAACACTGGCCCTTTCTATAGGGGTGACACTATAATAAACAAACACCTTTCAATAGGGGTGACACTATAATAACCAAACACTGGCCCTTTTCTATAGGGTTGACCCTCTAATAAACCAAACACTTTCAATAGGGGTGACACTATAATAACCAAACCTGCCCTTTCTATAGGGGTGACCTATAATTAAACAAAAATACCTTTCACTGAGGGTGACCTATAATAACAAACACCTTTTCAATAGGGGTGACAACTATATAAACAAACACCTTTCAATAGGGTGACACTAGACTGGCCCTTTTAATAGTGGTGACACTAGACTGCCCCTTTCAATAGGGGTGACACTAGACTGGCCCTTTTAATAGTGGTGACACTAGGCTGGCCCTTTCAATAGGGGTGACACTAGACTGGCCCATCCAATAGGGGTGACACTAGACTGGCCCTTTCAATAGGGGTGAAACTAGGCTGGCCCTTTCAATATGGGTGACACTATAATAAACAAACAGAACCTTTTCATAGGGTGCCTATAATTAACAAACATGGCCCTTTCAATAGGGGGGACACTATAATAACAAACCTATACTTTACTTTACTTTCACAATGTGTATTAACGAGAACAAGTCCCCATATAACATGCATGTGCAAGCATGGCTTGGACGACCCCCCCCCCTTCTGCTGCAGGAATTGTTGAATAAACATCGTAAAGTAGCATGATGAATTTGATAAAGATCAGTGAAGATGTTTAGCTAGCAATAAACTAAAAGCGCAAACTATTTATAGAAATAAGACAAATTGGGATTGAACAAAATTTCAGTTTGCATGTTTCGATACCGTAAAGAAATGTAAAATGAATGTGAGCATTGTATTCCTATATGTCCGATACATTCTAATACAATTCTCAAACCCGTACATAATTCTAAAATAATTACACAATTCCCAAATCCATACACAATTTTCAAATCATTACACAACTTTCAAGTCCTTACACAATTCCCAAACTGTTAAACAATTCTCAATTCCTTACACAATTATCAAATCCTTACACAACTCTCAAATCCTTACACAATTCTCAAATCATTACACAACTTTCAAATCCTTACACAACTCTCAAATCCTTACACAACTTTCAAGCCCATACACAATTCCCAAACTGTTACACAATTCCCAAACTGTTACACAATTCTCAAACGGTGATACTGTTCTCAAATCCTTACATTTTACTTGAAGTCTTATATGAGTGTTTGCTTGTTAAAAGTCGTACAAACAGCTTAGGTCATACGGAAACTCTCCAGCTATTTTTGGTGGAGGAAGACCCAGAGTGCTCGACCAAGAGTGCTCGTTCGAGGAGCAGTATTTCAGGCATGGACGGGCACACAGGTAGAACCACCAGTCTCCTGCAAGCCAGCTGAATAGCTTCCTCAATTGAAAGAATTTGACAACCCCAGTGGGATCGAACCTCGGTGATCGATTCATCAGGGAATTCTGAAAATCTTACCACCATCTCCACAATTCTCATTCTCTTCATTCTCAGACTCAAACTCTTGGCTTCGGGAGAATGTAACCATGCCAACAAATAGTCCTGCTCGTTGTCATAGCGAGGTATGAGGTCAGCAAGTAAGTTAACAGCTTTGTTGCTAGCAACTGGGTCTTCATCTGAAATTTATGTTTTATACAGTGTATGTATTCTTTGTTGTATTTTGATATTTATGTTTTATACAGTTATGTATTCTTTGTTGTATTTTGATATTTATATTTTATACAGTATGTATTCTTTGTTGTATTTTGTTTGATATTTATGTTTTATACAGTGTATGTATTCTTTGTTGTATTTTGATATTTATATTTTATACAGTATGTATTCTTTGTTGTATTTTGTTTGATATTTATGTTTTATAGTGTATGTATTCTTTGTTGTATTTTGATATTTATGTTTTATACAGTGTATGTATTCTTTGTTGTATTTTGATATTCATGTTTTATACAGTATGTATTCTTTGTTGTATTTTGATATTCATGTTTTATACAGTGTATGTATTCTTTGTTGTATTTTGATATTTATGTTTTATACAGTGTATGTATTCTTTGTTGTATTTTGATATTCATGTTTTATACAGTGTATGTATTCTTTGTTGTATTTTGATATTCATGTTTTATACAGTGTATGTATTCTTTGTTGTATTTTGGTATTTATGTTTTATAGTGTGTGTATTCTTTGTTGTATTTTGATATTCATGTTTTATACAGTGTATGTATTCTTTGTTGTATTTTGATATTCATGTTTTCTACAGTGTATGTATTCTTTGTTGTATTTTGATATTCATGTTTTATACAGTGTATGTATTCTTTGTTGTATTTTGATATTTATGTTTTATACAGTGTATGTATTCTTTGTTGTATTTTGATATATTTATGTTTTATACAGTGTATGTATTCTTTGTTGTATTTTGATATTTATGATTTGAGGTAATTCTCTGCAGTTTCTAATGATAGAAATATACAGTGAAACCTGTCTTAAGCAGCCAGCCAAGGGAGTCAGAGAAAGTGGCTGCTTAGCACAGGTTGCTTAATAGAGGTCAAATATATAATAAAACAACCGATTGGGAATCTGGAAACTGGCTGCTTAATACAGGTAGGCTGCTTAATGGAGGTGAACACTAACACAGGTTTGACTATAGGCAATTAATACGATGGGGTGAATAATGGGGTGAATAATATTAGCGACCTCTGACGACAAACGCAGGAAGAGGAAAACCAAACAGTGTGAGCTGCCACCAACTGCATCGCCTTCCAGTGACTCTGTCTTCACGTGCGAAGGCTGCAACTGCCACTGCAGGTCACGCATCGGACTGTACAGCCACTGCAGACGGTGCTCATCTGTAGACTCAACGGGCGCTAACTCCATAGATTGACATGACTGACAGATGGCGAAGAAGAATATTAGTGGCGTTATACCTATGACTGAACAAATGATTGTCGTGGTTGTGGATCTAAAAATAAGCCAATGTCAATCCGATCAAATTTATTCACTTTGGCACCAAATGTAAACAATATGGTAGTCATCATTTGTAATCAGAGGCGAGTTGGAACCAGGTCAGGACCTGCCGATATTTTCCTTGAGTAACAAACTTTATTCAGATTGCTTACTGTAGTACTGGGTGGTCCCAGGAATTGAACAAGAGCATGAATAGACTTGTAGAACTTGTTTCACAATCGCTCCAGTGATCCATAATTTATGAAGTGGACACGAAATATTAGCCTGGGTTCCAGCCTGTCGATTTTTCACTTTTTAACTTCTGGCAAAATGACAGCCTGGGGAAACTGGATTTCCGATCGTAGCGCCATCTACTTACAAATGAGGGTGTAGATTTGAAGAACGATATCTATTCTCTACGAGATACTATCACTATATATAGAAACGGAATTCTATCGGAAATCGCCAAACAGGCTCGATTATACACGATCATTTCCGCATATACACCAATGCTCCCGTAGACTCATTTACATTGCAAACATATAATATCCAGTTTCTGTGTTATATCGACAAGATGGCGGATTTTAACTATTAAGTTTAAGTGGTAATGGGTAGATTCGGCGTAATTGAAGTAAGGACGACTTAAATCTTGAGTAAATATGTCAAATCAGATGCACACTGTACTTTTTAAAGCTAGTTATCGTTCCGTTGACCCGTAAACAATGGCGGCCAAATATAAAGTTTTATCAACATTGCAGTGCCTCGCTTTCAACTCAAGTACATCATTAATTAAGTCACATGCTAATAGGCCTATTAATAGGATTAATGCTAGTCAATAATTACATGGACAATCCATCCAGTTTCCCCAGGCGTTGATATTATCAGAAGCTCAATACGGCCCAATTAATAGTCTCTGTGTTAAAATATATTTATTTGACAGGCAAAATATATCGACGCCTGTTCTCAGGCTAACGAAATATAAGCATCTGCTATTTGATTTCTAAGTGTGACCTTGACCTGACGTGTCTGAAACCTGAACCTTATTATGGTGAACATTTGTGCAATGTATTTTTAAAATCGTTCCAGTGTGTCTAGGAGATATGAAGCAGGCAGATAGGAGAGACAAATCACCTACATCAGGGTGGTTGGTCCCTTGAGATGGCATATTTCACAATCAGCAACAACAATTACTATTTACGGATTATATTTCACCAGGGCATTTACCATATACTTGTTGTTGTTTTCTTTTATGATAGTCTGCTTTGTCTTCCCCAACCAATGTGTGTAGAGCTGGCAATATCTGAAACACAAATATAGACATAAATATCTGTAGGATATGTAACACACATATAGACAGTCATAACCAATGTGTGTAGAGCTGGCAATATCTGAAACACAAATATAGACAGTCACAACCAATGTGTGTAGAGCTGGCAATATCTGAAACACAAATATAGACAGTCACAACCAATGTGTGTAGAGCTGGCAATATCTGAAACACAAATATAGACAGTCACAACCAATGTGTGTAGAGCTGGCAATATCTGAAACACAAATATAGACAGTCACAACCAATGTGTGTAGAGCTGGCAATATCTAAAACACAAATATAGACAGTCACAACCAATGTGTGTAGAGCTGGCAATATCTGAAACACAAATATAGACAGATACAACCAATGTGTGTAGAGCTGGCAATATCTGAAACACAAATATAGACAGATACAACCAATGTGTGTAGAGCTGGCAATATCTGAAACACAAATATAGACAGATACAACCAATGTGTGTAGAGCTGGCAATATCTGAAACACAAATATAGACAGATACAACCAATGTGTGTAGAGCTGGCAATATCTGAAACACAAATATAGACAGATACAACCAATGTGTGTAGAGCTGGCAATATCTGAAACACAAATATAGACAGATACAACCAATGTGTGTAGAGCTGGCAATATCTGAAACACAAATATAGACAGATACAACCAATGTGTGTAGAGCTGGCAATATCTGAAACACAAATATAGACAGATACAACCAATGTGTGTAGAGCTGGCAATATCTGAAACACAAATATAGACAGATACAACCAATGTGTGTAGAGCTGGCAATATCTGAAACACAAATATAGACAGATACAACCAATGTGTGTAGAGCTGGCAATATCTGAAACACAAATATAGACAGATACAACCAATGTGTGTAGAGCTGGCAATATCTGAAACACAAATATAGACAGATACAACCAATGTGTGTAGAGCTGGCAATATCTGAAACACAAATATAGACATAAATATATGTAACACAATATAGACAGTACCAACCAATGTGTGTAGAGCTGGCAATACCTGAAACCAAATACAGAAATATCTGTAACACAAATATAGACAGTACAACCAATGTGTGTAGAGCTGGCAATATCTGAAACACAAATATAGACATAACTATCTGTAACACACATATAGACAGTACCAACCAATGTGTGTAGAGCTGGCAATATCTGAAACACAAATATAGACATAAATATCTGTAACACAAATATAGACAGTTCCAACCAATGTGTGTAGAGCTGGCAATATCTGAAACACAAATATAGACATAAATATATGTAACACACATATAGACAGTACCAACCAATGTGTGTAGAGCTGGCAATATCTGAAACACAAATATAGACAGATACAACCAATGTGTGTAGAGCTGGCAATATCTGAAACACAAATATAGACAGATACAACCAATGTGTGTAGAGCTGGCAATATCTGAAACACAAATATAGACAGATACAACCAATGTGTGTAGAGCTGGCAATATCTGAAACACAAATATAGACAGTGACAACCAATGTGTGTAGAGCTGGCAATATCTGAAACACAAATATAGACAGATACAACCAATGTGGTAGAGCTGGCAATATCTGAAACACAAATATAGACAGTGACAACCAATGTGTGTAGAGCTGGCAATATCTGAAACACAAATATAGACAGTGCCACCAATGTGTGTAGAGCTGGCAATATCTGAAACACAAATATAGACAGTGACAACCAATGTGTGTAGAGCTGGCAATATCTGAAACACAAATATAGACAGTGACAACCAATGTGTGTAGAGCTGGCAATATCTGAAACACAAATATAGACATAAATATATGTAACACAAATATAGACAGTACCAACCAATGTGTGTAGAGCTGGCAATACCTGAAACACAAATACAGAAATATCTGTAACACAAATATAGACAGTACCAACCAATGTGTGTAGAGCTGGCAATATCTGAAACACAAATATAGACATAAATATATGTAACACAAATATAGACAGTACCAACCAATGTGTGTAGAGCTGGCAATATCTGAAACACAAATATAGACATAAATATATGTAACACAACTATAGACAGTGCCAACCAATGTGTGTAGAGCTGGCAATATCTGAAACACAAATACAGACAGTGCCAACCAATGTGTGTAGAGCTGGCAATATCTGAAACACAAATATAGACAGTACCAACCAATGTGTGTAGAGCTGGCAATATCTGAAACACACATATAGACATAAATATATGTAACACACATATAGAGTCACAACCAATGTGTGTAGAGCTGGCAATATCTGAAACACAAATATAGACATAAATATATGTAACACACATATAGACATAAATATATGTAACACAAATATAGACATAAATATCTGTAACACACATATAGACAGAAATATCTGTAACACACATATAGACATAAATATCTGTACCACACATATAGACATAAATATCTGTAACACACATATAGACATAAACATATGTAACACAAATATAGACATAAATATCTGAAACACAAATATAGACATAAATATCTGTAACACACATATAGACATGCATATCTGTAACACACATATAGACATGAATATCTGTAACACACATATATACATAAATATCTGTAACACACATATATACATAAATATCTGTAACACACATATATACATGAATATCTGTAACACACATATAGATATGCATATCTGTAACACACATATAGACATAAATATATGTAACACACATATAGACATGCATATCTGTAACACACATATAGACATGAATATCTGTAACACACATATAGACATAAATATCTGTAACACACATATATACATAAATATCTGTAACACACATATAGATATGCATATCTGTAACACACATATAGACATAAATATATGTAACACACATATAGACATGCATATCTGTAACACACATATAGACATGAATATCTGTAACACACATATAGACATAAATATCTGTAACACACATATATACATAAATATCTGTAACACACATATAGATATGCATATCTGTAACACACATATAGACATAAATATATGTAACACACATATAGACATGCATATCTGTAACACACATATAGACATGAATATCTGTAACACACATATAGACATAAATATCTGTAACACACATATATACATAAATATCTGTAACACACATATAGACATAAATATCTGTAACACAAATATAGACAGTCACAACCAATGTGTGTAGAGCTGGCAATATCTTAAACACAACTATAGACATATGTAGGATATGTAACACATATGTAGACAGTCACAATGTATGTAGAAGTTTTGAGGTCACATGGTTCGATTGAGCTACATGTAACACAGTCACATATAAAGAGCTCAACATTACACCAGCCCTAAATACAACTATTCTTGTGTGTGTGTTTTACATTTATTTATCGTCGCTACCGGTTGCCCATATGAGAGACACCTCCTGAAGAGATTTAGTCATTTTAGATTTGTGGAGGATAGTGCAATGATACAGAGAGAGACCCATTCCAGAATCAGCTCTGGTACTTTTACGTGCACGGTGTACAGCACTGACATGAGACCTCAGTTTAAAGTCCCATCTGAAAGACTGTTAATTTTATTAGGGTCAGACAGGGGGATCGAAACCACAACCCCTAGATTACAAGTCCAACATGTTAACCACTGGACTACAGATATGTCTGAAATTCTTGTGTGAACAATAATGTAACAGCACATGGCTGACCTTTGCTTTGGCTTTTGGACCTAGCAGCATCTCCATTTCCTGCATTTTCCCCTCACTTCTGAAGAGTCTCTCTTGTTTAATGATGTCTCTGAGTGCAGCCTGTTTCTGTTCCTTGGCAAGGCTGAAACAAAACGTATTTATTCCACATTATGGATATAAACAAGAGGCGCAAGTGGTCCTGAGGTACAAAAGATTGCATCCGGGTTGGATTGGTGAGACTGCGCTAATCGGATAACCGATAATCTTCAAAGGGACATAACAATGACGATAATTGTATGCATAATTAGTTTAAACTTTATTTATTTTACGATTACGAAAAAAGCCCTAACAACTTATATTAATCACTCTCGTTGGCGCGGATGAAAGCGTATATGTGGTCATTCGTGTGGGAGGAAACCGGAGTACCCAGAGAAAACCCACCGTACCATCTCACATACTTGGTGAGAAGCGAGCGTGCTAACCACTGCGCTAATCGGACAGCTATGCATAATTAGGCCAGGAACAAGTATTGTTGAAATGAGGCCAGGAGCTAAGCTGAACAAATACAGACAAGCTTTGTTGTTTACAATATACAAAGGGCTAACCCCTAAAAATCAAATATTTCTGAAATAAAATCTATATTTTTTAGAACCAGTCCAAAAAATAATTTTGTTTCTAAAATCTTTAAATTCTAATAACTCAGTCAAAACTGAACACAAGTAAGTGTGGCAGTCATGATAGCGCAGTGGATGCTTCAGAGGCGAAAGGTCCGGAGTTCGAGCCCCGCTGGAGCCATTACAATTGTGCCCTTAGGCAATGCATTTAAATTCCACATGCTTCTTTTCTCTCCTTCATGGCGATGTATTCCATCAGGAATGAGGTCTTGAGAGTGATTAATATAAGTTGAAAGAACTTGCTTCGCAATCAAGCTAAAATAAATTTGTATAAACTAAAACTGAACACAGAATAATTCAATAACAACAAGCACACTCTGCTTGGTACTGATTTCATCAACAACATTGCACTAAATACAAGAGTTTTTTGTTTATTTATTTGATTAGTCACGCCAACAGCTTAGGTCACATGACAACTCTCTATCAACTATCGGTGGAGGAAGACCTCTGGTGCGCCTCCAAACATTATTTCATTCACGGAACCAT
Organism: Archivesica marissinica; assembly: GCA_014843695.1. Classification (NCBI taxonomy): domain Eukaryota; kingdom Metazoa; phylum Mollusca; class Bivalvia; order Venerida; family Vesicomyidae; genus Archivesica; species Archivesica marissinica. Next base: position 34,196,160 of record CM026398.1, read on the forward strand.
GTCACCAGGGTAGAACAACCGTCCTACCACAAGCCAGCTGGATAGTTTTCTCGCAGGAAATAATTTGACAACACCTGTGGGAATCAAACCTACATGTACAGCGGTGAGTACATAGAAGAGATTAATACACATACTTTCTCCAGTCCATCTGGTCCTTCAATGACATCAACAACACCCTCTTCCTCAATATCTCATACTTATCTACCAATGCCTGAAAACATACAGAGAAAAATCCATCAAATAGCACGACAACTACAATATTGTCATAGCAACTAGAATCCTACATTAATATACTCTTCATTTTTCTACATGATGTCAAGTGTTACCATCACGACAACTACAATATTGTCATAGCAACTAGAATCCATTCCGTAATAAAGTTTTCATTTTTCTACATGATGTCAAATGTTACCATCACGACAACTACAATATTGTCATAGCAACTAGAATCCATTCCGTAATAAAGTTTTCATTTTTCTACCTGATGTCAAGTGTTACCATCACGACAACTACAATATTGTCATAGCAACTAGAATCCATTCCGTAATAAAGTTTTCATTTTTCTACATGATGTCAAGTGTTACCATCACGACAACTACAATATTGTCATAGCAACTAGAATCCATTCCGTAATAAAGTTTTCATTTTTCTACATGATGTCAAGTGTTACCAGCATGATAACTACAATATTGTCATAGCAACTAGAATCCTACAGTAATATACTCTTCCATTTCCTACATGATGTCAAGTGTTACCATCACGACAACTACAATATTGTCATAGCAACTAGAATCCTAACGTAATAAAGTTTTCATTTTTATGCATGATGTTAAGTTAAGCATGATAACTACAATATTGTCATAGCAACTATTACAATAATGTCATATAGCTGCTAGAATCTTACATTAATATACTCGTCATCTTCCGGTGTGACGTCAAGCATTCCCAGCATGATAACTACAACATTGTCATATAGCTGCTAGAATCTTATCTTAATATACTCGTCATCTTCCGGTGTGACGTCAAGCATTCCCAGCATGATAACTACAATATTGTCATATAGCTGCTAGAATCTTACATTAATATACTCGTCATCTTCCGGTGCGACGTCAAGCGGTCACAACATGATAACTACAACATTGTCATATAGCTGCTAGAATCTTACCTTAATATACTTGTCATCTTCCGGTGCGACATCAAGCGTTCCCAGAAGGATAACTACAATATTGTCATATAGCTGCTAGAATCTTATCTTAATATACTCGTCATCTTCCGGTGCGACGTCAAGCATTCCCAGCATGATAACTACAATATTGTCATATAGCTGCTAGAATCTTACATTAATATACTCGTCATCTTCTGGTGCGACGTCAAGCGGTCACAACATGATAACTACAATATTGTCATATAGCTGCTAGAATCTTACCTTAATATACTTGTCATCTTCCGGTGCGACATCAAGCGTTCCCAGAAGGATAACTACAATATTGTCATATAGCTGCTAGAATCTTATCTTAATATACTTGTCATCTTCCGGTGTGACATCAAGCGTTCCCAGAAGGATAACTACAATATTATCATATAGCTGCTAGAATCTTACCTTAATATACTCTTCATCTTCCGGTGTGACATCAAGCGTTCCCAGCATGATAAATGCAATATTGTCATAATGTTCCTCGATTCTCGTTGAACACTGCTTTCCAAACAACACTATCATCTGATCTTGGTTCTGTAAAACAGATTCATCAAATCCAATTACACTGTTGGAAAGCACTATCTGCTAGGTGTAGCCAGAAAATGTGGGAATAATGTAACATACATGCAGCTGTAACATGGGCAAACTAGAGGATAGCACTCAGAGAGATGCAAACCCAATGTTGGTATTTGACACCAAGAACAAATACTTGATTTTACAATTTGCTCTGGCTCAGGATGCACACTAGGACGCAAATGTCGCAGTTAGGACGTAACGTCGCAGTTAGGATGCAAATGTCGCAGTTAGGATGCAAACATCGCAGTTAGGATGCAAATGTCGCAGTTAGGATGTAACGTCGCAGTTAGGACGTAAACGTCCTAGACGCAAACGGCGCAGTTAGTATGCAAACGTCGCAGTTAGGATGCAGACATCGCAGTTAGGACACAAATGTCGCAGTTAGGATGCAAACATCGCAGTTAGGATGCAAATGTCGCAGTTAGGATGTAAACATCGCAGTTAGGATGCAAACGTCGCAGTTAGGATGCAAACGTCGCAGTAAGTAGGACAGTAAGTAGGACAGTAGTCAAATCAAATTGATTGTTGATTATTTAAATAGACCATTGGCAGATTCCGATGTTAATGCACATACACTTTGTATTGATTTTGTCAAGCATTTTAAGCATAGATTAAACAACAGCAAACCTCAGTATCAACGGGAATAGTGAGATATTGCTACAATGCCCTTGACTTTGTGTTTAAATGACATGACAGGTTGCAGCGCCGAGGTAAATAATGTTCAATTCAAACAGGTATTTTCCCCCACTAATCGGAGAAACCGCTGTTCAAACGTGCGTTGTTGTTTCAGTTAATCGGTTAATCACGTCTTGCATGTCCTGCTACCTCAATATAAAACATATCTTATTGTAACAATACCATTTGTTGTATATCCTGCAGATTAGCCTCGAAGTCGACACCTTGTCGTTGCTGTAGGTCGGCGAGTAGAATTTCACACATCTCATCATCTGACAGCTTCCTGTCACCACTACTCTCCAGGTCACAGCGACGTTCTTCATACCTCAAACATATGGCTGTAAATATAACATGTATCTTATACTTCGATTCCATTACAAAGTAAAAACTAGATTACGGTATAGTCAAACATAACTAGATTATGGTATAGTCAAACATAACTAGATTATGGTAAAGTCAAACATAACTAGATTACAGCAAAGTCAAACATAACTAGATTACGGCAAAGTCAAACATAACTAGATTATGGTATAGTCAAACATAACTAGATTACAGCAAAGTCAAACATAACTAGATTACGGCAAAGTCAAACATTACTAGATTATGGTATAGTCAAACATAACTAGATTATGGTATAGTCAAACATAACTAGATTATGGTATAGTCAAACATAACTAGATTATGGTATAGTCAAACATAACTAGATTATGGTATAGTCAAACATAACTAGATTACGGTATAGTCAAACATAACTAGATTATGGTAAAGTCAAACATAACTAGATTACGGCAAAGTCAAACATAACTAGATTACAGCAAAGTCAAACATAACTAGATTACGGCAAAGTCAAACATAACTAGATTACAGCAAAGTCAAACATAACTAGATTACAGCAAAGTCAAACATAACTAGATTACGGCAAAGTCAAACATAACTAGATTACGGCAAAGTCAAACATAACTAGATTACGGCAAAGTCAAACATAACTAGATTACGGCAAAGTCAAACATAACTAGATTACAGCAAAGTCAAACATAACTAGATTACGGCAAAGTCAAACATAACTAGATTACAGCAAAGTCAAACATAACTAGATTACGGCAAAGTCAAACATAACTAGATTATGGTATAGTCAAACATAACTAGATTATAGCAAAGTCAAACATAACTAGATTACGGCAAAGTCAAACATAACTAGATTACGGCAAAGTCAAACATAACTAGATTACGGCAAAGTCAAACATAACTAGATTACGGCAAAGTCAAACATAACTAGATTATGGTATAGTCAAACATAACTAGATTATGGTAAAGTCAAACATAACTAGATTACGGCAAAGTCAAACATAACTAGATTACGGTAAAGCCAAACATCACTAGATTACAGTAAGGCCAAACATCACTATATTACAGTAAGCCAAACATCACTAGATTACAGTAAGCCAAACATCACTATATTACAGTAAGGCCAAACATCATTAGATTACAGAAAGGCCAAACATCACTATATTACAGTAAGGCCAAACATCACTAGATTACAGTAAGGCCAAACATCAGTAGATTACAGTAAGGCCAAACATCACTAGATTATAGTAAGGCCAAACATCACTAGATTACAGTAAGGCCAAACATCACTATATTACAGTAAGGCCAAACATCACTATATTACAGTAAGGCCAAACATCACTATATTACAGTAAGGCCAAACATCACTATATTACAGTAAGATCAAACATCACTATATTACAGTAAGGCCAAACATCACTATATTACAGTAAGGCCAAACATCACTAGATTACAGTAAGCCAAACATCACTAGATTACAGTAAGACCAAACATCACTAGATTACAGTAAGACCAAACATCACTAGATTACAGTAAGGCCAAACATCACTAGATTACAGTAAGCCCAAACATCATTAGATTACAGTAAGCCAACTCACTAGATTACAGTAAAGCCAAACATCACTAGATTACAGTAAGCCAAACATCACTAGATTACAGTAAGGCCAAACATCACTAGATTACAGTAAGGCCAAACATCACTAGATTACAGTAAGGCCAAACATCACTAGATTACAGTAAGCCAAACATCACTAGATTACAGTAAGACCAAACATCACTAGATTACAGAAAGGCCAAAATGGATGTAAATTCTTTAGCGCTGTATCAATCAAATGTATGCATTGGTTACCGAGATATAATAATGAATAGTAATCTGCGAGCAAAACTTGATGATTGTTTGCTTGTTTCTGGTGTTTAATATATGTCACACCAACAGCTTAGGTCATAGAACGACTCTCCAGTTATTATTTGTGGAGGAAGATCCCAGGTGCCCCTTCGAGCAGTATGTCGGGCAAGGACTGGCATCCAGATAGGACCACAAATCTTCCACAAGCCAGCTGGATAGTTTCATCACATGAAAGAATTCAACACCCAGAGTGGGAAATGAATTTACAATGGTGAGGGACAAGTGATTCAAAGATCGTAACCACTCGGCCCGTCAAAACATGAACACCAGGTGTGATGTTGATGCTAGCGTGGCAAAATTAAGTTTTCCTATTCTGGTTTTCAACATACAATTATATATATAAACACGACATAGGAATGCTGATTGAATATACATGTATACCTTGTTTAAGGATGCTTTGTAATACAGATTTATCTGCCCTTGGGTTACTCTTCCATTTCTGATGCTGACTTTGAAGAACTTTGAGCTGTTGTTTCCGGTCATCTGATCTACATTTTCTAGCCTTGTCAACGCCAACCTTTAAAGCCTTGTCTTGGAGCATGAATATCAATGCCTGAAATAATGAATCTACACCGTTAATATTTAATTGGTGATGTACTGCCTTGCTCTACCCTGTAATTTCAATTATTGAATCATTGTAATATGCTATGCTATATTTAAAAAATGTAAAAGTGTTTGCTTATTATAGTGTCACCATTATTGAAAGGGCCAGCCCGTTTTGACTTATGAGACCCCACTTATGAACAACAGTACCTCCCGAATCCTATCCTTGCAGGCCAGGTACCAGGCAATTGGTACTCATTATTTAACTAGTTGGTGGCTCACCAATTGGCCATAATTATCATAATGAACCCCTGATGAGGTTCGAACCTGACCGTGTTATCAACTACATAACAAGGTGAGTGACCATACCAACTTAGAATCCATATTGCCACATCACAATTGATGCACTTAAAGCAGCATTACATCGTATGTAATTCAATTTTTACGTATGGGTAGCAATGCTGCTACACATTCTAACATTATATTTTGTATGCTTATGTTCATTTGGTAAACAGTGTTCTTTTGCGATAAAACAAACTCGAAACCGAAAGTAGAACTTTCCAAGTCGATCGGTCACGCACTTGTTTACAATTGGAACGCATCGTCCGCACTTGTTTACATTCGGAATGCATCATCCCCATTTGTCCCACATTGTCTTCTTTAATTAAATTACTTGATGTATGTTGATTCATACCTCTGTTAGCTAAGTCTTTTAGGGACATGTCTACATCCTTGTGAGGGATTCGACATTAGAGGAAGATAGATAGATAGTATTTCATGTTCAAAATATATTATACGTTGTTTTCTACATCCTCTGTTGTTTCACGCATGTGCGCTGTGCGTGTTTACATTTCATGTGTTGATAAACAAATTCGCATATACGACGGTTTAAATTTATTGGAATTTTATCGTTTCTGAGCGACTATTTCGATTTTTGTAAACACACACACATTAGTATTTATATTTTACCCTAAACATCCCTTATTATGATGTAATGCTATTTTAAACTAGACTGTATAAATTCTAAAATGTACCATACACTGATGCTAGGCAATCGATTCTTTCTTACATTACTTGGAATAACATACAATTCAATAAACTACAATTAATTAAACCAAACATTGGTAAATCATCTTTTATTTATCACTACAACTGTAGAGAGGAAACAGTAATGTCACGGCTGAGACTTGGACATACCTGTTTTACACACTCATTTTTATTGAAAAGAGAGGATCCACAATCCATGCCATTCCTCTATAAATGATGAACACATCTTAATTCACTGTGTAGATTTAGCACTCATTCGCCAAAAATATTATACAGTTATGACAATGAAGGAGCTTTTTTAAATACATTATTGCATTTTTAAAAGAATCACATCTTTTCCCTAAAGTTTTACTGGTTTATATACAGCTTACAACTGACGTTTTTTTTTATCATTTTTACAGCTTGATTTAATTTTGTTGTAATTGACCTTTCATCATTACAATTTTACTACATACAGTATGTTATCTACCGTACATATATTTTTAACTAGCTTGTATACAATATACTTAACGCGGCGCTATACTGCTACACTGAACTGTGCTGATGCGCCGTTACATCAAATACTCACTCACTCATAATAACTGAGGTTTGAACACACAGTGTTGTGTCTATGGCAGGCAATTTAATTGATTGACAGCTACAAAGGGCCATAACTCAAAATACAAAAAAACTCTTCCTTTTTACTTTTTTTCTTTCATCCTATAACCCTTACCTTAAAGCATTTTTGGTCATTTTTTGTCGGGGTAAAATTATTCTCGCCCAAAATTATTTTCATACGTACATGAAATTCATTACATTGACAACAGATCTACATGTATTTGTTTTACTTTAAACATCACTTTATGCATGTGTAAATATATGTATACTATGTATATAAAAATGTATGTACCGGTATGTCATATATGTATGAAAAATAAATGAGGTTACCCGATAGGGGCCCCAAAAATGAAAAAAAAAAGAAAGAAAAAAAAAACTAAAATTATTTCCAGACTCACAATATTGACGGACGGACAACCTCAAACCTATATACCGCCCTCTTCAACTTTCTCCGACAGGGGTACAATGATGTACAGTGGTGTTATAAAAAAATACACAAACCTCTCTTTCATACAAATGTTTCTTTGCGACCTCCTGTACCACTTCAACCTGTAAGTCAACAAATTGTAGTTTCTCGAGGGCACTCTTGTTTGCAATGTCCAGCGCCAGCGCCATCTTCAGCCATGGTTGTCCAGACCTCTCCTCAATACGCAGCTGTGCCAGTCGCTCGGATCTACCTCTATCCCAGTCACACCTGATGTTTAGAAAATAAAAATAGGCTAATTCACTGGAAGTGTTAATATACATGACGTAAATTATATAAAAATGGAGGCTTGCAGGAAGAAACTGTAGACTTTCAAGAGAATGTCTGAAATTGATATTCAGTCTACAGCCGTTAAATCAAAGTTGGTTATGTCAAATTCACCAGTTAACAGGGCTCAAGCTAGACTCCAAATTTTGGGAGAAGTCACTTCTCCCTCCAGATGATTTAGGGAGAAGTGAGAAAATTTAGGGAGAAGTGGGGAGACTTTTGAACGATTGCAAATAGTGAAACCGTATTTAGTCGAGGTTTGCAGGATATACATTGTAAGAACTTGTCAAGAACAAAGTCCTGTTTCAAATACTATAATTTTAAATATAACTGACTACGTTTATGTCAAATTTTTCGTTAAATCGAATTCCTTTTCTGGTCCATTCAGTAAAAATGTGCAGTATTCCACATTTATAAATAGCACCCTAAGCATGAAAAGCATGGCAATTGATGAAAAACTATGGCATCAGTAACGGTACACTGTCTGTATGTTTAAAGATGTCAAATGGTACACTGTCTGTATGCTTAAAGATGTCAAACGGTACACTGTCTATGCTTAAAGATGTCAAACGGTACACTGTCTATGTTTAAAGATGTCAAACGGTACACTGTCTGTATGCTTAAAGATGTCAAACGGTACACTGTCTGTATGTTTAAAGATGTCAAACGGTACACTGTCTATGTTTAAAGATGTCAAACGGTACACTGTCTAGATTTAAAGATGTCAAACGGTACACTGTCTGTATGCTTAAAGATGTCAAACGGTACACTGTATGTTTAAAGATGTCAAACGGTACACTGTCTATGTTTAAAGATGTCAAACGGTACACTGTCTATGTTTAAAGATGTCAAACGGTACACTGTCTATGTTTAAAGATGTCAAACGGTACACTGTCTGTATGTTTAAAGATGTCAAACGGTACACTGTCTGTATGTTTAAAGATTTCATACGGTACACTGTCTGTATGTTTAAAGATGTCATATGGTACACTGTCTGTATGTTTAAAGATGTCAAACGGTACACTGTCTGTATGTTTAAAGATTTCATACGGTACACTGTCTGTATGTTTAAAGATGTCATACGGTACACTGTCTGTATGTTTAAAGATTGCATACGGTACACTGTCTATGTTTAAAGATGTCAAACGGTACACTGTCTGTATGTTTAAAGATTTCATATGGTACACTGTCTGTATGTTTAAAGATGTCATACGGTACACTGTCTATGTTTAAAGATGTCAAACGGTACACTGTCTATGTTTAAAGATGTCAAACGGTACACTGTCTGTATGTTTAAGATGTCAAACAGTACACTGTCTGTATGTTTAAAGATTTCATACGGTACACTGTCTGTATGTTTAAAGATGTCATACGGTACACTGTCTGTATGTTTAAAGATGTCATACGGTACACTGTCTGTATGTTTAAAGATTTCATATGGTACACTGTCTGTATGTTTAAAGATGTCATACGGTACACTGTCTGTATGTTTAAAGATTGCATACGGTACACTGTCTATGTTTAAAGATGTCATACGGTACACTGTCTGTATGTTTAAAGATGTCAAACAGTACACTGTCTGTATGTTTAAAGATGTCAAACGGTACACTGTCTGTATGTTTAAAGATTTCATACGGTACACTGTCTGTATGTTTAAAGATTTCATACGGTACACTGTCTGTATGTTTAATGATGTCAAACAGTACACTGTCTGTATGTTTAAAGATTTCATACGGTACACTGTCTGTATGTTTAAAGATTTCATACGGTACACTGTCTGTATGTTTAAAGATGTCATACGGTACACTGTCTGTATGTTTAAAGATTTCATACGGTACACTGTCTGTATGTTTAAAGATGTCATACGGTACACTGTCTGTATGTTTAAAGATGTCAAACGGTACACTGTCTGTATGTTTAAAGATGTCAAACAGTACACTGTCTGTATATTTAAAGATGTCAAACAGTACACTGTCTGTATGTTTAAAGATGTCAAATGGTACACTGTCTGTATGTTTAAAGATTTCATATGGTACACTGTCTGTATGTTTAAAGATTTCATACAGTACACTGTCTGTATGTTTAAAGATGTCATACGGTACACTGTCTGTATGTTTAAAGATTGCATACGGTACACTGTCTATGTTTAAAGATGTCAAACGGTACACTGTCTGTATGTTTAAAGATTTCATATGGTACACTGTCTGTATGTTTAAAGATGTCATATGGTACACTGTCTGTATGTTTAAAGATGTCAAACAGTACACTGTCTGTATGTTTAAAGATTTCATACGGTACACTGTCTGTATGTTTAAAGATTTCATACGGTACACTGTCTGTATGTTTAAAGATGTCAAACGGTACACTGTCTGTATGTTTAAAGATGTCAAACGGTACACTGTCTGTATGTTTAAAGATGTCAAACAGTACACTGTCTGTATGTTTAAAGATGTCAAACAGTACACTGTCTGTATGTTTAAAGATGTCATACGGTACACTGTCTGTATGTTTAAAGATGTCAAACAGTACACTGTCTGTATATTTAAAGATGTCAAACAGTACACTGTCTGTATGTTTAAAGATGTCAAACGGTACACTGTCTGTATGTTTAAAGATTTCATACGGTACACTGTCTGTATGTTTAAAGATTTCATACGGTACACTGTCTGTATGTTTAAAGATGTCATACGGTACACTGTCTGTATGTTTAAAGATTGCATACGGTACACTGTCTATGTTTAAAGATGTCAAACGGTACACTGTCTGTATGTTTAAAGATTTCATATGGTACACTGTCTGTATGTTTAAAGATGTCATACGGTACACTGTCTGTATGTTTAAAGATGTCAAACAGTACACTGTCTGTATGTTTAAAGATTTCATACGGTACACTGTCTGTATGTTTAAAGATTTCATACGGTACACTGTCTGTATGTTTAAAGATTGCATACGGTACACTGTCTATGTTTAAAGATGTCAAACAGTACACTGTCTGTATTTATAAAGATTTCATACGGTACACTGTCTGTATGTTTAAAGATGTCATACGGTACACTGTCTGTATGTTTAAAGATGTCAAAGAGTACACTGTCTGTATGTTTAAAGATGTCAAACGGTACACTGTCTGTATGTTTAAAGATGTCAAATGGTACACTGTCTGTATGTTTAAAGATGTCAAACGGTACACTGTCTGTATGTTTAAAGATGTCAAACAGTACACTGTCTGTATATTTAAAGATGTCAAACAGTACACTGTCTGTATGTTTAAAGATGTCATACGGTACACTGTCTGTATGTTTAAAGATGTCAAACAGTATACTGTCTGTATGATTAAAGATGTCAAACAGTACACTGTCTGTATATTTAAAGATGTCAAACAGTACACTGTCTGTATGTTTAAAGATGTCATACGGTACACTGTCTGTATGTTTAAAGGTGTCAAATGGTACACTGTCTGTATGTTTAAAGATGTCATACGGTACACTGTCTGTATGTTTAAAGATGTCAAACAGTACACTGTCTGTATATTTAAAGATGTCAAACAGTACACTGTCTGTATGTTTAAAGATGTCAAACGGTACACTGTCTGTATGTTTAAAGATTTCATACGGTACACTGTCTGTATGTTTAAAGATTTCATACGGTACACTGTCTGTATGTTTAAAGATGTCATACGGTACACTGTCTGTATGTTTAAAGATTGCATACGGTACACTGTCTATGTTTAAAGATGTCAAACGGTACACTGTCTGTATGTTTAAAGATTTCATACGGTACACTGTCTGTATGTTTAAAGATGTCATACGGTACACTGTCTGTATGTTTAAAGATGTCAAACGGTACACTGTCTGTATGTTTAAAGATTTCATACGGTACACTGTCTGTATGTTTAAAGATGTCAAACGGTACACTGTCTGTATGTTTAAAGATGTCAAACGGTACACTGTCTGTATGTTTAAAGATGTCAAACAGTACACTGTCTGTATGTTTAAAGATGTCATACGGTACACTGTCTGTATGTTTAAAGATGTCAAACAGTACACTGTCTGTATATTTAGAGATGTCAAACAGTACACTGTCTGTATGTTTAAAGATGTCAAACGGTACACTGTCTGTATGTTTAAAGATTTCATACGGTACACTGTCTGTATGTTTAAAGATTTCATACGGTACACTGTCTATGTTTAAAGATGTCAAACGGTACACTGTCTGTATTTATAAAGATTTCATACGGTACACTGTCTGTATGTTTAAAGATGTCATACGGTACACTGTCTGTATGTTTAAAGATGTCAAACAGTACACTGTCTGTATGTTTAAAGATGTCAAACGGTACACTGTCTGTATGTTTAAAGATGTCAAACGGTACATTGTCTGTATGTTTAAAGATGTCAAACGGTACACTGTCTGTATGTTTAAAGATGTCAAACAGTACACTGTCTGTATGATTAAAGATGTCATACGGTACACTGTCTGTATGTTTAAAGATGTCAAACAGTACACTGTCTGTATATTTAAAGATGTCAAACAGTACACTGTCTGTATGTTTAAAGATGTCATACGGTACACTGTCTGTATGTTTAAAGGTGTCAAATGGTACACTGTCTGTATGTTTAAAGATGTCATAAGGTACACTGTCTGTATGTTTAAAGATGTCAAACAGTACACTGTCAGTAAGTTTAAAGATGTCAAACAGTACACTGTCTGTATGTTTAAAGATGTCATACGGTACACTGTCTGTATGTTTAAAGATGTCATACGGTACACTGTCTGTATGTTTAAAGATGTCATACGATACACTGTCTGTATGTTTAAAGATGTTATACGGTACACTGTCTGTATATTTAAAGATGTCAAACGGTACACTGTCTGTATATTTAAAGATGTCAAACAGTACACTGTCTGTATGTTTAAAGATGTCATACGGTACACTGTCTGTATGTTTAAAGATGTCAAACGGTACACTGTCTGTATATTTAAAGATGTCAAATGGTACACTGTCTGTATATTTAAAGATGTCATACGGTACACTGTCTGTATGTTTAAAGATATCATACGGTACACTGTCTGTATGTTTAAAGATCTCATACGGTACACTGTCTGTATGTTTAAAGATGTCATACGGTACACTGTCTGTATGTTTAAAGATGTCAAATGGTACACTGTCTGTATGTTTAAAGATTGCATACAGTACACTGTCTGTATGTTTAAAGATGTCAAATGGTACACTGTCTGTATGTTTAAAGATGTCATACGGTACACTGTCTGTATGTTTAAAGATGTCAAATGGTACACTGTCTGTATGTTTAAAGATCTCATATGGTACACTGTCTGTATGTTTAAAGATGTCATACGGTACACTGTCTGTATGTTTAAAGATGTCATACGGTACACTGTCTGTATGTTTAAAGATTTCATATGGTACACTGTCTGTATGTTTAAAGATTTCATACGGTACACTGTCTGTATGTTTAAAGATTGCATACGGTACACTGTCTGTATGTTTAAAGATTGCATACGGTACACTGTCTGTATGTTTAAAGATTTCATACGGTACACTGTCTGTATGTTTAAAGATTTCATATGGTACACTGTCTGTATTTATAAAGATTTCATACGGTACACTGTCTGTATGTTTAAAGATGTCATACGGTACACTGTCTGTATGTTTAAAGATGTCAAACAGTACACTGTCTGTATGTTTAAAGATGTCAAATGGTACACTGTCTGTATGTTTAAAGATGTCAAACGGTACACTGTCTGTATGTTTAAAGATGTCAAACGGTACACTGTCTGTATGTTTAAAGATGTCAAACAGTACACTGTCTGTATGTTTAAAGATGTCATACGGTACACTGTCTGTATGTTTAAAGATGTCAAACAGTACACTGTCTGTATATTTAAAGATGTCAAACAGTACACTGTCTGTATGTTTAAAGATGTCATACGGTACACTGTCTGTATGTTTAAAGGTGTCAAATGGTACACTGTCTGTATGTTTAAAGATGTCATACGGTACACTGTCTGTATGTTTAAAGATGTCAAACAGTACACTGTCTGTACGTTTAAAGATGTCAAACAGTACACTGTCTGTATGTTTAAAGATGTCATACGGTACACTGTCTGTATGTTTAAAGATGTCATACGGTACACTGTCTGTATGTTTAAAGATGTCATACGATACACTGTCTGTATGTTTAAAGATGTCATATGGTACACTGTCTGTATATTTAAAGATGTCAAACGGTACACTGTCTGTATATTTAAAGATGTCAAACAGTACACTGTCTGTATGTTTAAAGATGTCATACGGTACACTGTCTGTATGTTTAAAGATGTCAAACGGTACACTGTCTGTATATTTAAAGATGTCAAATGGTACACTGTCTGTATATTTAAAGATGTCATACGGTACACTGTCTGTATGTTTAAAGATATCATATGGTACACTGTCTGTATGTTTAAAGATCTCATACGGTACACTGTCTGTATGTTTAAAGATTGCATATGGTACACTGTCTGTATGTTTAAAGATGTCAAAGGGTACACTGTCTGTATGTTTAAAGATGTCATACGGTACACTGTCTGTATGTTTAAAGATGTCAAATGGTACACTGTCTGTATGTTTAAAGATGTCATACGGTACACTGTCTGTATGTTTAAAGATGTCAAATGGTACACTGTCTGTATGTTTAAAGATTGCATACGGTACACTGTCTGTATGTTTAAAGATGTCAAATGGTACACTGTCTGTATGTTTAAAGATGTCATACGGTACACTGTCTGTATGTTTAAAGATGTCATATGGTACACTGTCTGTATGTTTAAAGATTTCATATGGTACACTGTCTGTATGTTTAAAGATTTCATACGGTACACTGTCTGTATGTTTAAAGATGTCATACGGTACACTGTCTGTATGTTTAAAGATATCATACGGTACACTGTCTGTATGTTTAAAGATCTCATACGGTACACTGTCTGTATGTTTAAAGATTTCATATGGTACACTGTCTGTATGTTTAAAGATGTCAAACGGTACACTGTCTGTATGTTTAAAGATGTCATACGGTACACTGTCTGTATGTTTAAAGATGTCATATGGTACACTGTCTGTATGTTTAAAGATTTCATACGGTACACTGTCTGTATGTTTAAAGATGTCATACGGTACACTGTCTGTATGTTTAAAGATTGCATACGGTACACTGTCTGTATGTTTAAAGATGTCAAATGGTACACTGTCTGTATGTTTAAAGATGTCATATGGTACACTGTCTGTATGTTTAAAGATGTCATATGGTACACTGTCTGTATGTTTAAAGATTTTATATGGTACACTGTCTGTATGTTTAAAGATTGCATACGGTACACTGTCTGTATGTTTAAAGATGTCATACGGTACACTGTCTGTATGTTTAAAGATTTCATACGGTACACTGTCTGTATGTTTAAAGATGTCATACTACTATCGACTAGTGCTGAAAAATCATTAATTATGAAGCAAATTTTAGGTGCATGCGAAACTAGTGGGAAAAAACAGATATACGGTATTAGTTTATACAAATTTATTTTAGATCGATTGTGGAACAAGTTCTTACAACTTATATTAATCACTCTCGAGACCTCATTCCTGATGGAATCCATCACCATGAAGGAGAGAGAAGAGGCAATGTGGAATTTAAATGCCTTGCCTAAGGGCACAATCATAACGGCTCTAGCGGGGCTCAAACTCCGGACCGTTCGCACCTGAAGCGAACGCACATCCACTGCACTATCACGGCTTCCACATATACGGCATTGCATGGTGGGTAATCGTTACTTATAAAACGTGTGTTAGTTTAGTAACACGAAGACGTATCACAGTCAACATCAACATACAAATACAAAATTATTCGTCAGAACGTACTAGCACTCAAAGTACACAAGATCAAACAGACATTTGTCTCATCTGCCCACACAAATATACAAGCCTAATGCATATTAACTCTTTACACGCTAGCGGCGAAAATAACAGTCAAATATGTCATAACAACACAATTCTAATGATATTTCATGACATATTTCCAGACATTTCAGTTACAAATAAGAAAATCACATTGATGGATTGTCGGCTGCTACAATTATTTGAACTATTTATAGCCTTTATTTTACCCAGCATGCAAAGAGTTAAACATATTTACTACTAACTTTTATTTTATTCACTCAAATCTGAGTAAACAAAGTCTTTATAACATTAGTGGAGACGAAATTACGAAAGATCGGTGGTGCCATTTACTATTTTATCATTTCACGATTTCAGCTTCATGAATTTGTGAAGCTGGAATAGTGAATTCGTGATTCATGCAGTTGAAATCATGAAATAGTGAAGTTGTAAATTGGAAATCGTGAATACGTCAAGTTTAAATGATGAATTTATGAAATCGTGAATTGTGAATTTGAAATCATCAATTTGTGTCGTAGAAATTATGAAATAGCGCATGTCTCTGGTCTTTCATACGTTATGGCTGATAATTCATGCTAAATGTGAATTTGGAAATAAAACCCAGGCATAGTGAGCAAGTATTGCTTAGTAAGTTCTACCAGTATGAGAGATGAGAAGAATTCACTGAGGACCGTAATAACTGGTAAAGTATATAATACTATGATGAGCATTTCTCTAGGTCCTTCAAATACCAATTCCATGTTAACAACAGTGTTTCGCTTCAGGTGCGAAAGGTCCAGAGTTCGAGCCCCGCTGGAGCCGTTACGATTGTGCAAAGCATTTAAATTCCACGTTGCCTCTTCTCTCTCCCTCGTGGCGATGGATTTCATCAGGAATGAGGTCTCGAGAGTGATTAATATAAGTTGTAAAAACTTGTTTCGCAATCGAGCTAAAATAAATTTGTATAAACTAACAATAGTGTTTAACCCTTCGCCCAATAGAGACGTAGGCTTGTGTGTTTTACGTTTATTTATCGTCGCTATCGATTGCCAATATGAGCAATGACTCCTGAAGAGATTATTTAGTTTAGATTGTGGAGGAAAGAGCAATGATAGAGACAGAGACCCATTCCAGAGTCTCCTGGTTCTTTTACGTGCATGGTGTAAAGCAGAGACACAGACAAGTCTCATTTTAGTATGGTATAGCGGGGGATCGAACCAGCAACCCCTGGATTACAAGTCCAGCATGTTAACCACGGGTCAACGGATCCGTTACAGGCATAGGCTTCAAATGCCACTAATAGGCAGTCAGCTTGGCATGTACCTTCATACATATTACCTGGTAACATTCTAAAGCTTCATTGTATATTATATAAATATTTCATCTTGGTGAGTGTGACAGTGGATATTGTCAACCTGAATAAACGACATTATTTTTCCAAGGGTTGACAATATACTGTCACACTCATCGAGATGAAATATTTATTTTGCTATACCGAACAATTGGCTGTTCTGGATTAAAATATTCTTTGAGATTACATGAAAACAAGATGGCGGCATAACAAATAAAATCACACTGAAATTTAACGGTAAAATCCAAGTAGCGCAATTTTGTTCCAAATGAGGCTATTCAGAGGTGAGACATTGAAAAATGTCGCCCGCTCGGGTATGGCAAATTTTGCATGAGGTAGTCACGTGAGGTATAACAAATTATTTTGTTCACTTTATTTCACTATTAATGTGTCAATGTCTGTGTAATTGATACTGGCACCTAGTAGCTCTTCCAGGCTTTGTCCGGTTTCCTCCCACACAAATGACCACATTTTCGCTTTCATCCGCGCCAACGAGAGTGATTAATATAAGTTGTTAGAACTTGTTATCGAAATCGTTGTAACATAAATAAAGTTTAAACTTTAAACGTCTAGGCGGGAAAGGATTAATACCAATTATCAGAAGCTGTTTCAGCGCTCGGTTAAAACAAAATTTTAAATCATGTATTTTAAAATACAATTTGTAGGCTTGAATATCATTTTGTGACATGCTGCTATATTACAACATAATAGGCAAATGAGGTACCACAAAATCACAAAAAAGGTCACAGAAATCTACTGCCAAGAGTTAGCTGATCTAAGTGTTACATGCACTTACCAAACATTTCTATAGGAAAGATAAATGAGACATATGTTATAAGCAAGGTATATAGATTCCTGTTTTCAACAAAACAATACTGTAGAAGATTGAAAATTAGTCAAATGGAAAGAAACACTAACTGTGTCAATGCTACATGGCTGCACCAGGTACCACAGTGCTTTTTTCAGATAGTGGAGTCAATGTTTGTTTGTTTGTTTTGGGAGTTTAATGATGATTGAGCTTATCTACCTCGCTGCGAGCGAACCATGTGGACGGATCTGTAGTCCAGTGGTAACACGCTGGACTGGTAATCCAGGGATCGCAGGTTTGATCCCCCGTCTGACCCTAATAAAATTAACAGTCTTTCAGATGGGACGTTAAACCGAGGTCTCGTGTCAGTGCTTTACACCATGCACGTAAAAGAACCAGAGGAGACTCTGGAATGGGTCTCTGTCTGTATCATTGCACTATCCTCCAAAAATCTAAAATGACTAATCTCTTCAGGCGACGTCGCTCATATGGGTAACCGGTAGCAATGATAAATAAACGTAAAACACACATGATGCTACGTACAAAATGTCAAAACTATGGATAATGTGATTTTTGAGATGATTTAAAAAAAGTATGTCAATGTAATTTATGTTACCCACAACAGTAGGTTCAAGCATGACCCAAGGAGCACAATGTGCGCATACTTAGAAGTGATACGTACACTAGGTGATGTCATGTGACCAATAGTTAAGATCTGGGCATTGTGGTTTCTGGAAACATTTGTTTATGTGTTGTACTATAGAAGTCTATGTAGACTATGTAACCGCTACCATTGTGTCAATCATGACAATACTTTTGAAATTTTGGCACTCATTTGACCTAGTGACCTACCGTAGTTTTAAGACCTACTGACTAAATTTGAGCAATATTGAACGAGGATCACCCAATGATCATTGCTGTGAAGTTTCATGTGAAAATGGTTCAGAAAGAGATATCGCTTGAAGCAAAATGTTGACAATGGATGACACACGATTCTCGATTCACAACTCCTGACACAGTGATGAAGCATGTTTCGCAACCGTTGCAAAGTAAATCAAACATATACTTAAATCCATTATTCAACCTAGATTAGCTCACCTGTCAATTCTGGTTTCCATGGCACGTTCCGCAAGTCCAACTGCTGTTGCTACAGAAACAAATGCCGTCTCCTCTCCAATAAGGACCATCTGTCTCATCAGTCGGGCATATTCTATGATCATGGCCTGATTTAGTGTATGTCCGGTGTCCATCTCCAGTGTGACGAGAAGGACTTCACGCTCCTGACGATGTCGTTTATGTAGCTGTAGCATGAGGCCGGCGCAAGAGGATTCACCTGATCAATGAAAGAATATCAGTGAACCATATTTATTCTAATAAATGTACATACTATATAATAAATGCCCATCACAAACTCTTTGATATAAAAAGCACTATTTTCCAGTCAGATATCTTATAAAAGCATGATTAAAATAGACATAGCTTGCATACTGCAGGTTTCCTTATTTCCCTTCTAATGCACACATTTCTACTGTTTAACTAGTTTTATATATTTTGTCTGAATAAGCATATTCGTTGGGACTGTCTCTAATAATCGCAGATCCGCATCTTTGAAGTTGACCTTGATTCTAGGCATAATTTAAAATAGTTACGGTATATTAAATCAAGTAGCACATGACAGGAGGATTCATTTGAACATGAGCAAGGAAAGAATATCAGTGTACGGTATGCCAAATCAATAAGCACACAAGGTATCAATTGTTTTGGGAGTTAAAAGTCACACAATCAGCTTAGGCGATATGGTGACTCTCCAGCAATTATTGGTGGAGGAATACCCTGAAAAAACTCCATGACAGAATTCATCCTAAGATGGATTCGAACCTACACTGGTGAGGGGCAAGTGATTTTGTGTCAGCGACAAACCACTCGACCACGGAGGTCCACACAACGAATACTTAACTTGACCTAGCGATCTAGTTTTCACACGGAAATTGATATGAGAAGAGGATCTGAAAACTTGATAGCAATGAGACAAAACAAAATGTTGATGCATATATTTGTTATATATGTTATATTTCGGGTTTTACGCCTGCATCAGCACCATTTTGGGCTATATCGCCGGTGGGCAGTTTACCTAACAACACCATTCCTGGGCAGGCTCCAGCGGTTAACCAGTACTTGGGTGCACCAACCTCCGTAAGAAACTGCCAACTTTTTCATTGATGCATATAACAATATAAACGACAAAATCGGATCTCATCAAGTGCTACAATACTGGTACAATGTACCTACCAGAAATAATCTGCTGGTATCTTTCCTGTACAGCGACTGCAATCTCTCTCAGTGATTTTCCCTTCTCCTTCAGCCTGACCTTCATCTCGTCAATCTGTCGCCGATGTTCCCGATCATGCAGCCGGAGTTCTCCCATCAGTCCTGTCAGAGACGCAAGCAGCTGGTGGGAGCCGCCGGGGATGTCGCCAGTGAAAGACGAACCTTCTCTGATCAAGGACTTAATCTGTCTATGTATTTGTTCCAGGATTTCTGGCATCTCATCTTCAACAGCTAACAAAGAAAAGAAAAGATGTGAGAACACATCGGATGCATGCTACTAAAGACAAAGTCGGAGATATGTTTATCATGTAAGATATACAATTGGATGCACTGAGAAAGAAATATGTCATAGATGGGTTAGTGGTTCAGAGGTTAACACACTGGACTGTGAATCCAAGGATAACAGGTTCGATCTCCCGCTTGATGCTAATAATATTAACAGTCTTTCAAATGGGACTATAAACTGAAGTCTCGGTGCATCGGTGCTATACACGGGGCATGTAAAAGAACGATGAATGTTTCTGGAATTGGAGCGTTATCTAGATCGACCGCTATCCTCCAAAACATAAAATGACTAACATACTTCTGGAGGTGTTAACAAAGGGACTATGAAAACTAAACATTTAAAAAGAATAATTTCACAACCACCTTAGCATGAAGCTAACGGTGCAGTCAATATATTACCCGAAGCCTGCCTAGCCATCTCCATCATCAACTTCTCTTTTAGAGCTTCATACTTCAATTCCAACACTTCTTTGAGGTCACTCATAGTCACGTGAGCCTTTGCCCTTCCTTTGACCTTGCTCTCATCAATGTAAAGGCCATCATCAAACAACATAGCTTCCAAACCCTGCTGGTTCCACCTGGAAAATGTGCAGTAAATAATTGTAGTTAGCAATGAAGAAGATATTTGTGCTTATGTGTGTAAGATTGAATTTATTTCATCGCATGATCATCGAAATTTGTATTGCCATATGCTGGAAAAACGTAATCACAAGATGAAATAACATGAGTATCCGTCATATGCATTGGTGTGAGACAAGGATATTCCACCCGAGTGGTCAGAAATTCAGAATAGGTTGTCAGAATATGTCATTATAAACGAGGCTCTGACTCATTATATATCCTGTATGTACATTTGTATGTCCACATGTGTAATGCAATCTAGAAGGTTTCTGATTGGTCACAGCTTGCTTTTGACACATTTGACATAATGTTTGCAACTTCGCCATCATGCTTTCTTTGTTGAAAATCAATAAAGTGTGGAAGTCGTGATAGCGCAGTGGATGCTGGAGCCGTTACGATTGTGCCCTTAGGCAAGGCACTTAAATTCCACTTTGCCTCTTCTCTCTCCCTCGTGGCGATGGACTCCATCAGAAATGAGGTCTCGAGAGTGATTAATATAAATTGAAAGAACTTGCTTGGCAATCGAGCTCAAATAAATTTGTATAAACTAATAAAATGTTAAATATGCACTAGCGGTTTACATCATAGTGATTAAAAGAATTGTGTGGAGTTGATTTTTGGGGACTATTTACTACAGCATACAGATGCACCTTATTGACTATTTACTAGAGCATAAGGATACACCGTACTGAATTCCTTGGTATGTAATAAGGCTCAAAGTATACAGGCAAACAGAAAAGTTTCTTTTTCAAATTAATGGTTTTGTGGTTTTGCCCCGAATTTTGTGCAAAAATGTAAGTGCAAGCAAGGTATACCTAATAGCGCATCATACATCAATAAATACGGTAATCATATTTGACATACAGATTGAAAGGATTTATTTTATATTGTTATTATTACAACTAGAGTGACAAGTATGGATATGCCTCCATAAAAGGACCAAACATCAGACCTTGTTCTGTCAAAGGAGGTAATAAAAAAACTAGTAATGTCTCTCATTGTTTGAATGAGGAGTTGGAAACACAAGATTGTCTCTATGGCAGGATATTTTAAATAGAATGGAAAGTTACAAAGGGCAATAACTCTGGAGAAAATTGTTGAAGCAAAATATCCTGATCAAGTTATCAACCACAACAAAATATGAAGCCATTTTGACACACAAAATTGTGTTCACGACACGACAGATGGATGAGCAGACGACAAGACAACTTCATAAGGGTATAAAAATAGGATAGGGGTGAAAATGTGCCAAAATGAATCATTTTAAAACATGCCAATAAATAATTAAATTAACTGTGAATCAATAGGTAACAACTGCAGGGAATGAAGAATACATTTTCAAAAATAAATTGGGGTGGGGGAAGCTGTTCGGTGCGATGAGTCCTGCCCCTGTATATGTCATTAGCCACAGCAAGATGCAACTTGCTTATTCTAAAATGGTGTATACGACAACTCTTCAAATAAAGAAATCATGTATGCATCAAAAATAAATTTATTTATTGATTCAATTTTCTATTCAGAATACTACTCCACAAACTAGAGGTAATTGGTTTAAACATATTTATTCGTTCATATCTATTGTATAGCTATACAAACGAAAATGGATTTAATCGGAAGCTTAAAGCTTATTGTGATTATCTCCATACAGGTAGAGGTAATTGTTTGTTCAAGTCCAGGGTCGGATGTTATAAACGTTTTCTCCAATCTCAAACTCAATGTCAAGCTTCTGCTTGATTTAGACGAATTTACATACGGTAGTACATACGGTAGTCTAAATCTCAGATTCAACCAATCATATCACTTGAGCTTGAGTTTGAAATTCGAGAACAGGCCTGGAGGTTATAAAACTGTTCTCTAATCTCAGACTCAGTCTCAAGCTTCTGATTGGTTCAGTTAAATGTAAATATCAGACTCAACCAATCATATCAATTGAGCTTGAGATTTGAGAAAAGTTTTCTAACCACCGACCCAGTTTTCTAACCACCGACACTGGTTGCCTGGCAACTACTAGCTAGACAAGAATGTTTGCACTCACTTGTTTAATTTGAGCCTGGCATTCGATGTCTGATGTTCCACATGTGCCTCCTCATCTCTATGTCCGCTATCATCATCCTCCTAGATAGACAAACATCATCATTACCGAGACAACGAAATACTAGAATGGTCACAATGGGACGTCTGTATACTAGGCGGATTTTTTCTACCTAAATTAGGCGGATTCTGTCTAGGTAAGCGGAATC
This sequence comes from Archivesica marissinica, assembly GCA_014843695.1. Classification (NCBI taxonomy): domain Eukaryota; kingdom Metazoa; phylum Mollusca; class Bivalvia; order Venerida; family Vesicomyidae; genus Archivesica; species Archivesica marissinica. Next base: position 34,219,352 of record CM026398.1, read on the forward strand.
CATCTAAGCTCATTTAAATATTTCGAAGCCTACTCAGCTTTAGTTACCCCTAATCTCCAGTTATAGACAGTATTTCAGCTAAGGTGGAAACCACCTTATGTCAATTATTGTCACGCTCGCCCACATGGTTCGCCGGAGGCTAGGGTAAATAAGCTCAATCATCAACCTTATGTGATTGTTATAGATTCTGTATAGATTAAGGGCATGATTTTTCGTATGGGTACATCCACCAACATATTTTAATAAATGACAAAACCGGTTGATTTCGGGAAGTACATACATGTCATGTATACAGAATGAGAAAATAACAAAAGGGACATAACTTGGGGGGGGGTCCAGAGTAGGTAATAAACTAAATACAAAGGTGAGCCACCATGCCATATATGAAGCTATTTGGCCCCATAGTGAATGAGGATTTGGACACCCAAGATGGATGAAACGATTGCAAAATGAAACTGAGGAATGTCGTACAAATTCCTCCCTCATGCCACTGTATCCATCAAATCTCTTACCAATGCCTCCCTCATACCACTGTATCCATCAAAGATCTTACCAATGCCTCCTTCATACCACTGTATCCATCAAATCTCTTACCAATGCCTCCCTCATACCACTGTATCCATCAAATCTCTTACCAATGCCTCCCTCATACCACTGTATCCATCAAATCTCTTACCAATGCCTCCCTCATACCACTGTATCCATCAAATCTCTTACCAATGCCTCCCTCATACCACTGTATCCATCAAATCTCTTACCAATGCCTCCCTCATACCACTGTATCCATCAAATATCTTACCAATGCCTCCCTCATACCACTGTACCCATCAAATATCTTACCAATGCCTCCCTCATACCACTGTATCCATCAAATCTCTTACCAATGCCTCCCTCATACCACTGTATCCATCAAATATCTTACCAATGCCTCCCTCATACCACTGTACCCATCAAATATCTTACCAATGCCTCCCTCATACCACTGTATCCATCAAAATCTACCAATGCCTCCCTCATACCACTGTATCCATCAAATATCCTACCAATGCCTCCCTCATACCACTGTATCCATCAAATCTCTTACCAATGCCTTCCTCATACCACTGTATCCATCAAATCTCTTACCAATGCCTCCCTCATACCACTGTATCCATCAATCTCTTACCAATGCCTCCCTCATACCACTGTATCCATCAAATATCTTACCAATGCCTCCCTCATACCACTGTATCCATCAAATATCCTACCAATGCCTCCCTCATACCACTGTATCCATCAAATCTCTTACCAATGCCTCCCTCAACCACTGTATCATCAAATATCTTACCAATGCCTCCCTCATACCACTGTATCCATCAAATATCCTACCAATGCCTCCCTCATACCACTGTATCCATCAAATCTCTTACCAATGCCTCCCTCATACCACTGTATTCATCAAATCTCTTACCAATGCCTCCCTCATACCACTGTATCCATCAAAGATCTTACCAATGCCTCCCTCGTACACTATATCCATCAAAGATCTTACCAATGCCTCCCTCAAACTACTGTATTCATCAAAGATCTTACCAATGCCTCCCTCGTACAACTATATCCATCAAGATCTTACCAATGCCTCCCTCGTACAACTATATCCATCAAATCTTACCACTGCCTCCCTCGTACAACTATATCCATCAAAGATCTTACCAATGCCTCCCTCGTACAACTATATCCATCAAAGATCTTACCAATGCCTCCCTCGTACAACTATATCCATCAAAGATCTTACCAATGCCTCCCTCATACAACTATATCCATCAAAGATCTTACCAATGCCTCCCTTGTACAACTATATTCATCAAAGATCTTACCAATGCCTCCCTCGTACAACTATATCCATCAAAGATCTTACCAATGCCTCCCTCATACCACTGTATCCATCAAAGATCTTACCAATGCCTCCCTCATACCACTGTATCCATCAAATATCTTACCAATGCCTCCCTCATACCACTGTATCCATCAAAGATCTTACCAATGCCTCCCTTGTACAACTATATCCATCAAATATCTTACCAATGCCTCCCTCATACCACTGTATCCATCAAAATCTACCAATGCCTCCCTCATACAACTATATCCATCAAAGATCTTACCAATGCCTCCCTCGTACAACTATATCCATCAAAGATCTTACCAATGCCTCCCTCGTACAACTATATCCATCAAAGATCTTACCAATGCCTCCCTCGTACACTTATCCATCAAATCTCTTACCAATGCCTCCCTCATACAACTGTATCCATCAAAGATCTTACCAATGCCTCCCTCGTACAACTATATCCATCAAATCCCTTACCAATGCCTCCCTCATACCACTGTATCCATCAAATCCCTTACCAATGCCTCCCTCATACCACTGTATCCATCAAATCCCTTACCAATGCCTCCCTCATACCACTGTATCCATCAAATAGTTTACAAATGCCTCCCTCATACAACTATATTCATCAAAGATCTTACCAATGCCTCCCTCAAACTACTGTATTCATCACTTTGATATTGCATCTGTTGCATCATCATCTTGTTCTCTTCTTCCTTCAAATCCTTGTCCGAACAAGTCGACCCAACCGGAAGGTCACATAACCAGAATCGAACCTCGTCAAAATACACATCTGCATCAGCAAACTCTCGGGAGCTCAGAAATCGATGCCACGTGGATAGCGAGAATTTCTCACCGTGGATTTCTTTGAACAGCAGTAACGCAGTGCGTACAGTGATCCGATTCGTTCCAGTAATGTCATGGCTCTTATAAAAAAAGAAATGTTTAATTTTAACACATTGCAAACTGTCAACATTTATACATTTGGATCTCAGCTCTAAATTGGCGGCATTTTAATTACATGTAATAATATAGATTAGAAATAAAAGGAATTTGTCCAACCATAAATGCTTCACCATAAGTCGAACTGTGGGAACTGTGGGCTTGACAAACTTTTATCGTGATTTAGGCAAATTATCAGGTGGTGTACTTCCAAATTTGCGATTTTATTTTACCGAAAAAAATTATATTTTGACGTTAGTTTTATAAAAACAAATTTACATTAAAATAAGTAATGCAAAATATTAGGCATGCAGGAATTGTTGACGATCAAATTAGCATGTAAAACAATTCCCACAACCAATCGATGAAGGTGGATCAGCGTCTCCGCCCTCAACAAGAATGCGATACATCGAGTCTCTGAGCATTGGATAAAAAGAATTACAAACGGGGGAGGGGCCTAATGCACATTTAAGATGTAGCTCATTTGCTTAACCCTTAACCTGCCAAATAGATTGGACGGAATGTGCAAACAACAGATATCCAGATCAGCGGAGTCACGCATCTGATCAGGATCTATGTTGTTTGCTATTCAGACAAGTGTTTTAGCTCCACTATCAGAATAGCAACCAGCACAGAGCCTGATCAAATAGCACATTGTCTGCCGTCTGATCTGGCTCTATGCTGTTCGCAAAATGTGATTGGCAGGTTACGGGAAGAAACATTCGCTGGATTCATAACCTATTGACACAATATAACAACACTCCCGACCCATTTATAAAATTATATATGCAGAAATGGACAATGGCACAACTTTCAGATTTGCTTTATAATGATATACATGTATGATAAATGATGTAGCGTCCATACCAGTCTATAAGGCGATCTCGCCTATAAGACGACCCATCTATTCTTGTCCTGAAATCTGTGGGTTTTGGCATGCACTCGCATATAATTACTTGGGTGATAAAATGGACAACAGACCATGTATAAATTGCATGTTTGGCCAGTGCAAGTTGAAGACATTTTCAGTGTCAGAGTGCTTTTTTTTCTAAAACATATTTATGGATACCATTTAACACATTATTTATCAAAAATTAAATTTTGTTCCTTTGTAAAAAATTAAATTAAATTTATTTTTTAGCACTTACCACTTATAAGACGGGAAGCCACTTTGAGGCCATAATCTGGTGGTAAAAATTGTCTCATAGGCGAGTATGTAAGGGTAATTGCATGTACAGTCAAACATGTGTCACCTCTATTAAGCAGCCAACCTATATTAAGCAGCCAGTTTACAGATTCCCAATCTGTTGTTTTATTATACATTTCACCTCCATTAAGCAGACAACCTATATTAAACAGCCAGTTTCCAGATTCCCAATCTGTTTGTTTTATTATACATTTCACCTCCATTAAGCAGACAACCTATATTAAACAGCCAGTTTCCAGATTCCCAATCGTTTTATTATACATTTCACCTCTATTAAGCAGTCACCTGTGCTAAGCAGCCACTTTCTGTGATTCCATTGGCTGGCTGCTTAACACAGGTGTGACTGTACATGTATTATGAAAATTAAAGGTATTGAACCATGAAACTAAGCAAACTGGAGCCCTTGTGGTGTAATGGATATAGTATCTGTCTTGTAACCGATAGGCTACGAGTTAGAGACCTGCTAAAATCTTTTTGGAGATGTCATTTGAGTAGGATACATAAATCAACATTGCCTTTTCTCTCTCCCTCATGGCGATGGATTCCATCAGGACTGAGGTCTCGAGAGCAATTAATCTAATGTTGTAAAACTTGTTTCGCATTTCAGTTAAAAAGAAATTTGTATAATTTTAAACTAAGTATTATCTAATCTTCAGGTGCGAAAGGTCCGGAGATTGAGCCCCGCTGGAGCAGTTACGATTGTGCCCTTAGGCAAGGCATTTAAATTCCACATTGCCTCTTCTCGCTCCCTTGTGGCGATGGATTCCATCAGGAATGAGGTCTCGAGAGTGATTAATATAAGTTGTAAGAACTTGTTTCGCAATCGAGCTAAAATAAATTTGTATAAACTAACTTTCCCATTGAGTTCCATAGCTCAATCATTATGCTCATGTTGTCTCAGACTTGCTCTACTTTTATCCTGCCATTTAACTATAATAATAATAATAGTGTGGAGCCTCCGTGGCTGAGTTGTTGACTTCAATAAAGTCACTTGCCTCTCACCACTGTAGGTTTGAATCCCACTGGGAGGAAGCTATCCAGTTGGCTTGCGGAAGTCCGGCATTCTACCTGGGTACTCGTCTTGCCTGAAATATTGCACGGACGGACACCCTGTGTCTTACTGCACCAATGATAGCTGGAGAGTTACCATATAGCCAACTGGTAAACTGTTGATGCGACTTTAAACCCCAAGAACAATCCAAGAATAACAATAACTTAGTTTAAACTTTATCTAACGATTGCGAAGCAAGTTCTAACAACTTATATTAATCACTCTCGTTGGCGCTGATCAAACCATTTATGTGGTCATTCATGTTGGAGGAAACCGGAGTACCCAGAGAAAACCCACCTGTCCGATCTGGCGACCACCGTACCATCTGACATACTTCCCGGTCAGAGTATCGAACCTGGGTTGCATTGGTGAGAAGCTAAATTTGTATAGACTATCTAACCTGAAAATCCCAGTAGGCTTGTTCTTCTGTTGCCCGGCGTCGCTCCACATCTGTGAGAACGTCAAGGAACTCCCTACGAGTCACAGTCTGGGAAGGTCCGCACACCAGTTTGATAGCCCCCTGAACATGCTGTATGCAGAGTGGTGTACAATACAGGCTCTCACAGAATTCATGTAGCTCCTCAGCAGTCAGAACGCCTTGTCGCTGGAGATCAATTGTATCAAACATACACTCAAAGTCTTGAACCCCCATCTTGCACCAATTTGATGTTTATACAGGGGGGCGATTTCTTTTTAGGAATCTTGGGTCGGGTCAAAAAATAATTTCATCTGAAAATATAGGCAGAAATTAGTAATTAGTTTAAGTTTAAACTTTATTTATTTTAAATGAAGTTTCGCTTCGGTCCATATCTTACTTCAGGTCTGACTGACCAGTTCATATATTTGCATAGTGCCCTCAACACCATGTACTATCTGTTGCCAGTCCATATATTTGCATAGTGCCCTCAACACCATGTTCTAGCTGTTGCCAGTCCATATATTTGCATAGCACCCTACACACCATGTTCTATCTGTTGCCAGTCCATATATTTGCATAGTGCCCTCAACACCATGTTCTATGTGTTGCCAGTCCATATATTTGCATAGTGCCCTCAACACCATGTTCTATCTGTTGCCAGTCCATATATGTGCATAGTGCCCTCAACACCATGTTCTATCTGTTGCCAGTCCATATATTTGCATAGTGCCCTCAACACCATGTTCTATCTGTTGCCAGTCCATATATTTGCATAGTGCCCTCAACACCATGTTCTATCTGTTGCCAGTCCATATATTTGCATAGTGCCCTCAACACCATGTTCTATATGTTGCCAGTCCATATATTTGCATAGTGCCCTCAACACCATGTTCTATCTGTTGCCAGTCCATATATTTGCATAGCACCCTACACACCATGTTCTATCTGTTGCCAGTCCATATATTTGCATAGTGCCCTCAACACCATGTTCTATCTGTTGCCAGTCCATATATTTGCATAGCACCCTACACACCATGTTCTATCTGTTGCCAGTCCATATATTTGCATAGCACCCTACACACCATGTTCTATCTATTGCCAGTCCATATATTTGCATAGCACCCTACACACCATGTTCTATCTGTTGCCAGTCCATATATGTGCATAGTGCCCTCAACACCATGTTCTATCTGTTGCCAGTCCATATATTTGCATAGTGCCCTCAACACCATGTTCTATCTGTTGCCAGTCCATATATGTGCATAGTGCCCTCAACACCATGTTCTATCTGTTGCCAGTCCATATATGTGCATAGTGCCCTCAACACCATGTTCTATCTGTTGCCAGTCCATATATTTGCATAGCGCCCTACACACCATGTTCTACCTGTTGCCAGTCCATATATTTGCATAGTGCCCTCAACACCATGTTCTATATGTTGCCAGTCCATATATGTGCATAGTGCCCTCAACACCATGTTCTATCTGTTGCCAGTCCATATATGTGCATAGTGCCCTCAACACCATGTTCTATCTGTTGCCAGTCCATATATTTGCATAGTGCCCTCAACACCATGTTCTATCTGTTGCCAGTCCATATATTTGCATAGTGCCCTCAACACCATGTTCTATCTGTTGCCAGTCCATATATTTGCATAGCACCCTACACACCATGTTCTATATGTTGCCAGTCCATATATTTGCATAGCACCCTACACACCATGTTCTATCTGTTGCCAGTCCATATATTTGCATAGCACCCTACACACCATGTTCTATCTGTTGCCAGTCCATATATGTGCATAGTGCCCTCAACACCATGTTCTATCTGTTGCCAGTCCATATATTTGCATAGTGCCCTCAACACCATGTTCTATCTGTTGCCAGTCCATATATGTGCATAGTGCCCTCAACACCATGTTCTATCTGTTGCCAGTCCATATATGTGCATAGTGCCCTCAACACCATGTTCTATCTGTTGCCAGTCCATATATGTGCATAGTGCCCTCAACACCATGTTCTATCTGTTGCCAGTCCATATATTTGCATAGCGCCCTACACACCATGTTCTATTTGTTGCCAGTCCATATATTTGCATAGTGCCCTCAACACCATGTTCTATATGTTGCCAGTCCATATATGTGCATAGTGCCCTCAACACCATGTTCTATCTGTTGCCAGTCCATATATGTGCATAGTGCCCTCAACACCATGTTCTATCTGTTGCCAGTCCATATATTTGCATAGTGCCCTCAACACCATGTTCTATCTGTTGCCAGTCCATATATGTGTATAGTGCCCTCAACACCATGTTCTATCTGTTGCCAGTCCATATATTTGCATAGTGCCCTCAACACCATGTTCTATCTGTTGCCAGTCCATATATTTGCATAGCGCCCTCAACACCATGTTCTATCTGTTAAATAGTCCAGTCTGTTAGTGTTAATATTATTATGTATCGAACATGCGATCCCTGGATTCGCAGTCAAACATGTTTACCACTACCACGGGATCACTGACTATTCTACATATAAAAAACTACCTGCAACCATATTATAGTAGAGTTTTAACATGTTTGCCATTTATTGAAATGATAGAAAGTCACATTTTGGCATTGTATGCATGTTCCATTAATGTCAAACCCCTTGCGGGGACCTAGACATGTTTTCCTGGGCAGGCTTAGCCGACCTAAGTGGTTAACCAGTACTAAGCAATGTGTGTGAGGTGCCTTGCTCTACATACGTGGCCTGACCCAGTATCGAACCTGGGACCGCTCGATTCCAAATCCGACGCTCTACTACTGGACCACGGGCGCCACACTCTTCACAACTCATTATGAATTTTATACATAAGGGATAACCTATTGTCAATACGCCTTTGATCTAGTCTGCGTAGATTTAGGGAATGTAGCATGTCTGTAACACTAGAGGTACGATAGAAGTCAGTCTTTATCCAACGGGCTGCTCTTCGCTGGACACCTTCAATTTGGTCTATCAATGTTTGGGTATGGGGCGACCAAATCTCGGAGCCATATTCAAGCTGGGGTCTCACTAGTGTCTGGTAAGCCATGGACTTAAGGGGTTCAGATTTAACCTGGAGGTTTCTACATAGAAATCCTAATGTTTGGTTTGCTTTCTTTGTTGACCTTTTTATGCGAGTGTCCCACGACAGGTTATTTGAGATATCCACGCCAAGGTATTTGGCTGAGGTGACCGACTCAAGTAGGACTCCATGGAGTTTATATTTGCTGGGAATAGGATGTTTCCTTCTGGTGACGTGGATAACTTGGCATTTGGAGGGGTTAAATTCTATGTCCAACTCCAACTACCACTCTTCTAATCTCTTAAGATCGTTTTGGAGTGTGACCGATTTATTTGCAGATGTCAGTGATAGATAGACTGCAGTATCATCTGCAAAGATACAGACTTTGGAACTGATGTTTTGTGGGAGGTCGTTTATGTAGGCTAGGAAAAGCAGGGGTCCAAGTACGGATCCCTGTGGGACTCCAGAGGACACCGGAATGGCCTCTGAACTAATACCATTAAGGACAACTGACTGGAGTCTATTATCTAGAAAACTCTTAATCCACCTTAATGTTTGACCTCTGACTCCATATTCATGCATTTTTAGTAGTACTTTCTCGTGATTGACCTTATCGAAAGCCTTACTGATATATGTTTATTTGCTAAATGATTTCTCCTTTTTCAATATACATGTACAAGATCTGAGTAACCATAATCCTATCAAACCAATCTTTAAACAAACAACAGGCTGTATGGCGACGCCTCTTTGTAGCACCTCAAATAGGGCCGCAGTTGGGACTGACAGTGGCCGCAATTTAAACATATCCTCCGTGGTCCCTAATTGGCCTTCTTGAAAACAACAAACGGAGACTTGAGTAAAGGCAACTGAATCGGAAAGCAACACATATGTCATTGTTGAATCGTAATTGCAAACTTAATGTATACTGTCATATATCAGAACCCTTGATATGTAAACAAATATTGTACCTATGTGGCCGCCATTTGTAAACAATCTGTCTCTTAATGATGTCAGCACAGGATTTATCACGTGATACTCCCGGAAGTGCTAAAATTATGAAGATAAAAATTGAGGAAGTGTTTATTTTGATTTGTTCTCGTATGTTTTGCAGAGTTTCAACTGCAGTAATATTCATGGTCAATAGTATAACCATGCACGAAACTTGACATGGATCCCAAACATAATGGTAAGATCTGAATAAAGGCATAAGCCTTAACCACAGACTCGACCACAAATGTCAGAAAATTAGACAAATTGATATACGCATCACTCTATCATGCCTTTAGGATGGGTTTTTGGACAAACATTTTGGGACCCACATGCACATTGTTTTATTTAACACTAAAACATGGAAGTTATCATAGCGAAAAGATATTACGTTCTCTTCAGGTGTGAGAGGCCCAGAGGGTACACCCAGCTGAGCCTCTGTTACCAGTGCTCTAACGCGCCGTAGTTAGAACTCGCCTTTCACTCTGCTATAATCAGGGTTGGAAGTTCGTTCCCTATCAGTGATAAATGGTGATATGTGAGAAAGTTGTCATTTGCTTACGATGGTTGAGTACTAGTTCTTACCAGGAACCTAGATATGTATCCCTTGCGGGGACTTAGATATGTATCCCTTGCGGGGACTTAGACATGTTTTCCTGGGCAGGCTTAGCCGACCTAAGCGATTAACCAGTACTAAGCAATGTGTGTGTGGTGCCTTACTCAATGATACTACATACGTGGCCTGACCGAGTATCGAACCTGGGACCGTTCGATTCCAAATCCGATGCTCTACCACTGGACCACGGACGCCACACATAGATAGAAAGGATCTATATATACTACAGAAATATTGAATTTACTCTGCCGTAGATTTCTTATATATAAGTAAATAATCGGCTTTTATCTATCCGTTGATGTAGATAAGCTCATTGCCATTCAATATTTACTCAGATATTTTTACTAGCATCGGCATTCAGGTGGTGTCCGGGGTACGGAAAAATGGTAGAACGGTCCAGGTTCGATACTCAGTCAGGCCACGTATGTAGTGTCATTGAGCAAGGCACCTCACACACATTGCTTAGTACTGGTAAGGTTAACCGCTATGGTTGGCTAAGTTTGTCCAGGAAAACATGTCTAGGTCCCCGCAAGGGGTTTGACATTAATGGAACATACATACATTCAGGTAACGTAAAATGAAATCAATGATGATCAATATTAATAAACTATATTTTTTAACACCGACCGGCGATTCAATTAGCGCAGTGGTCAGCGCGCTCGCTTCTCACCAATGCAATCCGTGTTCGATCTTCGGACCGGGAAGTATGTGAGGTGGTACGGTGGTCACCAGATCGGACAGGGGGTTTTCTCCAGGTACTCTGGTTTCCTCCCACACAAATGAACACGTTTACGCACACACGCCAATGAGAGTGATTAATATAAGTTGTTAGAACTTACTTCGCAATCATTAATAAATAAAGTTTAAACTAACACCGACACAAGACCGCGGATTAAAGTTCCATGTAAAAGGATGTATTATTATTGTAAGACGGAGGATCGGATCTGCGGTCCATCCGGATTTATTTGAATGGCAATTCCAACATGCGCGCAATTAATAACTTTGTTTGTACATGTAAATTACAACTTCAACTTGTTACTGCCGAACAATCAATCGTGATTATGATTGGCAGGTGCAGCCTAGAACAGTTACATGTAGTTAATCTAAAATATTATGTGCAAGTTACAAAGATAAAAGGATCTACAAAGCTATAGTTAAAAGAAGACAGTACAAAGATTAGAGAGAGTTCAAGTCCAGTCTGCTATCAAAGGGTGGCAGGCTTGGACACGACTGTATATATGTCGGTAGACTGTTCCATAGCCTGATTGTTCATGTTTAAAATGACATCACCATAAGCATTAAATCAGGGCGGCACAAGGGATATGCAATGGGATATGTGGATACTAGAGCTGAGTACTCGTACCTGAATGAATCCATCACCAATGTTGTTCTGACATGGATCAGCCACACAACCCCTCCGCTACGCAGCAGAGTCTCAGTGAGAATACCATATCTATTAATACATTGATGCAACATCTCTACCCGCCCAACCCCTAGCTTGCATCAAGTATGGGGCCCGATATGTATATTTTGGTGAACTTTAATTTTAGAAATTCTGTATATTTCAGGCACGGATACTGACATGCAAGCAAATTTGACTTCCAAACCAAAGTAAGTTCATACATGTACAAATGACTTTCCTGAATCTGTACACCTATGTACATTCAGAACCAGTGTTCCATCTGTCAGATTTTTGTCTACGCCACCTTCTGTTGCCATGAAAAAACTGGAGCCAATTTGGAATCAAACAAGAGCCATAGTTCACAGATAAATATTTTAAGCCATGTATTTGACAAAACATATTGCCTCCCCAAAATATTTTTTTAAAAATGTTGCGAGAATTATTTTTGCCCCCAAAAATATTTTAGGCGCAATTGATGCCATTGCCAAGCGACAGCGGGAACCCTGAGAACACATCGCTCTCTTGGCCAAACAAGCATCCAGGACAGCTGTTTCAACATCGATTGTTGAGTCACGCATGCACATTAATCATTGTTTACATACGTTAGTTGATAAACAATTCGCGTATACAACGGTGCTATATTTATTTGATTTTTTTTCCGTTTCTGCTCGAATATTTGGAATTTTTTAACACATTCATGGAAAAGTATATTCTTTAAATTGTTGGTACTTCATAGTATTCAGAACTTAATAATGATTGGTCGACAGCTTTCTCAATGACATCAATAGTCATTGGTTCGTTGAAAAGTGTATACAATATACATTATACTACATACATAAGTTATTTTGCTTTACGCTGAGTTCGGCAGGGTTGGCACATTTTGGACAATTGCATTTTGGACAGGGGTTTTGGACAGTCCAAAAGTGTCCTGTCTAGAATTAATAAAAGACACCAAATTGTCCAAAAGTGTCCTAAATGAATTTTTGGCAAAATGTATTTACTAAATCATATCCTAGTATAAACATAGTAGTTTATATGTTTCTGTAGCAAAATTGATTCTTTGTATATGGAGGGGTTATATGGGATTACATTCACACATATAATTCACCATTGTCTTTGTTGTCACAGGACCTATTATACCCACAGTGTATGTGTGAAAACTTCAAATGACTGTGATTGACTCATATTTAAGGTCAATTTCTTTGTTGTCACAGGACCTATTATACCTATACATAAATGACAATTGTTTGTTTTCCTTATTATTTATATGAAAGATATTATGAGTAAAAGAGAATGGCATTTGGTGTTTATTAACAACACACACACCTAATACCTTAATATTATATAATAAATTGTAAAATGCATTACCACAAACACATAGTCTTATGATATTAGACAAATAAAGACAATAAAGGACAATAAAGTACGCCTTTTTTAATAAAAGACACTTTTGGACATGTGTCCTGTCCAAAATTAAAAAAGACAGTCTTTTTTCCAACCCTGGAGTTCGGCTCAACGTTTGGCCAAAGTGTATGACCCTGCAGCATGTATTCCAACCATGACATATATGCAGATGGACGGGGCCAATTATTTATACGTTTCCGTGTTTTTGTGACACATTACTCTAGAATATGAATATTTACATGCATAGACCACGTTTTAAAATTCATCAAGGGAATAAAAATGCTATTCAAACACCTGTACCATGTTTATAAAATAAACCACCTGAGCTTCTTTTTTTTAAACGTCGCTACCGGTTTCCCATTTGAGCGACGGGCAGTTTACCTAACAACACCTTTCCTGGGCAGGCTCCAGCAGTTAACCAGTACTTGGGTGCACCAACCTCCGTAAGAAACTGCCAACTTTTTCATATAAATGAGACACGGTCTGAGCGGGGCTCAAACCCGTGACCATCAGAGATGATAGGTTATAGCGACCTTCACCACTCGACCACGGAGGCGGTCACCTGAGCTACCTGCATTTGTAAATATATAAATGAGTAATATACAAGTTATTTCATACCACAGTTCATCAAGGGTTTTATTTCATTTCACAAATATTGCATTTCATCATCATTTTCACTTTTCATTCCTTTCCTAATTACCTGTCTCTACATACTTCCCTAAGTTGCTACATATATATATATATTTCATTACATTTTGGTAACTCATATTACCTAAATGGGGGATTTTCTGATACCCTCCAATTGGCTTGAAATGTGTTGTTAATTTAGGTGTACATGAACATGTGTTTTTATGGCGAACCCACATTTAATTATCAGGTTTTTATTTTGGAAGGGCGGTAACTAATGTTGCTAGAATGTTTTCTTTGAATTGTCATGTTTTGTATTTTATATGAAATATGTGAGATGGTACGTTGGTTGCCAGATTGGACAGGTGGGTTTTCTCCGGGTACTCCGGTTTCCTCCCACACGAATAACCACATTTACGCTTTCATCCGCGCCAATGAGAGTGATTAATATAAGTTGTTATAACTTGTTTCGCAATCGTTAAAAGTTTAAACTGTAACATAGGCTATGTATATGTAAAATAAATAAAAGTTTAAACTGTAACATAGGCTATGTATATGTAAAATAAATAGAAGTTTAAACTGTAACATAGGCTATGTATATGTAAAATAAATAGAAGTTTAAACTGTAACATAGGCTATGTATATGTAAAATAAATAAAAGTTTAAACTGTAACATAGGCTATGTATATGTAAAATAAATAAAAGTTTAAACTGTAACATAGGCTATGTATATGTAAAATAAATAAAAGTTTAAACTGTAACATAGGCTATGTATATGTAAAATAAATAAAAGTTTAAACTGTAACATAGGCTATGTATATGTAAAATAAATAAAAGTTTAAACTGTAACATAGGCTATGTATATGTAAAATAAATAAAAGTTTAAACTGTAACATAGGCTATGTATATGTAAAATAAATAAAAGTTTAAACTGTAACATAGGCTATGTATATAAAATAAAAAAAGTTTAAACTGTACATAGGCTATGTATATGTAAAATAAATAAAAGTTTAAACTGTAACATAGGCTATGTATATGTAAAATAAATAAAAGTTTAAACTGTAACATAGGCTATGTATATGTAAAATAAATAAAAGTTTAAACTGTAACATAGACTATTTATATGTAAAATAAATAGAAGTTTAAACTGTAACATAGACTATGTATATGTAAAATAAATAGAAGTTTAAACTGTAACATAGGCTATGTATATGTAAAATAAATAAAAGTTTAAACTGTAACATAGGCTATGTATATGTAAAATAAATAAAAGTTTAAACTGTAACATAGACTATGTATATGTAAAATAAATAAAAGTTTAAACTGTAACATAGGCTATGTATATGTAAAATAAATAAAAGTTTAAACTGTAACATAGGCTATGTATATGTAAAATAAATAAAAGTTTAAACTGTAACATAGGCTATGTATATGTAAAATAAATAAAAGTTTAAACTGTAACATAGGCTATGTATATGTAAAATAAATAAAAGTTTAAACTGTAACATAGGCTATGTATATGTAAAATAAATAAAAGTTTAAACTGTAACATAGGCTATGTATATGTAAAATAAATAAAAGTTTAAACTGTAACATAGGCTATGTATATGTAAAATAAATAAAAGTTTAAACTGTAACATAGGCTATGTATATGTAAAATAAATAGAAGTTTAAACTGTAACATAGGCTATGTATATGTAAAATAAATAAAAGTTTAAACTGTAACATAGACTATGTATATGTAAAATAAATAAAAGTTTAAACTGTAACATAGACTATGTATATGTAAAATAAATAAAAGTTTAAACTGTAACATAGACTATGTATATGTAAAATAAATAGAAGTTTAAACTGTAACATAGGCTATGTATATGTAAAATAAATAAAAGTTTAAACTGTAACATAGACTATGTATATTTATATGTAAAATAAATCGAGTAATCAAATATGATTAAACTAATATTTTCTGTTTCGAGATGAAATTTATTATCAATTTAATTAGGAAAAGTGTGAAAACCTAGTCTGGAACGGAGGACTGGTCCGAAATGTATGTTTCATGAATGATGTTGCCAGACAACTCGTTATCGATAGAAAATAATCATTCACATCTCGCAACTGCGAAAACGTTAAATCTTACCTTATTGATGAGGATAATTTAACTCATTCTGGGTAAAATAAAGGCTATACATACAAATGTAGTTCGAATAATTATGCAGACGACAATTTATTAATGTGTTTGTCTTATTTGTAACTGAAGACTTTGGAAATGTGTCATGAAATACCATGACATAATTAACCTGTTATTTTCATCGCTAGTATGCAACGAGTTAATGGGTTCTCTTTAAAATAAAATGTTTTTTCGTAATTTGTACAGATTTAGCTAACTTGTCGTCAGTTGGTGTGTAGAGCATGTACATATGTAAGTAGTATTACAGAAACTGCAGAATGATATTCATTCAATAATATGATGGTGTAAGACGACCCAGGGATCATTTTAGAGGGTGATGTGGGCAAAATAATTGCCCTAGGGACCCTGACTTCACCCTCTGGGGGCCCCCACTTCTCTCTAAATTTTGTAATTAATTTTTGTGTGTGCAATTTTCATACAAAATTTTGGCCAGTAAGATACATTGGCCCATTATAAAGCACTCCTCCTATTCAAATGTTGTATTTAATTGTCATACTGTGCATTTTAACCATATGTGGATGAAATTTATTGAATAACACCATTTACATTTGTAAGGACGTGATCATGTGCTTTCTCACTTCTCCCAAGAAATCTGACATAGAATGAACCCTGAAGACCTGAGACACACCACATATAAGCAGCATAGGCTTACACTCATGATTCGTACCAACAGTTTATGCAATTCAAACATCGGGCAATCAATTATTTCATTTCTCCTTTCATGTTAGTTAGCTCAAGTTTGCTCGGAAACGGATCTTATTTGAGCTCATGTGAACTTCTGCTCTCAATTTAGGCTCAACTGAGCTCTGCTCATAGTGAGCTGTTGGTATGTTGGTTATCCGGCATCTGTCTGTCTGTCAACAATACCTTCAAATGACATCTCTGAAGCCGCTTGGTCGATATTGATGAAACTTGGTTGAGGAGCAGAAGATCTAATACATGTAGGTGATTAAAGTTTAGTTAAAAGTTGTTTCGATCTGAAGATGGACGCCATTAAAAAGAAATCTTCAACTTCTCCTGACCCGCTTGTCAATTTTGATTAATCTTGGCATGGTGCTTCGAGAAAACTAGTAAGTAATAGATCAAACATAGGTACATAGGAATAATTCCGATCCAAAATCCATCTTTGAATACACAAGCAGTGGAAGTCATGATAGCGCAGTGGATACACGTTCACTTCAAGTGCGAAAGGTCCGGAGTTCGAGCCCCGCTGGAGCCGTTAGGATTGTGCCCTTAGGCAAGGCATTTAAATTCCACGTTTCCTCTTCTCTCTCCCTCGCGGCGATGGATTCCATCAGGAATGAGGTATCGAGAGTGATTAATATAAGTTGTAAGAACTTGTTTCGTAATCGAGCTAAAATTAATTTGTATAAACTATCTTTGAATACTCCTGAACTTATTGTTCATATTTTGTGCGTGCCAGGTGAGTGCCTCTTGACAATGTCAATGGTCCTCTTGTACATGTATATTGTGTAATTGTGCTATGGTTGAATACATTGTATATATTCTTTTCTATCTATGTATTTTTCAGGCCAACTTCACAGTCCCTGAAACCCAAAGCTAAGCCATCTCTTCCAGCGAAACCAGCAGTTGCATCCAAACCTCCGAGCCGTGTTCTGCAGAAAAGTTTGTCACAAAATGGTAAATTTGTGTTCTGTCTCTCTCCATCTGCTCGTGTAACCTCATTAATTTATTTATTCATATTATAAGTAGATATGTCTGAAGTTATATCATCATAACCCATGGATAAACTTAGATGGCGAGACCGTTTCTATTTTTTTCAATTTGTTTTTTGTTGTCAAACATTGCAGTTTTATTTTTCATTAAAATGGTGATTTATGGGGGGAAATAAGAAAATTGCAAAATTTTACCTCAAATTGAGATAAAAGAGCAAAGTCATAAAAGGGTCACCCTCCACTCTAGATAGGGTTGGCTTTCTTCCATGGAAGAAACATGGGAAAAAGGGAAGAAACACCTTTCCTCCAGAAGAAATGGAAGAAACTGGGAATAAAGGTGTGTACTTTTTTATTTTGTGTGTTTTACGTTTATTTATCGTCGCTACCGGTTGCCCATATCAGCGACACCTCCTGAAGAGATTAGTCATTTTAGAGTTTTGGAGGATAGTGTAATGATACAGACAGAGACCCATTCCAGAGTCGCCTCTGGGTTTTTCTTACATCTATGATCTCTCAACAATTTTCACATCAGTATTTTCTTTGAACTGAACACATTGTGCACAATCATTTACATCAGCCATATTTACCTGACACAATGCAACCACTCTGATAGGTTTGTATTTGTTCAATGTGTATAAAATGCAGCATTCATTCCATTTTCAGCTGGATTATTGTATCCATTAATTGCTTATACATTGTACTTGTCTTGTCTGCATTGCCATTCTTTTATTGCAGCAGCGATTTCTGTAATCTGGTCATATGCATATTTTACAGGACCTGTACCATCACCTGTACACAGCAAGAAACCAGAACTACCAGAGAAACTGCCTCCTGCAAATAGCCCTACATCATCACGGACATCAGTTTCTCGACCACAACAACCACCACCTTTACCTAAAGCTTCCCCAAGAGGACCTTCTGTGCATAGAACACCACCGCCTGTACAGAAATCTTCATCCACTGTGCAGAAAATTCCTCCCCCTTTGCCCAAAACAGCTCCAAGAGTGTCCATAAAACATTTAGCAAACAGTAAGCAAATCTCACTAGATTCTTCTGCAACTCATGAAAAATCAAGCACAGCTGCTATTGGAGCAAGTTCCGTGACCAAAGTTAATCAAACACTTCCAAATGAAATTCAAAGTAACTGCGATAATTCTAAAATATTTCAAGAGGACAGTTCTGAAAAAGACAATGAGAACTTTGCTTTTGCTAATTTGAAGTCAAAGTTCACTTCATCCGATTTAAATATTTCAGATGTAAAGCCAGTTCATAAAATTGCTGGAAAACCAAAACCGGCAGTGAAGGACAAACCCAAAACATTAGCAAATACTGATACCAAATTGTCAAGTTCTGGTAAGGTCTCATCAGTAAATGATGTTGTCAGGGGTGATTGCCATGAAAATGATAACAATGACTCTGTACATACAGATCACATTTCTGAAATACATTCAAATAATACAGCAATCCAGTTCTTAAGAGGAAATGCGAGTATTGGAGAATCAACAGTGTGGTTTAGCAAACCTGATGAATGCACTAAACATTCCCCTAAGCATTCCCCAGCTGTAGCGCGTAAACCTCTACCGATAGTCCCACCTAAAGTTAATGTTGCAAATTCAGCAGAAAATGGAAGCAACAATAATGCTAAAGACAATTTCAGTGATGTTAATACAACAAAAACTCCAGATAAGTCTGAACAAATTGGGAACAAGTTCATCAAAGAAACATTCCAAGCCGTTAGTGAAAGTGATCAAAGAAATACTGCAAATAGATATGAGCAAGATAAAAAGGCTCTGATCAATACCTTTGAATCAAGTAAAGCATCCGAGAATGAGGCTAAGATACCGAAGCCGGTCCCAAGGAAGCCAACTCCAAGGCCTAGGCCAACCCCTAGGAAAAGATTGTCTCTACACAGATTGTCAGGCTCAGAAGATACATTTGAGAATCAGATAAATTCTGAAAATGATGAAAAGAAGCCTGATGGAGATGACAAAAGTGATATCTTGAAAGACAAGTGTAGTGATAATAAGCATTCTCAAATGGGGAATGAAAACAAAATTGATCTGAACAAAAATAATATTAACTCAAAAAATGAAAAGAATATTATAAATTCCCCTGAGGTTAAGTTGAGGAAATGTGTATCGGAATCAGGAGAAGAAAACAACTACAGAGCAATACATAAAAGCGTTGTTAGAGCTCAGTCTCACATCACAGACATTGAGTTTGAAGCACATGAAGAGAATACAGTAATATTACGAAAGAAAATTACATGTGAGCATAATGTAAGTGATGAGGAGATAACTCTAGAGCAGCTGAAGAGTATCGAACATTTAATGGAATCGAGTGATGATGATGATCATCATAAATTTCTCTCAAAAGTTTATATTCCTGTTGATGATTTAGGTAACAATCATATTGGGCATGCATTGACAAAACAGGAAAGTGTGAATCATACAGAGTCAAGTGAGGGGGGAAAAAGTTGTTCCGTGAAAGGAAGCTTTGAAGGCTTTGATGATAAATCTCTTCTTGAACCAACTTCTCTCTTGAATGAAATTGAAGACATTCTTACTAGAAGTTATAAACATTCTTTCTTGATGAGGTCACCCGAGAAAAAAACATCACATCTGCGAGATATGGAGATTCGTAGAGCAGAGCGATCTAAATCTGTGGACACTGAATGCATGGAACCAATCAGGCCACCAAGACCTAAAAAGGAGAAGAAGAGATTACGGTCAATGAGCCAGGTGTTGTATGATTCATGTGGAAGTGATACTGAATCATTACCTGACCTGTCCAGAAATAGGGATGGATCTTTCAATTCAAACTGTTCAAATATGTCTCTAACTCTTGGAAAGGCGAAACCTCACCCACCGAAGCCTAAGAGAAATAAATTGTTGAGAGTACAACGAAGTCAATCTGATATTACGGTGATGAAGTCGGTGGTGGATAAACTTGATACCAGTGGTTCAAAATCATTACGTCATCGACATATGATACCAGAAACTGATAAATCAGTTAATAATTCCTCGCCAGGTAAAGGTGACGGTAAAAAACGGCAGAATTCTTTGCGTAAAAATCGACCATCGCGAAAGGCACCCCCACCACCTAGTAAGGTACCGCCTCTGACAATCACTCCACCATCACCTGGAATCATGTTAGATACAGTGACACCACTGGATTCAAAAGTGAATTCTACACATTTGAGTGATAAATCAAATAGCGCAAAAGGTCCTAAAAATTCTCCAAAGAAACGACCAGTAGAATGCCAAGATATGGCAGGATCACTGTACCACTCGATACAAGACGAAGATGTAGTGTCATCTGATAGTGACCACGATTATCAGGACATTCCAGATCACAATGATAAAATTAGACACATTGAGTCCCACAACCCCAAATATGGACAAAGTTTAGAAGAAGGACATAACAGGCACGAAAAATCTGCATCGCCTCCAAAACTACCTCCAAGGAATTTAAACAATTCACACTCATTTGATAATTCAAGTTTGTCGTCTGCTGGTCGTGAGTTTGACAGCATGATAACGGGCGGTGCTAGTTCAACAGAAGACATATCAATTTCAAGTGGCTGCTTTGATCAAGAAGTTACATCTCCAACATTTATAACTCCCGACGTAATGAAGTCGCTATACCCCAAAACTTCGAGCCCCTGTTTGAAGAGTAGTCTAGGGACAGGAAGTGATGAAAACATGCAGAATCTGTCGGACAGTGCTGATGAGAAGAGGCTGCGACCAGTGAGTGGAAGTAGTATACATTCAGGCAGTTGGTCTGGCTATGGCAGCCACGAGGCTGGTCATTCCTCATCCGATTCCGACACAGATGATGAGGAGAAGGTAAATACAGATTAATTATGTTAATGTGGCAGAGGTATGCGGCATTACCGCCGAGTACCTTGGTAGAATATGCAAATGCATTCATGCCTCATATGTGATGGTGTTAGTTAACAAATATTTATGAATTATTTTATGATTTCCAATGCGATGTAGAAATTTATCAGTGAAATAAAATGTGTTATTCCACTGGTTGAGAGAAGTGGAATAACACAGTTTATATTCTCATTGTTTTGCGCGTGTGGTACCTAGCTGCTACATGTTGAAACGTTGTCACCACAAAAATTTTATTCATCCTCCCACCCCCCTACAGGTTTTATTGGATTTTTGGGGATTTAGATTTTTTTTATGGAACAATCTTCAGGGCCTTAATTTAAACTTTATCTATTTTACAACGATACTGAAGCAAGTTTAACAACTTATATTAATCACTCTCATTGGCGTGGATGAACGCGTAATTGTGGTCATTTGTGTGGGAGGAAACCGGAGTACCCAGAGAAAACCTACCTGTCCGATCTGGCGACCACCATACATCAATGTGTAGATAAATATGCTTTCATGCTGTGTATATATTCAGATCCTGTCATACATCAATGTGTAGATAAATATGCTTTCATACGGTGTATATATTCAGATACGTCAATGTGTAGATAAATATGCTTTCATACGGTGTATATATTCAGATACGTCAATGTGTAGATAAATATGCTTTCATACGGTGTATATATTCAGATCCCGTCATACAGCAATGTGTAGATAAATATGCTTTCATGCTGTGTATATATTCAGATCCCGTCACACATCAATGTGTAGATAAATATGCTTTCATGCTGTGTATATATTCAGATCCCGTCATACAGCAATGTGTAGATAAATATGCTTTCATGCTGTGTATATATTCAGATCATACATCAATGTGTAGATAAATATGCTTTCATACGGTGTATATATTCAGATCCTGTCATACAGCAATGTGTAGATAAATATGCTTTCATGCTGTGTATATATTCAGATCACACGAAAGAATGAGAAGAAGTTATTCATGATCACTCGGGAGATTGTTTCCTCTGAGAAAAAGTTTGTCGACGTTCTCAAACTGCTGAATGTGGTGAGTTTTGTCCTTGAACTTGTTTGTCCGTGTTCTCAAACTGCTGATTGTGGTGTGTTTTGTCCTTGAACTTGTTTGTTGACATTCTCAAACTGCTGAATGTGGTGAGTTTTGTCATTGAACTTGTTTGTCTGTGTTCTCAAACTGCTGAATGTGGTATGTTTTGTCATTGAACTTGTTTGTTGACGTTCTCAACTGCTGAATGTGGTGTGTTTTGTCATTGAACTTGTTTGTCCGTGTTCTCAAACTGCTGAATGTGGTGTGTTTTGTCATTGAACTTGTTTGTCGACGTTCTCAAACTGCTGAATGTGGTGTGTTTTGTCCTTGAACTTGTTTGTCCGTGTTCTCAAACTGCTGAATGTGGTGTCTTTTGTCATTGAACTTGTTTGTCCGTGTTCTCAAACAGCTGAATGTGGTGAGTTTTGTCATTGAACTTGTTTGTCTGTGTTCTCAAACTGCTGAATGTGGTGAGTTTTGTCATTGAACTTGTTTGTCCGTGTTCTCAAACTGCTGAATGTGGTGTGTTTTGTCATTGAACTTGTTTGTCGACATTCACAAACTGCTGAATGTGGAGTTTTGTCATTGAACTTGTTTGTCGACATTCTCAAACTGCTGAATGTGGTGGGTTTTGTCATTGAACTTGTTTGTTGACGTTCTCAAACTGCTGAATGTGGTGAGTTTTGTCCTTGAACTTGTTTGTCGACGTTCTCAAACTGCTGAATGTGGTGAGTTTTGTCCTTGAACTTGTTTGTCGACGTTCTCAAACTGCAGAATGTGGTGAGTTTTGTCCTTGAACTTGTTTGTCGACGTTCTCAAATTGGTTAATCATCAAATTAATGTGCTGAATTCACTGTAAAAATTTGTTATCAATTAATTAACATGATTTTGATACAATCACATTCATCATACCGCAACATCTGATTCTGGAACAACAGTAAAAACAAAGGATTCCAAATAAAATTACCAATATACACTGGAATAAACCAGACTTTATCTGCCAAGGGAGGTAATAGAAAATCCAGCAATGTTGCTTACTGTATTGTATTATATACGTACACACAGAAATACATCTGTTGCAGGATTTCCGGTTACACATATCTGATGTGACGTCACGGAATGGGCGTCCTGTGATACCAAATGAGATGTTGAATAGAATACTCGATTACTTACCTCAGTTAGAGATCTTCAATGAAGGGCTCCTCAAGGATTTGCAGGACAGACTGAACACATGGTAAACATATATCACTCTAAGATATCATCATCTCTAGTTATTGTTACGAGTATACCCACAATATGGTGTAGACTACTGGTTTACAGGACAGACTGAGCACATGGTAAACATATATCACTCTAAGATATCATCTTCTCTAGTTATTGTCAAGAGTATACCCACAATATGGTGTAGACTACTGGTTTACAGGACAGACTGAACACTTGGTAAACATATATCACTCAAAGATATCATCTTCATCTCTAGTTATTGTCAAGAGTATACCCACAATATGGTGTAGACTACTGGTTTACAGGACAGACTAAGCACTTCATACACATTTATCCGATTTATTAATGTATTTTTTTACACGAGCTAAATTTTCATGAATGGTCAAACGGTTGCACACTTGTCCAGTTTTGCAATTTGGCCAGATTTACAATAGTTGTAGTCTTGAAGATGATTTGGGACATAAATGTCCATTTTGGTAAACAAGTTTTAACAACTTATATTAATCACTCTCGTTGGTGCGGATGAAAGCGTAAATGTGGTCAGGAGGAAACCGGAGAAAACCCACCTGTCCGATTTGGCAACCACCGTACCATCTCGCATGCTTCCCCGTCCGATGATCGAGGAGTTTGGTAAGTACACTATAAATAACCGATTTTGGGTGAACATAGTAAGAATAGAGTGCAGAATGTGAGCTAGATTATGTTGCCATATATACTCAACCTTTTTCTCATCAGATATGTTGACTTATGGCCAAGATAGAAACAAAAAATATAAAATTTGAATTTATTTAATCATGTGAACTGTGCTAACAAACTTAGATATACAGTCAACCCTGTGTTTGTGGTCACCTCCATTAAACAGTCAACCTGTATTTAGCAGCCGGTTTTTAAGATTCCACATATGTTGTTTTATTATACACTTGACCTCTATTAAGCAGCCACCTGTACTAAGCAGCCACTTTCTCTGACTTCATTGGCTGGCTGGTTAAGACAGCTTCAATGACTGTATACCTGTGCTTGGGCAGTAGATTTTAAGGATTCTGTCTGTAAAAATGTATTCAGGAAAGACAAATTGTGGTAATTCAATAAATTGATTAAATCATTTATTGGATAAATCCGGGCTCTTTCTAGAGGGCGATTTGGGCGAAACAGTCACCCCCAGGGCCGTCTTCGCCCTCTGGAGACCCTACCTCTCCCTAAAGATTTTGTTATATAATTTCGATGCATATATGCTCTTTGTACAAAAGAAGAACAATAAATAAAGTTTAAACTAAAGATTTTTAAAAATAATTTTCGAACAAAATCTTGTCCGGTAAGATACACTGGCCTATTATAAAGCACTTCTATTGAAATGTTGTATTTAATGGTCATACTATGTATATTACGTATATTAACCCTATTTTGTTGAAATTGATTTAAATAACACAATATAGGGACACAATCATGCGCTTTCTCACTTCTCCCATAAATTATGACCTGGAATGAGCCCTGTAAACGATACAGGTTTAACCTAACATGCCTATTCAAATATTTATTTGACAATGAAATACGTTATAAACCATAGAAATAACTGAGGTACAAACTTCATAAATCAGTACATTTTTTAATGATATGAAATGGAATAAAGTCAACCAGATATCACAAATTGAGCCCAGTTTCTTTAAAATATGAGACAAAAAACCCATGTCGTAATGAATGTCTTACGTCCACAAAGTACCCTCAACTTATGGAAAGCTTCAAATCAGTCGTTTTCAAACCCAAACATTACCAATGACTTATGGCCAAGATCAACTTATGTCTAGGTATATACGTTAGTTTGTATTTCTCTGTTATTTCCTGCAATTTTGATGCATCTAGCTGCCGTCACATCTTGGTCCCTAAGCTCATCTACAATCTCGGTCTCAGCTCTGTCAGCAATACTAACGAGATGACGGCAATACATTACCCCTTTTCAGGAGTGGAGAGACTGATGTGGGTAACAACTCCATTCTCCATCCCCCCCGATTTTCACGCCAAGAAATAACTGATATAGTAAGGCATGTTATACATTGATAAATATGGTATGTTGACTGTTAGCTGACATACATGAACCTTGTTTTCGTGAAATGTCCATATTTTTTTGTTATGACCTAGAAAAGGGGCCAAGTTGTTACGGTCATTGACTTCAAATCACATGCCTCTCAGTGCTGTAGGTTCGAATCCTACTGTGTGTATAAAATGCTCTCATGTGAGGAAGCTGTCTTGTAGAAGGTTAGGGGCTCTACTCGGGGTGCCTGTCCGTTCTTGAAATACTGCTCAGAGGGGCACTCAGGGTCTTCCTCCACCAATGCTAGCTGAAGAGTCGCCATATGACCTAAGTTGTTGATGCGACTTTAACCCCCCCCCCCAAAACACACACTGTATCCCAGTAGGTGCCTATATACCAGAATGTCTAGAATGTGTCTATTATAATGAAAAGTGTCGTCTGCTACAATTATTTAAACTATTTATAGCCATAATTTTACCCAGCATGCAAAATGTTATTCAAAATGACTGCTACAATAATTATTATAGTTTATACAAATTTATTTTAGCTCGATTGCAAAACAAGTTCTTACAACTTATATTAATCACTCTCGAGACCTCATTCCTGATGGAATCCATCGCCACGAGGGAGAGAGAAGAGACAACGTGGAATTTAAATGCCTTGCCTAAGGGCACAATCGTAACGGCGCCAGCGGGGCTCAAACTCTGGACCTTTCGCACCTGAAGCGATCGCGCATCCACTGCGCTATCATGACTTCCACTTCCAATTATCATGTTTTGAAAGTTTCTGTTGTGTGATAAGAAACAGTGCTGTATAAATCATTCATGTAAATGGATTGTTTTCTCCAGGGATGAAAAGAAGGGCATAGCTGATGTATTCGTGAAGAAGGGACCATTCCTGAAGCTATTTTCGTCATATATCAGAGATTTCGAGACAATCACTTCAACCTTGGACGAAGCTCTCAAGAAATACCCACAATTTCAAGCCGCAGTAAAAGAGTTTGAGGTAATTTCAATACTTGGCAAGCAACAAAGGCAAACAAACTAGTTTGACTGTACAGATGTCCCACAATTCTCTTTGAGTCCAGTCTAAACTAGAAATTTGATGGCAAACTGATACGCGGAAGGGTATGAACAGTCTGCAACTTAATCCTTTGCACGCTAGCGGCAGATAAAATCACGATTGCAAACAGCATAGAGCCAGATCAGACGGCACTGAACGTGCCATCTGATCCGGCTCTATGCTGTTTGCTATTTGGATAGTGGAGATAAAACACTTGGCTGAATACCAAAAAACATAGGTCCTGATCAGACACATGGGAACTATGTTGTTTGCAAATGCGATTTTATTTTACTCAGCAGGCAATGGGTTAAATCAAGTCACAGTACGTTCTGGTGAGTTCAATCATGAACGAAACTACAGTCAAACCTGTCTTAAGCAGCCAGCCAAGGGAGTCACATAAAGTGGCTGCTTAGCACAGGTGGCTGCTTAATAGAGGTCAAATGTATAATAAAGCAAGATATTGGGAATCTGGAAACTGGCTGCTGAATACAGGTTGGCTGCTTAATACAGGTGACCACTAACACAGGTTTGACTGTAGTTAACGTTTTTCGTTTAGTCGTGCCATAGATTGGCCTATATTGCCACTAGTATTATCCACCCTACCTCGTAATTTCATAGCAAGTCGGAAACATTTGGCAGCCGGGCATTAGTTCCTAATTCAGGTTCATGTATGAAGTATTTCGGCCACTAAACAGATCCCACCCGGAGCCCTTATCGTAAGCCCACCTGTACACCAAACTATTACCGACAACTAACACGTTATGGAACTCTTAGTTTAAACAATATTTTATTCAATGAATATACATAGTATAATGATCACAATAAGAAAATACATGTAGGATTGAGGAGAAAGCAACTTGCTTATATGGTTACCTCTTTCCTAAAATGGAACTCTTGTGTTACAAGTGTTCGCTTCACTTGGCTATCACTAGTCTAGGTGCGAATCCCATCAATTTCAAATTCTTTCAACTGTTTCAAATGAGGAAGCTATCTGACTAACTTGTGGAAGATCGGTGGTTCTACAACTAGTCTGGACATACTGCCCGTAAATAGAAACTGCAAAGTCGCAATACATCATACTGCATAAATACATCGCAACTGAGAACAATCTGTTAGTTCTAGTTTAACCCATTCAACACCAAGTAACTGACATGAACTGGTCCATGATATTCTTAGACCAATAAATTAATAAGGAAATTTACATTTGGACCAGTTCATTTATCAAAATGGGTAATTGTGTCTAAAAATAGTAATATTACTGGCAAAAAGTGCAGATCCTGATGAGACGGCTCGTCACGAGCCGGCTCATCTGGATCTACACTTTTTTAAAACCTATTTAGAGGTCTGTGGTGTTGAAAGGGTTAAACATTATTTATTTCAGTATTTGTACATGTAATCAAGAAATGAACATTTTGCATATAATTTAACAGCAGTAGACTGAAAGGGATTAGAACAAAAGAAAACTTATATAGTTCTTCTCCCTAGTTCTTCTCTTCCATTGCTTTCAACCAGTGTAATAACATTTTATTTCACCGATATATTAGATAGGCTTATGTGAGCAAGTTGTCAGTCGCTTACAAATCAAACCAATTTTATTTACTGTCAGCATGGTACATACAATTATTATAAGCTGTATATAGCTTTTGACCGGTGTCATATAGAATATTGACCCGCCAAAATAATGACCCGCAGTTAGTTCTGGAGTTACAATGGAGATATAATATTACCTACAGCCTTTATATACGAGGGCAGGAACGCAGGCGAGGACAGGAACACGGACGAAAAACAATGGTTAACATTTCCAAGTCGTATTTTAATATTATTGACAAAATGGATTTACCAATATCTCAGTTTTATAGAATCTAGAATGATAAATGATTACAGTGTTGTGTGTGTATTTACGTTTATTTATCGTCGCTACCGGTTGCCAATATGAGCGATGCCTCCTGAAGAGATTTGTCATTTTAGATTTTGGAGGATAGTGCAATGATACAGACAGAGACCCATTCCAGAGTCTCCTCTGGTTCTTTTACGTGCACGGTGTACAGCACCGACACGAGACCTCGGTTTAACGTCCCATCTGAAAGACTGTTAATTTTATTAGGGTCAGACAGGGGATCAAACCTGCGTTCCATGGAATACCAGTCCAGCATGTCACCACTGGACTACAGATCCATCTGTATAGTGTTGTACGGAATGACGTGTGTATATATCTAAGATATGGAAGTGAGAAGAATCAGAATTAGTTTTGGAGAACATCTTGTTGTGTGTTTTCAAATGTGTATACCAGTCAATTTCATTCAATGTCTGCCATTTTGATACATTTACAGTTGAGTGAAAGATGTGCCAGTCTAGCATTGAAACACTACATGTTGAAACCTATTCAACGAATACCGCAGTACAGACTCCTCCTACAAGGTATGGGCATGACAATAGGTGGCTACTTGGCTATGTGGAGTAAACGTGTGGTGTAATGTATGTAGTGTCCGTCTTGTAGCCAAGATGTTGCGAGTTTGAGCCTCATGACAATAGGTGGCTTCCACATTAGATGTGGAGCCCTACGTGTGGTGTAATGTATGCAGTATCTGCCTTGTAGCCAAGATGTTGCGAGTTTGAGCCTCATGACAATAGGTGGCTTCCACATTAGATGTGGAGCCTACGTGTGGTGTAATGTATGCAGTGTCCTTCTTGTAGCCAAGATGTTGCGAGTTTGAGCCTCATGACAATAGGTGGCTTCCACATTAGATGTGGCGCCTACGTGTGGTGTAATGTATGCAGTGTCCTTCTTGTAGCCAAGATGTTGCAAGTTTGAGCCTCATGACAATAGGTGGCTTCCACATTAGATGTGGCGCCTACATGTGGTGTAATGTATGCAGTGTCCTTCTTGTAACCAAGATGTTGTGAGCTTGAGCCTCATGACAATAGGTGGCTTCCACATTAGATGTGGAGCCTACGTGTGGTGTAATGTATGCAGTGTCCGCCTTGTAACCAAGATGTTGCGAGTTTGAGCTCTGCCAAAACCACGGTAGTGGTGAACAAGACACATAGATCCAAATTGCCTCTTCTCTCTCCTTCATGGCAATGGATTCCATCAGCACGAGGTCTCAGGAGAGATTAATCGAATATTTAAAACCTATCTCAATCGAGCTAAAATAAATTTGTATAGAAAATTGTTCTAGTTGCAATATCACATGTTAGAACAGAGCCTATCTTTGACGTCTACTGTAAATTTGTATAGAAATTGTTCTAGTTGCAATATCATATGTTAGAACAGAGCGTATCTTTGACGTCTACTGTAAATTTGTATAGAAATTGTTCTAGTTGCAATATCATATGTTAGAAGAGAGCGTATCTTTGACGTCTACTGTAAATTTGTATAGAAATTGTTCTAGTTGCAATATCATGTGTTAGAGCAGAGCGTATCTTTGACGTCTACTGTAAATTTGTATAGAAATTGTTCTAGTTGCAATATCACATGTTAGAACAGAGCGTATCCTTGACACCTTTTTTGTCTACTGTTGGGTATTCAAACTTATTCCTCTCTGCTGATTGTTGTTTTCCTCTAATATTTACAGATTATATGAAGCATCTCCCATCAGACAGTCCAGAAATGAAAGACATGCAAAGTATGTATACATTGTTATTGAATTTTATACCAGAACAAAGAAGGTGGCTTTAATTTGAATACAGTCTACAGCCGTTATGTCGAATTCCGTCGGACCAAACAAAATACTTCGACATAACTGAAGTTTGAACTAACGAAATTCGATATAGTTGGAGCCAGTTATATGTAAAATGATAGTGTCTGAAACGAGACGTTGATCCGACTTTGAGATAACCATAGAATTCAACATAACCGACTTTGACATAGTAGATGTAGACTGTAGTTTGAAAACTGCTAAAAATAGCAACAAAGACAAAATTGTGACTTGACCAGTACTTCATCCTCGTGTAAGATTGATTATAACTGGTTCAAACAATAGTTGTACCAGATATGTCAACAACTAACATAGATGTAGGATGTATCCATACGCTGTAGTAAATAGTCCTCGATAATCAAACAACAATTGTACCAGATATGTCAACAACTAACATAGATGTAGGATGTATCCATACGCTGTAGTAAATAGTCCTCGATAATCAAACAACAGTTGTACCAGATATGTCAACAACTAACATAGATGTAGGATGTATCCATACGCTGTAGTAAATAGTCCTCGATAATCAAACAACAATTGTACCAGATATGGCAACAACTAACATAGATGTAGGATGTATCCATACGCTGTAGTAAATAGTCCTCGATAATCAAACAACAGTTGTACCAGATATGGCAACAACTACCATAGATGTAGGATGTATCCATACGCTGTAGTAAATAGTCCTCGATAATCAAACAACAGTTGTACCAGATATGTCAACAACTAACATAGATGTAGGATGTATCCATACGCTGTAGTAAATAGTCCTCGATAATCAAACAACAGTTGTACCAGATATGTCAACAACTAACATAGATGTAGGATGTATCCATACGCTGTAGTAAATAGTCCTCGATAATCAAACAGACAACTCCACACGCAAAATACTGACACAATACTTTTCATCATTATACTTTAACCCGCTAGTGCATATTTAACATTACAGTCAAACCTGTCTTAAGCAGCCAGCCAAGGGAGTCAGAGAAAGTGGCTGCTTAGCACAGGTGGCTGCTTAATAGAGGTCAAATATATAATAAAACAACCGATTGGGAATCTGCAAACTGGCTGCTTAATACAGGTTGGCTGCTTAATGGAGGTGACCACTAACACAGGTTTGACTGTATGTTGATTTTCAACGGCAAAGTTGCAAACTATATATGTCAAATGTGTCAAAAGCAAGCTGTCATGCCTCGACCAATCAGAATCCTTCCAGGTGTTATTACACATGTGTTAATATAAGAAAATACTGATACTATTACACTGAATACAAGCAAATTTATGTGATCAATTTATTTATTTTAGTTGCTTTGACGATTGTCAGTGAAGTTGCTACACACGCAAATGAGAATATGCGCCATGAGGTTTGTTGGATTTTGCTATATATATCCGACTTCTTATCGAGTACATTGAAGAGGTGGGGCCTCCATGGCCAAGTGGTTGAGGTCGTTGACATCAAATCACTTTCCTCTCACTGCTGTAGGTTCGAATTCCACTGGGGGTATCAAGTTCTTTCGTGTGAGGAAGCTATCCAGATGGCTTTCAGAAGGTTGGTGGTTCTACCTGTGCACATGACCGTTCCCGAAACACTGCTGGGATGATCTTCTTCCAATAATAGCTGGAGAGTCCATGTGCAAGTCGTGATAGCGCAGTGGATGCGTGTTCGCTTCAGGTGCGAAAGGTCTGGAGTTCGAGCCCCGCTGGAGCCGTTACGATTGTGCCCTTAGGCAAGGCATTTAAATTCCACATTGCCTATTCTCTCTCCATCGTGGTGATGGATTCCATCAGGAATGAGGTCTCAAGAGTGATTAATAAATTAATATTAAGAACTTGTTTCGCAATCAAGCTAAAATAAATTTGTATAAACTAAACTATCATGCATCTTTAAACCCCCCAAAACAAGCTAACATTGGAGAGGCAGTTGGTTGATGACATATAGAATAGGTATTGGGTATGAGTCTATCTTTAAACCCCCAATATCAAGGTAACGTTGCAGAGGCAGTTGGTTGATGACATATAGAATAGGTATTGGGTATGAGTCTATCTTTAAACCCCCAATATCAAGGTAACGTTGCAGAGGCAGTTGGTTGATGACATATAGAATAGGTATTGGGTATGAGTCCATCTTTAAACCCCCAATATCAAGGTAACATTGCAGAGGCAGTTGGTTGATGACATATAGAACATATATTGGGTATGAGTCCCAATTATTTGCCCATCCATGTGAACTTGGACATGTGGGTTTTCTCCAGGTACAATGATCACAGATCCTCTTTCATGTGTGCCAACAAGAGTAATTAATATAATTGTTAAAGCTTGTTTCGCAATCTTGAGACGTAAATAAAGTACTAGTACTCTCATTGTCTTGTTTGTTTTTGATTGACAGGATTATGTACAGAAGATGTTAGAAATACAGAGATCACTGATTGGTCAGTTTGAAGTCATCAAACCAGGAAGGGTAAATATCATGAATTCTGATGAAGTTATGAATATAATTACCTTGATAAGTTTATGTTTTTGTCTCCTTTTATTTGTTTGTTTATTTGTTTATCTGTATGCAAGATTATGCAAAACGTTACGGATAGATTTTCTTGAAATTTCGTGGGAGTGCGAGCCTCAGGTCAAGGATGAATCCATTAGATTAGATAGAGGTGATCAGGATCTACACCATTGTGAGATAGGACAAAAATGGACATTTAACAGCATTGTGGAGGTTTGTTATACAGTCGAACCTGTCTTAAGCAGCTAGCTGTCTGATTAGCGGAGTGGTTAGCGCGCACGCTCGCTTCTCACCAATGCAACCAAGGTTCGATCATCCAACCGGGAAGCATGTGTAATGGTACGGTGGTTGCCAGATCGGACAGGTGTGTTTTCTCCGGGTAGTCCAGTTTCCTCTCACACAAAATTACCACATTTACGCTTTCATCCGCGCCAACGAGAGTGATTAATATAAGTTGTTAAAACTTGCTTCGCAATCATTGTGAAATAAATAGAGTTTAACACCTTTTTATAAAAAAGCAGCCAGCTACGGGAATCACAAAAAGTGGCTGCTTAGCACAAACAGCTGCTTATAAGATTTTGAATGTATAACAAAGTAACATATTGGAATATGAAAGTGGGCTGCTTAATAGAGGTGACCACTAACACAGGTTTGACTGTATATCAGATTGCTCTTTTTGTACAGTATATTATGGTACACTTATCTTTGTAGATATTCGTGAAGGAAGGAGAGCTGATGAAGATATCAAGGAAGGGAATGCAGCCCAGATACTTCTTCCTGGTAATACATTGCACAAATAACCAAATTAGTATAAATTTTTCATCCCATGTAGAAGGTTCATGACCTCCCCCCTCCTGAACCTTTAGTTTTTGCCTTAAATATCGAAGGAATGTTTTTTTCGTTTGTCCTATTCTAAATATATTACCAAATTCCAATATGAAGCAATAATAAGATGCAAGTCAACAGTAGTATAGCTCACAATGCCACACAGACGGATCTGTAGTCCAGTGGTAACACGCTGGATTGGTAATCCAGGGATCGCAGGTTCGATCCCCCGTCTGACCCTAATAAAATTAACAGTCTTTCAGATGGGACATTAAACCGAGGTCTCGTGTCGGTGCTTTACACCATGCACATAAAAGAACCAGAGGAGATTCTGGAATGGTATCATGCACTATCCTCCAAAATCTAAAATGACTAATCTCTTCAGGAGGCGTCGCTCATATGGGCAACCGGTAGCGACGATAAATAAACATAAAACACACACACACAATGCCTCAGGCAAAAAATCAAATATGATTTATTTCCCTTGATTACTCTTTATTGGAAACAAGAAAAGATGGAATCCGTGTTATATACATTCAATGATAATTACTTTCTAGGTTGTTCCTATGTGGCAATATGATTCTCCAAATTTGAGACAATATTTTGAAACATCCAGTAAACCATGTGTGTCTCCAATGACGACATGTCAACTTGCCTAGCCAATCACATTCTGTGGCCATAGAAGTGCCTACATGATCAGTGTCAGTCTTCCGAAATTCACTATTATTATGTACTGTACAATGTAGCTTTTTATTTTTCAGTTCAATGACGTATTGTTGTATACCACACCAGTTGCCACTGGATACAGATTGAACAATGTGCTTCCATTGGCCGGGATGAAGGTATTTACACATTCTCGTACTAACTAATCAAAATACCCTATGTATGTTTTACGTTTATTTATCGTCGCTACCGGTTGCCCATATGAGCGACGCCTCCTGAAGAGATTAGTCATTTTAGATTTTTGGAGGATAGTGCAATGATACAGAGACCCATTCCAGAGTCTCCTCTGGTTCTTTTACGTGCATAGTGTAAAGCACCGACACGAGACCTCGGTTTAATGTCCCATCTGAAAGACTGTTAATTTTATTAGGGTCAGACGGGGGATCGAACCTGCGATCCCTGGATTATCAGTCCAGCGTGTTACCACTGGACTACAGATCCGTCTGAAAATACCCTTGCCAAGAATTACATAATTATGAGCCACTTTTTTGAGGCTAGTGCAAGATACAATTCCAGAAGCATCCCTGATACTTTTACATTCCCAGTTTATAGCACCGATACATGAGACCTCGGTTTCATTCCCGGTTTATAGCACCGATACATGAGACCTCGGTTTCATTCCCGGTTTATAGCACCGATACATGATACCTCGGTTTCATTCCTGGTTTATAGCACCGATACATGAGACCTCGGTTTCATTCCCGGTTTATAGCACCGATACATGAGACCTCGGTTTCATTCCCAGTTTATAGCACCGATACATGAGACCTCGGTTTCATTCCCGGTTTATAGCACCGATACATGAGACCTCGGTTTCATTCCCGGTTAATAGCACCGATACATGAGACCTCGGTTTCATTCCCGGTTTATAGCACCGATACATGAGACCTCGGTTTCATTCCCGGTTTATAGCACCGATACATGAGACCTCGGTTTATAGTTACATCTGATAGACTGTTAATATTATTGGGGTCAGACGGGGAATCAAACTTGAGATACCTGGATTCACAGTCAAACGTGTTAACCACTGGACAACTGACCCGTCTATCTTGAAATTGTTTGTATTGTTAGCTTAATAGCACTCTCTGATTTTCTCTACAAGTTCCTGTAGCTTAAATATTTTCATTAGGGGGCCACATGGTTTAGCCTGAATGACAATCACTTGCTCATCAAAGTTGTTCTGGAGTCCAAGTCAATCATGGGAGGAAGCTAACAATCTTCGTTGTGAATGGTTCTACCCTGGTGCTAGGTGGAGCAGTGGGTGAGGGGTTTGAATCCCAACTGCAGTTCAGTATCCATCGTGAGAGTGCTTTTTTTGTTGTTTAAGTTTATTTAACGTCGCTACCGGTTGCCTATTTGAGCGACCGGCAGTTTAACAAACACCACCTTTCCTGGGTAGGCTCCAGCAATTAACCAGTACTTGGTGCACCAACCTCTGTAAGAAACCTCCAATTTTTTCATATAAAGAGACACGGTCTGAGTGGGGCTGAAACCCATGCCCATCAGTGAGGATAGGTTACAGTGGTCAAATCAGCGACCGTAACCACTCCAGCATGGAGGTGAGAGTGCTGGTAGATACGTGTATGTTTATAGGTATCGGTAGCAGCACAGGATGAATACAAGATGGAGTTTAGTATTATATCGGTCCAGCGCTCCTTCACTCTGCACGGGAACACTATCGAGGAGAGGGATGACTGGGTAACGGCCCTTAATGCGGCCATAGACGAGAATGTCCTCAAACGCAACACATTCGAAGCTGTAAGGGCTGGGGCTCAGGTGAGGACTGTAGCTAACTTGTTGTATCAAACAAGAAACATGATATATATTTAAAAACCCATTAATGTTATCTATCGGCAGGTGAGGACTGTAGCTAACTTGTTGTATCTAACAAGAAACATGATATGTATTTAAAAACCCATTAATGTTATCTACCTGCAGGTGAGCACTGTAGCTAACTTGTTGTATCTACCAAGAAACATGATATATATTTAAAAACCCATTAATGTTATCTACCGGCAAGTGAGGACTGTAGCTAACTTGTTGTATTGTGCAATTTGTGAGATTTATTTCTTTTTTAAGTTTCAGATATTTGTTTGAAAAATACTATTTGTCTCTCATTAAATTTTAATTATTGGCGAATAAAACATGGTTTGGAGCTCAGATGCATTGGAATTAACCACGCAGGCCGTATGGCTAAGTGGTTTCTTCCGGCACTCAATAACGACAAACCATGACTAAGTAATGCAAATACAAATGTTACTTTGAATGTGTCATGGCTGTCGGGGGAAAGTATCCAATTTACTACAGAAATCAATGGGAGCAGACACTTCGCTGACCACATGCTGGCCACATGCTGACCACATGCTGACCAATTTCTACCAAAATCGATGCATTTCCTCGTTGACCAACACTCTATATATCCTCAATGTTACATCAAGATCCATCAACAACTTGTTTTTATCCTGTCCACAGACAGTGTCAAATACCAGCGCGGGGATTAGCATCTCTCAGAGTGCTCTTCTCTTGGAATGTTTTTGTAATTTTTCAGCAAACTACTAGACACCATTACTGCTTATGTTCTTCTATATACAGTCAAACCTGTCTTAAACAGCCAGCCAAGGGAATCACAGAAAGTGGCTGCTTAGCACAGGTGGCTGCTTAATAGAGGTTGGCTGCTTAATGGAGGTGATGACTAACACAAGGTTGACTGTATAACTAATAGTATGCTTGTTATTATTAGGAGCATCATTTGGAAAATTGAAGAAAACGTGTTAAATGTTTTCTGTTTGTACTACAGTGAAACCCCTCTAATGCGGAATTCCCTCCAAACCGGACGATTTTCCTGGGCCCGATATATTTCCTTCTTTATTCTATGCAGAAAACCAGAACCCCGTTATTCCGAACACCAGCCACGTTTTCGCAAACATTTGTGCACATTTCTATTTCAAATTACCCCAGAAAACTGAATGCCCAGTGGCGAAAATCCTAATCCAAACAACCTTAGTCTCGCCTGAACGTTAACACCTTCTGTGTGTTGATCAATCAGTTGCACTAATCGGTCGGCATATTGTTTCCTCAAGTGCGTTCTTTACATGTGGTACTGTATTATTACAAGTAGTTTCAGTGTCATTTCTAGACTTTCCTGTAACATATATTTATATAGAAATTTGTTAAAAATTTCACTCCACAAGACCCCCCCCTACCCCTCTCCGAAGACCCCTCTAAACCTAAAACCCCACCAAACCGAACTTCTCCTCTGGTCCGGAGGCCGTTTGGATTATAAGGGTTTCACTGTATTAAATATAACATCGCGGTATTTTTCATGTTGTTTGGACTTCCCCAAAACAAACAAATTGTATTTTCTTGTCCAGTTTTGGGAGGAATATTTACAAAAGTCATGGGATGCTTATCAGGTGATTTGAATGATTATACGATCATCTCTCTGAATGAAACACTATTACTGGTCAATGGTACTTTATTGTCTGATTGAATACATTTTGTACTCATCAATCTTAAACCTCGAAACCTAGCTCTACTTTGACACATTTGACACAGTCTTTTTGACGTTGTAAACATTAGAGTAGTGGAACCTATGCTCGGCATAGATCCCACATATAATGACCAGTATAAAATGTTAATTGCACTTGCAGTATATTATTATTTTCTAAAGTCGTGAAAACAACTTTCATACAACTCTTGTTGACAGTTTTAACTTCATCACGTGACCTTGCTGCTCAATACAGTTATCGCAACAGTGTCGGTCGGCACCCGTTTATATGGGGAACTGAAGACTTCAGGGCACCTATGCACGACGTACTTGTTATTTTTTATTGAATAAAACACTTATTGGTCTTAATCAGAAATGGTATAGAAACTATTTTTCGGGTTAGGTGTAGATTTTTTAAATTCGGATAGCTACATGAATTGCTAATAGACCGTATCAGCATCAGTGGCAATATTCTCCCAATGATTTGCTTGTTTATATTCGTCTGCTGGACCAGTCACGTGACAGTTGCATCAGACTACCGATACACGCAACAGAATGCTATTGAACCATGCTTCAGCTCTGTCAGCGAAATTAGCCTAGAACTATATAAATATTTTAAATACGAATGAAAATGGAAAATACGCCGAGCATAGGAATACGCTGAGCATAGGTTCCACCACTCTAACCCTACTTTAATATGTTATGTATGTTAGAATGGCATGATGCATGTCAACAAAGGAAACAAGGTCGTTTCCACACTATGTTAATACCCTTGAGTAATTACCTTTAATTTGTAACATGTGCACAAACATATATTTTTATTTGGTAACCATCACCCGTGAACTGTAATATACTTGTTTTGTGATAGTCACTAGAATGCAGGTTATATTTCACTAAATGTTTATTCAGACAGGGACAGCATCTTTATTCCACACATTTCACCATAAATCATGGTGTGTGTTTCAATGCTTGGCCAAAAGACTTGGTTATCCACAGGTTATAATTAGCAGATTCAAAGCTTCGCTAGACACATAGGAGAAAGGGGGGAAACAGCACAATGTTTAGGTTGTGTGATGATGATGCTATTCTTCGTAGCCTGACAGTATTAGTAATCACGGCTGCTTTATTAGTCTTTGGGTTAATGAACGTCTAGCATCATGGACTTTTATGCCTTAAGGTGACAAAGACGCCTTTTATGTGACCGAATAAATGTGCTACTATTTCTGTAATTTTAATTTAAGACTTTAGAAATAATATTTGTCTTTCAGTTATTTATTTGGTATTAAAACATGATTTGGAGTGCTCATGCACACAGGCCATAGGCCTAAGTGGATAATTCCGGAGCTCAGAACGACTAACCATGTTTTATTCGACTGTAAATAATGCAAATACAAATAGTATTTAGATTCTAACGTGACCAAAATATATAAAAAGCGCAAAAATAATTGGTGTTATTTTGATCAGTTTTATCCTTTTTTGTATATTCAGACACTGCTGAGCCATGTTAGTATTATTGTTATGCAATGCAAGGAATTTGAATGTAGCTCATAACCAATACCCTTAAAGACATATTCCTCTTCAGAATTACAACATTTCACTGTTTCGAGCCTTGCCATGTATATTTCCTCCAACTTGACGTTGCCTCTTCTCTCTCCCATAAATTATGACCTGGAATGAGCCCCTGGAAGTCGTGATAGCTCAGTGGATGCGCGTTTGCTTCAGGTGCAAAAAGGTCTGGAGTTCGAGCCCCACTGGAGCCGTTACGATTGTGCCCTTAGGCAACGCATTTAAATTCCATGTTGCCTCTTCTCTCTCCCTCGTGGCAATGGATTCCATCAGGAATGAGGTCTCGAGAGTGATTTATATAAGTTGTAAGAACTTGTTTCATAATCGAGCTAAAATAAATTTGTATAAACTAACTTGCCTAATAAATTAAAATTTATAAGACAGTAACCTAATATTCTCTATATACATTTAGTACATTAAAAACAATGTCTTCAGTTGGATTTCCTTACTTTACTGTCTTGGTTTGATGTTCACATTCTTAGTTATAGGTAAATGTATATCAATGTCAGCATTCTTGAAATAAACACTCGATTTTTAGGGTTATAAATTTCAACGTCCATAATGATATTATTAAATTTTACATGTTTAGCTATTAACCCTTTGCATGCTAGCGTCAGATAACATGAATTTTGCCAACAGCATAGAGCCAGATCAGACGGAACAGAATATGCCGTCTGATCAGGCTCTATGCTGTTTGATATTCGGATAGTGGAACTAAAACACTTGGCTGAATAGCAAACAACATAGATCCTGATCTGACGTGGCGTATTTGGATCTAAGTTTGTTGCTAATGTGATTTTATTTACTCAGCATACAAAGGCTTAAGACCGCCGAAATATACTGCACTATTATACCATATTTGATCATGGGTCATTTTTTACCTACTTCAAATGTTATATTGTTTGCTTGTTTTTGATGAACATTTGTTCTTACTGAATCTTAGATAATACTTGTTTTGTATGGAGTATAATTACATGATAACAACAGTTATAATTGTAGCAGTCATTTTGAATAACATTTTGCATGCTGGGTAAAATTACGGCTATAAATAGTTTAAATAATTGTAGCAGACGACACTTTTTTCAGAGTTGTAGCTGAAAACTCTCGAAATATGTCATGGAATTTCAATATAATTGCGTCGTTGCGACATACTTGACTGTTATTTAGCGTACAAAGAGTTAAGGGACATACTTGACTGTTATTTAGCGTACAAAGAGTTAATGGATATACCTGACTGTTATTTAGTGTACAAAGAGTTAATGGACATATTTGATTGTTATTTAGCATACAAAGAGTTAATGGACATAATTGATTGTTATTTAGCATACAAAGAGTTAATGGACATATTTGATTGTTATTTAGCGTACAAAGAGTTAATGGACATACTTGACTGTTATTTAGCGTACAAAGAGTTAATGGACATAATTGATTGTTATTTAGCGTACAAAGAGTTAATGGACATATTTGATTGTTATTTAGCATACAAAGAGTTAATGGACATAATTGATTGTTATTTAGCATACAAAGAGTTAATGGACATATTTGATTGTTATTTAGCGTACAAAGAGTTAATGGACATATTTGACTGTTATTTAGCGTACAAAGAGTTAATGGACATAATTGACTGTTATTTAGCGTACAAAGAGTTAATGGACATATTTGATTGTTATTTAGCGTACAAAGAGTTAAGGGACATAATTGATTGTTATTTAGCGTACAAAGAGTTAATGGACATATTTGATTGTTATTTAGCGTACAAAGAGTTAATGGACATATTTGACTGTTATTTAGCGTACAAAGAGTTAATGGACATATTTGACTGTTATTTAGCGTACAAAGAGTTAATGGACATATTTGACTGTTATTTAGCGTACAAAGAGTTAATGGACATATTTGACTGTTATTTAGCGTACAAAGAGTTAATGGACATACTTGACTGTTATTTAGCGTACAAAGAGTTAAGGGACATATTTGATTGTTATTTAGCGTACAAAG
This sequence comes from Archivesica marissinica, assembly GCA_014843695.1. NCBI lineage: Eukaryota > Metazoa > Mollusca > Bivalvia > Venerida > Vesicomyidae > Archivesica > Archivesica marissinica. The sequence goes on from CM026398.1 coordinate 34,260,834, forward strand.
AGTTAAGGGACATAATTGATTGTTATTTAGCGTACAAAGAGTTAATGGACATATTTGACTGTTATTTAGCATACAAAGAGTTAATGGACATACTTGACTGTTATTTAGCGTACAAAGAGTTAATGAATATGGTGATCATCATTAAATTTCAACCCTCAATTTCAGGCATTCCTGGACAAAGATTTTGTGCTGGGACACAAGGCTCCACTATGGATTCCTGATGCACGTGTTACTATGTGTATGCAGTGCACGTGTGAATTCTCTGTCACATGGCGGCGCCACCATTGTCGAGCATGTGGCTGGGTAATTAGCATATTCTTTATGCAGTAGAATACTATACTATAATTAATAGTTTAATTGGCAATATTATTTAAATGTGTTTAAAAATAAACATCAATAAATATACATAAAGTTAGTAATACGAATTTTGCTGTTTTTTGCAACGAAAATGTAAAATTGTTCACACATGCAGGGTTCATTCTAGAGGGCGATGTGGGCAAAATAGTCACCCTATAGGGACCCCACTTCTCCCTAAAAATTCTCCCTTACTATTTTCATAAAATTTTGTCCAGTAAGATGCACTGGCCCATTATAAAGCACCTTCTTTTCAAGTGTTGTATTTAATGGTCATACTGTGCATTTTAACGATATTTTGTTGAAATGGATTAAATAACACAATTTAAAGACGCGATCGCGCTCTTTCTCACTTCTCCCAAACATTCTGACCTAGAATGTACTGAGTCATGAAACAATTACATTTTGCAATTTTGAGTCCGCCTCCGTGGTCGAGTGGTTAAGGTCGCTGACTTGTATACCACTGTAACCTATCATCACTGATGGTCACGGGTTCGAGCCCCGCTCAGGCCGTGTCTCATTTATATGAAAAAGTTGGCAGTTTCTTACGGAGGTTGGTGCACCAAGTACTGGTTAACCGCTGGAGCCTGCCCAGGAAAGGTGTTGTTAAGTAAACTGCCCGCCGGCGATATAGCCCAAAATGGTGCTGATGCAGGCGTAAAACCCGAAATATAACATAACATAATTTGCAATTTTGAAAAGTTTAATAATATTAACTTATATAACTTTCCACGAAGACTTTGATGAAACCCAACACAAATGTGAGTCCTCTTTTGCTTTTTGAATATTATAATAATATATTTTGGTCAATGTTTAATGTTAGATTATCTGTATATTGGAAAAATTACCTCTTAACCCTTTCCTTCATAGATATTTAGGTTAATATACTATTATATCTCCATACAAATGACAGCCATTTAGCTATCATGCAGTGGATAAGTAGTCACCATATCGATCCCACCTCCATAGATATTACTGGGACTACATGAGATTCTGGCCTTTATTATGAATATTGGTTTGGCTACTACATTGTCAATGTATGTCGTATTGGTAATGGCGTCAAGAGGTGCTTCTATGAGGGAAAGGGTTAATGGGTAATGTACTTGAATGTTGGGAATTTGAAGTTGAATGTGTACCATGTTTTTTATGATGAATGGTGGTGTATTTCAGGTTGTGTGTGGGAATTGTTCTGAGTGTAAAGCACCTTTGCGGTATCTCAAGTACAAGTCTGTGCGCGTCTGTGATAAATGCTACAAAACTCTCATCGCGGGTCAGACATTTCCTATTTCCTATTTTATAACAACAACAACAATAGTTTATTGCGTAAAACATCTATAAGACGTTTAACCCATTCAACCCCAAGTAACTGACATGGACTGGTGCGTGATATTTTCAGACCAATAAATTAATAAGAAAATTACCTTTGGACCAGTTCATTTATCAAAATGGGTAATTTTATCTAAAAATAGTAATAATTATTACTGGCAAAAAAGTGCAGATCCTGATGAGACGGCTCGTCACGAGCCGGCTCATCTGGATCTACACTTTTCATAAGCCTATTTAGAGGCCTGTGGGGTTGAAAGGGTTAAAGCAAATACAATAGTAGTTACACATTGTAGTGGATACACAAAAGTAATTACCGAGAGGTCTCTTTAATAAAATCTTGTGAAAAGATAACAGTTTGAATTACAAGGTTCTGTTCTGCATAAATATGCTTACGCTGGGTTGTATGTATTAATATGATTATTTAAATATTAAAATGTATTAATGTCTACTCCTACTGATTAATGCATAATACATGAACTTAGAAGGATTACGAATACAACGTTTTGACTGTTCCGACATGATATGTTCAAGCTTATTAATATTGGGCCAATGGTTATGATACGGTTTAAGATATTTTATAATGATAGTCTTAATGATTAGATAATTAGATTTCGATTGGGTGGCCTAGAGATAGTCTTAATGATTAGATAATTAGATTTCGATTGGGTGGCTGAGTGATAGTCTTAATGATTAGATAATTAGATTTCGATTGGGTGGGCGAGTGATAGTCTTAATGATTAGATAATTAGATTTCGATTGGGTGGGCGAGTGATAGTCTTAATGATTAGATAATTAGATTGCGATTGGGTGGGCGAGTGATAGTCTTAATGATTAGATTGCGATTGGGTGGGCGAGTGATAGTCTTAATGATTAGATAATTAGATTTCGATTGGGTGGCTGAGTGATAGTCTTAATGATTAGATAATTAGATTTCGATTGATTGGTGGGCGAGTGATAGTCTTAATGATTAGATAATTAGATTTCGATTGGGTGGGCGAGTGATAGTCTTAATGATTAGATATTAGATTGCGATTGGGTGGGCGAGTGATAGTCTTAATGATTAGATTGCGATTGGGTGGGCGAGTGATAGTCTTAATGATTAGATTGGGTGGGCGAGTGATAGTCTTAATGATTAGATAATTAGATTTAGATTGGGTGGCCGAGTGGTTCATTGATTTCAAATCACTTGCCCCTCACCGCTGTAGGTTTGCCCCTCACCGCTGTAGGTTTCCCCTCACCGCTGTAGGTTTGCCCCTCACCGCTGTAGGTTTGCCCCTCACCGCTGTAGGTTTCCCCTCACCGCTGTAGGTTTCCCCTCACCGCTGTAGGTTTCCCCTCACCGCTGTAGGTTCCCCTCACCGCTGTAGGTTTCACCGCTGTAGGTTCCCCTCACCGCTGTAGGTTTCCCCTCACCGCTGTAGGTTTCCCCTCACCGCTGTAGGTTTCCCCTCACCGCTGTAGGTTTCCCCTCACCGCTGTAGGTTGCCCCTCACCGCTGTAGGTTCCCCTCAGCTGTAGTTTGCCCCTCACCGCTGTAGGTTTCCCCTCACCGCTGTAGGTTTGCCCCTCACCGCTGTAGGTTTGCCCCTCACCGCTGTAGGTTTGCCCCTCACCGCTGTAGGTTTGCCCCTCACCGCTGTAGGTTTGCCCCTCACCGCTGTAGGTTTGCCCCTCACTGCTGTAGGTTTGCCCCTCACCGCTGTAGGTTTGCCCCTCACCGCTGTAGGTTTGCCCCTCACCGCTGTAGGTTTGCCCCTCACCGCTGTAGTTTGCCCCTCACCGCTGTAGGTTTGCCCCTCACCGCTGTAGGTTTGCCCCTCACCGCTGTAGGTTTGCCCCTCACTGCTGTAGGTTTGCCCCTCACCGCTGTAGGTTTGCCCCTCACCGCTGTAGGTTTGCCCCTCACCGCTGTAGGTTTGCCCCTCACCGCTGTAGGTTTGCCCCTCACCGCTGTAGGTTTGCCCCTCACCGCTGTAGGTTTGCCCCTCACCGCTGTAGGTTTGCCCCTCACTGCTGTAGGTTTGCCCCTCACCGCTGTAGGTTTGCCCCTCACTGCTGTAGGTTTGCCCCTCACCGCTGTAGGTTTGCCCCTCACTGCTGTAGGTTTGCCCCTCACCGCTGTAGGTTTGCCCCTCACCGCTGTAGGTTTGCCCCTCACCGCTGTAGGTTTGCCCCTCACCGCTGTAGGTTTGCCCCTCACCGCTGTAGGTTTGCCCCTCACCGCTGTAGGTTTGCCCCTCACCGCTGCAGGTTTGCCCCTCACTGCTGTAGGTTTGAACCCCACTTGGGGTGTCATATTCTTTCATGTGAGAAAGTTATCCGGCTGGCTTGTGGAAATTTGTTGATTCTACCTGAGTGTCCGTCCGTGCCTGAAACACTGCTAGGATTGGCCAGATCTTCTTCCACAAATAATATCTGGAGAGTTGCCATGATTTTAAACCCCAATAACAAACCATAACAAACAAGATTGTTATTGGATGTTTGTTTTTGTTGGGTAGATCTATGAATTTTTGTCCGCGCCACTTCTGTTGCCAATTAAAAAAAACTGGAACCAATTTGAAAAACTTGGAGCCAACTAAGAGCTATATAGTTCACAGGTAAATATTTGTGATAGTTGTGATAGCGCAGTGGTAGCGCAGTGGTAGCGCGTTTGCTTCAGGTGCGAAAGGCCCGGAGATCGAGCCCCGCTGGAGCAGTTACGATTGTGCCCTTAGGCAAGGCATTTAAATTACACATCCCTCTTCTCTCTCCCTCGTGGCAATGGATTCCATCATGAATGAGGTCTCGAGAGTGAGTAATATAAGTTGTAAGAACTTGTTTCGCAATCGAGCTAAAATAAATTTGTATAAACAACCGACTGAAATAAACATATATACACATATTGGACAAACTGATTGAGTGTCAACACCCATAAAATGGTGCTTACGTGGTTAAGAGAACAATAGGTGTTATTACACGTGTGTACATATAAGAAATTATGAGATGACTGTATTACACTGAATACAAGCAAAGTTCTGTGATAAAAGTAGTTTTAACGTGTTGTTCATTATTTTACGATATTAATGGCTAGAATAGGACTGAAAGATGATTCCCCCCAAAACCGTATAATTTTATAGTATGTATTATTTTGTTTATGGAGTAGTATATTACTGTATATCATGTATTATATCCCCCCCCCCCCCTAGTGCGGGGAGACATATTGTTTTTGCCATCTGTCCGTATCAATAAAATGGTAATTACATGGCTAGGACGACAATAGTTTTACTGTCTAGTGATCTAGGGTTCGTGGTTTTTTTTTTGGTTTTTTTTTAAATGGTTAGTGGTTATCTGGCTATAAAACTTTCATGTGGCTATCAATTCCGTGTTTACATTATACAGCCATTTGAAATCAAACTTGCCTCATCTCCAAAACTTCACTTTAAATTAGTCAAATTGAGCGCTCAGTGCACATCAGGTGTAAGACAGATCTAGTGAAAGGCTTACAGTAGTTTTGCATCCAGCCCTCGAAATATAGCTTCAGGATATTTTGAGATTATCCTCCAAAATGATTAATATAGTAAACATTTAAAAACTTCAAATAGTAAGCACACTTTAACAATACCTTATAGGGACAATGTATGACAGAAGCGTATATATAATACAAGATTGATTGATTAGTATGTATTATTATTATATTCATTTGTTTGTAGACCATAAACTGTATAAGTTTGTGTCTTAATAATCAATTCTTCTTCTTCATAATACTACATATGACTTTTTATTGCAATGACTTCATATATTTCACTGCCATGCTGTTATTATTCCATTGAAGCAATAGTGAGTGTATTGCATTGTATTGCAGCTGTAGAAAAAGATTCAACAGAATTTACAGAAAAGGAAGAAGTTTGTAGTAAGGAAGATGAGGATAGTGGAGCAACCCTCAGTCTCAACGGATTGTTTGAACGATTTCAGAAGATCCGACGTAGCGGCCGAACTGAAAAACGAACTGGTGTTAGACCTGACAGATTAAAAGAGGTTTGTGTCATGTTACTTCAGTTTTTTACAGACGGATCTGTAGTCCAGTGGTAGCACGCTGGACTGGTAATCCAGGGATCGCATGTTCGAACCGTCTGACCATAATAAAATTAACAGTCTTTCAGATGGGACATTAAACCGAGGTATCGTGTCGGTGCCTTACACCATACACGTAAAAAACCCAGAGGAGTTCTGGAATTGGGCTCTGTCTGTATTATTGCACTATCCTCCAAAAATCTAAAATGATTAATCTCTTCAGGAGGCGTCGCTCATATGGGCAACCGGTAGCGACGATAAATAAGCGTATAACACACATTACTTCAGTTTATGATACGGTTGTTGTGGAGTTGAGTGTGGTAGTGCACCATCACAGTACATGTATATACAGTCAAACCTGCTTCAGTGGCAGGGATCACTTTAGAGGGCGATGTGGGCGAAATTGTCGCCCTAGGGACCTCTGGACTTCTCCCTAAAAAAAAAATGTTTTGTCTAGTAAGATACACTGGCCCATTATAAAGCACTCCTTCTATTCAAATGTTGTATTTAATGGTTGTACTGTGCATTTTAACCCTATTTTGCAGAAGTATATTAAAGAACACCGTTTAAGGAAGCAATCACGCGCTTTCTCACTTCTCCCAAAAATTCTGACCTTATAATGAACCCTGAGTGGTCACCTCTATTAAGCAGCCAACTTGTATAAAGCAGCCATTTTCCAGATTCCCAATATGTTGTTTTATTATACATTTGACCTCTACCATATTAAGCAACCACCTGTGCTAAGCAGCCACTTTCTGTGATTCCCTTGACAGGCTGCTTAAGACAGGTTTGACTGTAGTGCCAAACCAAACTTATCTATTTTATCTCTCTCCATTATTTCAAAATGTGAATTATGGAATAAATACTTTCACATGACTGCAACTATACACAAATTTATTTTAGCTCGATTGCAAAACAAGTTATTTCAACTTATATAAATCACTCTCGAGACCTCATTCCTGATGGAATCCATCGCCACGAGGGAGAGAGAAGAGGCATTGTGGAATTTAAATGCCTTGCCTAAGGGCACAATCCAGTGGGGTTCGAACTCCGGACCTTTCGCACCTGAAGCGAACGCACATCCACTGCGCTATTACGACATGTTACGACTCTGTAACTAGAGAGCCTGTTGTGAGCTTTGTACACTGAGTTCTACATACAGACTCATTATGAGCATCTGTACTCAGAGGATCTGTAGTCCAGTGGTTAACACGCTGGACTGGTAATCCAGGGATCACAGGTTCGATCCCCCGTCTGACCATGGAATGGGTCTCTGTCTGTATCATTGCATTGTCCTTCAGGAGGCGTCGTTCATATGGGCAACCGGTAGCGACGATAAATAAACGTAAAACACACACAGAGTTCTATGAAATTTACCTGTGATATTTACAGGTGAATTAAGAAATTTGCATGTGATTTGCACAGATGAAATAAGAAATTTGCATGTGATTTGTACAGGTGAAAGAGGAAATTTGCATGTGATTTGTACAGATGAAATAAGAAATTTGCATGTGATTTGTACAGGTGAAATAGGAAATTTGCATGTGATTTGTACAGATGAAATAGGAAATTTGCATGTGATTTGTACAGATGAAAGAGGAAATTTGCATGTGATTTGTACAGGTGAAATAGGAAATTTGCATGTGATTTGTACAGATGAAATAGAAATTTGCATGTGATTTGTACAGGTGAAATAGGAAATTTGCATGTGATTTGTACAGATGAAATAGGAAATTTGCATGTGATTTGTACAGATGAAAGAGGAAATTTGCATGTGATTTGTACAGGTGAAATAGGAAATTTGCATGTGATTTGTACAGATGAAATAGGAAATTTGCATGTGATTTGTACAGGTGAAATAGGAAATTTGCATGTGATTTGTACAGATGAAAGAGGAAATTTGCATGTGATTTGTACAGGTGAAATAGGAAATTTGCATGTGATTTGTACAGGTGAATTGTTATTATAATAAGTGAACCTGTGATTTGTACAGGTGTCGGCCACAGACCAGGCAGCGTCTATGAGCGGTTATTTATACAAGTTGCATAGAGGCAAGAAGTGGAAGAGACGGTGGTACCTGATTAAAGATATGGTCCTGTATAACTTCAAGGCAACTCAGGTATAAATCCTTAGATAAAAGATATGGTCCTGTATAACTTCAAGGCAACTCAGGTATAAATCCTTAGATAAAAGATATGGTCCTGTATAACTTCAAGGCAACTCAGGTATAAATCCTTAGATAAAAGATATGGTCCTGTATAACTTCAAGGCAACTCAAGTATAAATCCTTAGAAAGATATGGTAGATATGGTCCTGTGTAACTTCAAGGCAACTCAGGTATAAATCCTTATAAAGATATGGTCCTGTATAACTTCAAGGCAACTCGGGTATAAATCCTTAGAAAGATAGGGTCCTGTATAACTTCAAGGCAACTCAGGTATAAATCCTTAGATAGAAAGATATGGTCCTGTATAACTTCAAGGCAACTCAGGTATAAATCCTTAGAAAGATATGGTCCTGTGTAACGTCAATGCAACTCAGGTATAAATCCTTAGATGTAGATATGGTCCTGTATAATGTCAAGGTAACTCGGGTGTATATCCTTATAAAGATATGGTCCTGTATAACTTCAAGGCAACTCAGATATATATCCTCTAGTGTCCTCAAATCGTGATACCTTCGTTTTCGTTACCCCGGAAGTATTTACAATTCTGGGCGCGATCGGTATTTTCTGACGTCACTAACCAGGAAGCGAGATTGGCAACTGTCACTTTCTATCTTTAGCAAGAAAATGCTCCGTATAATCCTTGGAGGCGTAAGTAATCGGTTATTTTCCTTGTATTGGTATAAAACATGCTATCTTTCATAATGCAATATTGCATCACATTTGTCCATTTGATTTACTGCAAAATATTGACCATTTCCAGTTTTGTTTTGCGTCGTCTGATTTGTTTACCTACCTGTCATTTAATGTGAAGGTCAATATAGACTGGGTTACAAGTTTAATTAGTGTAAGGGGAGTTCGTTTTGGAGACATCTCTTATATTGTTTTGAGTTCCATACAGTGTTACTGTCATCGTTAACTAAGTGATGTGTCCTGTAGTGTAGTGTACTTAAAGGAATAGTTTTTAATTTTGTTTTAGGTTTATGGCAGTCCACCACCTACAAAGCGAAAGTACAGGCAATATTCATCAACAGCCCTTACAAATGGGCACAGTGTGACCATTGGACCCACCTCATTTACTGTTCAAAAGTCAGGTTTACAAGATTAGGTGATGAAATCAGGTGTCCACATGTTTAAATGCTTGTTAAACTGTGAAAGTGTTCACTGTGAAAAGAAATATTCATCAAAATAATAGAAATGATCATTATGCTTTATGAAACGTGTTCATTTTATATTTACACCCATTCGATGTTACGCAAAATTGATTTGCTGAAAGGTCACGATAACTCCGGTACCAGTCACCACAGATGTCTGTTTCGGGTCATGGTAAAAATGACAGCGCCCGTTGTTATTTACGTAGTCATATTCATTTCTAATTCTTTGGAATAAAAGAGGAACGTTACTTTATTTACATCATACATTTAGAAACTATGTAGTTTTAAGATTCGTTTTGTTGAATGCCAATCATTTCTTATCATAACGGAAACCGGACACTCGAGGGTATCCTTAGATAGAAATATATGGTCCTGTATAACTTCAAGGTAACTCAGGTATAAATCCTTAGATAGAAAGATAGGGTCCTGTATAACTTCAAGGCAACTCAGGTATAAATCCTTAGAAAGAAAGATATGGTCCTGTATAACTTCAAGGCAACTCAGGTATAAATCCTTAGAAAGAAAGATATGGTCCTGTATAACTTCAAGGCAACTCAGGTATAAATCCTTAGATAGAAAGATATGGTCCTGTATAACTTCAAGGCAACTCAGGTATAAATCCTTATAAAGATATGGTCCTGTATAACTTCAAGGCAACTCAGGTATAAATCCATAGATAGAAGGATATTGTCCTGTATAACTTCAAGGCAACTCAGGTATAAATCCTTAGAAAGATATGGTCCTGTATCCATCATCTGTACATATGTGTGATCACCTGATATGTCTCAGTCCATCAACTGTACGTACGCATGCACACATGATATTTCTCAGTCCATCAACTGTACATATGCGTGCACACATGATATGTCTCAGTCCGTGAACTGTACGTACGAGTGCAGACATGATATATCTCAGTCTGTCATCTGTACGTACAAGTGTACACATATATCTCAGTCCGTCATCTGTACGTACAAGTTCACACATGATATATCTCAGTCCATCAACTGTACGTACGTGTGCACACATGATATGTCTCAGTCCATCAACTGTACGTAAGCATGCACACATGATATGTCTCAGTCCATCAACTGTACGTACGCGTGCACACATGATATGTCTCAGTCCATCAACTGTACGTACGCATGCACACATGATATGTCTCAGTCCATCAACTGTACGTACGCGTGCACACATGATATGTCTCAGTCCATCAACCAGTATACATTACCAATACAATACCTCTGCAAACAATGCACAATACCTCACACAAAAGCTGATGGCGTCTCTGCATAACGTGTGTACATTTAAATCATTCATTGCATAAATAACATGTTTACCAACATAAATATAATGAATTTATATAGGCCCAGATGAGTTTGAGGCATCAACGTTTGACTGTGTTCTTTTCTTTGAAGGACACAGCAGCAGCTGGCAGTATGGTGTTGCTAGGTTACGAGGTCAGCAGGTCAACAGAAGTAAGTGTATTGTAATAGCAATCTCATAATAACAGCATAGTTATAAAATACATAGTACAGGGATCATTCTAGAGGGCGGTGTGGGCGAAATTGTCGCCTTAGGGACCCTGACTTCGCCCTCTGGGGGCCCCACTCCTCCCTAAAAAAATAAAATAAAATTATTTTTTGGGTTTTTATGATTTTCAAACAAAATTTTGTCTAGTAAGATACACTGGCCCATTATAAAGCACTCCTATTTAAATGTTGTATTTAATGGTTGTACTGTGCATTTTAACCCTATTTTGCAGAAATATATTAAAGAACACCATTTAAGAAGGCGATCACGCGCTTTCTCACTTCTCCCAAACATTCTGACCTAGAATGAACCCTGATAGTATTTTAGAGACTCATCTGAACCAATCAGAAGCCCTAGACTGAGCTTGAGTTATGTGTATATGGATCAGGTCAGGTTAGTGGCAGAAGGAGCTGGTTATGTCTATACAGGTCTTGTCAGGTTATGTGTATAAGGATCAGGTCAGGTTAGGGGTAGAAGGAGCAGGTTATGTGTATACAGATCAGGTCAGGGTTAGAAGGAGCAGGTTATGTGTATAAAGATCAGGTCAGGTTATATGTATAAAGGTCTGGTTATGTGTATATGGTCTGGTTATGTGTATATGGTCTGGTTATGTGTATACAGATCTGGTCAGCTTATGTGTATAAGGATCAGGTCAGGTTATATGTATATGGGTCTGGTTATGTGTATATGGTCAGGTTATGTGTATACTGATCAGGTTATGGGTAGAAGGAGCAGGTTATGTGTATTAAGCATCAGGTTATGGGTAGAAGGAGCTGGTTATGTGTATTAAGTATCAGGTTAGGGGTATAAGCTGGTTATGTGTATTAAGTATCAGGTTATGGGTAGAAGGAGCTGGTTATGTGTATTGAGTATCAGGTTATGGGTAGAAGGAGCTGGTTATGTGTATTAAGTATCAGGTTAGGGTTAGAAGCTGGTTATGTGTATTAAGTATCAGGTTATGGGTAGAAGGAGCTGGTTATGTGTATTAAGTATCAGGTTATGGGTAGAAGGAGCAGGTTATGTGTATTAAGTATCAGGTTATGGGTAGAAGGAGCAGGTTATGTGTATTAAGTATCAGGTTATGGGTAGAAGGAGCAGGTTATGTGTATTAAGTATCAGGTTATGGGTAGAAGGAGCTGGTTATGTGTATTAAGTATCAGGTTATGGGTAGAAGGAGCTGGTTATGTGTATTAAGTATCAGGTTAGGGGAAGCAGTTGGTTATGTGTATTAAGTATCAGGTTATGGGTAGAAGGAGCTGGTTATGTGTATCAGGTTATGGGTAGAAGGAGCTGGTTATGTGTATTAAGTATCAGGTTAGGGGTAGAAGCTGGTTATGTGTATTAAGTATCAGGTTAGGGGAAGCAGCTGGTTATGTGTATTAAGTATCAGGTTATGGGTAGAAGGAGCTGGTTATGTGTATTAAGTATCAGGTTATGGGTAGAAGCTGGTTATGTGTATTAAGTATCAGGTTATGGGTAGAAGCTGGTTATGTGTATTAAGTATCAGGTTAGGGGAAGCAGCTGGTTATGTGTATTAAGTATCAGGCTATGGGTAGATGGAGCTGGTTATGTGTATTAAGTATCAGGTTAGGGGTAGAAGGAGCAGGTTATGTGTATTAAGTATCAGGTTATGGGTAGAAGGAGCAGGTTATGTGTATTAAGTATCAGGTTATGGGTAGAAGGAGCAGGTTATGTGTATTAAGTATCAGGTTATGGGTAGAAGGAGCTGGTTATGTGTATTAAGTATCAGGTTATGGGTAGAAGGAGCTGGTTATGTGTATTAAGTATCAGGTTAGGGGTAGAAGGAACAGGTTATGTGTATTACGTATCAGTTTATGGGTAGAAGGAGCAGGTTATGTGTATTAAGTATAAGGTTATGGGTAGAAGGAGCTGGTTATGTGTATTAAGTATCAGGTTATGGGTAGAAGCTGGTTATGTGTATTAAGTATCAGGTTATGGGTAGAAGGAGCTGGTTATGTGTATTAAGTATCAGGTTATGGGTAGAAGGAGCAGGTTATGTGTATTAAGTATCAGGTTAGGGGTAGAAGCTGGTTATGTGTATTAAGTATCAGGTTATGGGTAAAAGGAGCAGGTTATGGGTAGAAGGAGCAGGTTATGTGTATTAAGTATCAGGTTATGGGTAGAAGGAGCTGGTTATGTGTATTAAGTATCAGGTTATGGGTAGAAGGAGCTGGTTATGTGTATTAAGTATCAGGTTATGGGTAGAAGCTGGTTATGTGTATTAAGTATCAGGTTATGGGTAGAAGGAGCTGGTTATGTGTATTAAGTATCAGGTTATGGGTAGAAGGAGCAGGTTATGTGTATTAAGTATCAGGTTAGGGGTAGAAGCTGGTTATGTGTATTAAGTATCAGGTTATGGGTAGAAGGAGCAGGTTATGGGTAGAAGGAGCAGGTTATGTGTATTAAGTATCAGGTTATGGGTAGAAGGAGCTGGTTATGTGTATTAAGTATCAGGTTATGGGTAGAAGGAGCTGGTTATGTGTATTAAGTATCAGGTTATGGGTAGAAGGAGCTGGTTATGTGTATTAAGTATCAGGTTATGGGTAGAAGGAGCTGGTTATGTGTATTAAGTATCAGGTTAGGGGTAGAAGCTGGTTATGTGTATTAAGTATCAGTTATGGGTAGAAGAGCAGGTTATGGGTAGAAGGAGCAGGTTATGTGTATTATGTATCAGGTTATGGGTAGAAGGAGCTGGTTATGTGTATTAAGTATCAGGTTATGGGTAGAAGGAGCTGGTTATGTGTATTAAGTATCAGGTTATGGGTAGAAGGAGCAGGTTATGGTAGAAGGAGTAGGTTATGTGTATTAAGTATCAGGTTATGGGTAGAAGGAGCTGGTTATGTGTATTAAGTATCAGGTTATGGGTAGAAGGAGCTGGTTATGTGTATTACGTATCAGTTTATGGATAGAAGGAGCAGGTTATGTGTATTAAGTATCAGTTTAGGGTAGAAGGAGCTGGTTATGTGTATTAAGTATCAGGTTATGGGTAGAAGGAGCTGGTTATGTGTATTAAGTATAAGGTTATGGGTAGAAGGAGCAGGTTATGTGTATTAAGTATCAGTTTAGGGGTAGAAGGAGCTGGTTATGTGTATTAAGTATAAGGTTATGGGTAGAAGGAGCTGGTTATGTGTATTAAGTATCAGTTTAGGGGTAGAAGGAGCTGGTTATGTGTATTAAGTATCAGTTTAGGGGTAGAAGGAGCTGGTTATGTGTATTAAGTATAAGGTTATGGGTAGAAGGAGCTGGTTATGTGTATTAAGTATAAGGTTATGGGTAGAAGGAGCAGGTTATGTGTATTAAGTATAAGGTTATGGGTAGAAGGAGCAGGTTATGTGTATTAAGTATCAGGTTATGGGTAGAAGGAGCAGGTTATGTGTATTAAGTATCAGGTTATGGGTAGAAGGAGCAGGTTATGTGTATTAAGTATAAGGTTATGGGTAGAAGGAGCTGGTTATGTGTATTAAGTATCAGTTTAGGGGTAGAAGGAGCTGGTTATGTGTATTAAGTATCAGGTTATGGGTAGAAGGAGCTGGTTATGTGTATTAAGTATAAGGTTATGGGTAGAAGGAGCTGGTTATGTGTATTAAGTATCAGGTTAGGGGTAGAAGGAGCTGGTTATGTGTATTAAGTATAAGGTTATGGGTAGGAGGAGCAGGTTATGTGTATTAAGTATCAGGTTAGGGGTAGAAGGAGCTGGTTATGTGTATTAAATATCAGGTTATGTGTATTAGCATCTGATCAAGTAAATCTGGTAGCTGGCTGCTTGACAGTGGGAACCAGTGACTTGACTATATTTTATATTTTCAGTATTATGAAGGAGTGGAGCCAGAACTGTTGTTTCAGTTATCTCATATTAACACAGACCCTATCGTGTTCCGAACTGACAGTGCTACAGCCACCCAAAAGTTGGTTTCATTTTATGCTTTATATAATATAGACTTAAACCTTTTCTCCACAACAGAAGAGGCCCATTACTCATTTGATCTCCATACTGCTGATGAGCAATAGGCACACTGTACTACATACTGCTGATAAGCAATAGGCACACTGTACTACATACTGCTGATAAGCAATAGGCACACTGTACTACATACTGCTGATGAGCAATAGGCACACTGTACTACATACTGCTGATGAGCAATAGGCACACTGTACTACATACTGCTGATGAGCAATAGGCACACTGTACTACATACTGCTGATAAGCAATAGGCACACTGTACTACATACTGCTGATGAGCAATAGGCACACTGTACTACATACTGCTGATGAGCAATAGGCACACTGTACTACATACTGCTGATGAGCAATAGGCATACTGTACTACATACTGCTGATGAGCAATAGGCACACTGTACTACATACTGCTGATGAGCAATAGGCACACTGCTGATGAGCAATAGGCACACTGTACTACATACTGCTGATGAGCAATAGGCACACTGTACTACATACTGCTGATGAGCAATAGGCACACTGTACTACATACTGCTGATGAGCAATAGGCACACTGTACTACATACTGCTGATGAGCAATAGGCACACTGTACTACATACTGCTGATGAGCAATAGGCACACTGTACTACATACTGCTGATGAGCAATAGGCACACTGTACTACATACTGCTGATGAGCAATAGGCACACTGTACTACATACTGCTGATGAGCAATAGGCACACTGTACTACATACTGCTGATGAGCAATAGGCACACTGTACTACATACTGCTGATGAGCAATAGGCACACTGTACTACATACTGCTGATGAGCAATAGGCACACTGTACTACATACTGCTGATGAGCAATAGGCACACTGTACTACATACTGCTGATGAGCAATAGGCACACTGTACTACTTACACAATATATGTGTATGGGAATAGATAACGGCATGGAATGGCGACCATAAGGAAGCGATGAAGGTATTGTATGGTGTGTGTGTGGAATAAAGGGTTACGCCTGTCTTGACTTAGTTCGAGTTTAATATTTTATTGCTCGATTCATCGTACATATAGTGGAAGTTGTGATAGCGCAGTGGATGCACGTTTGCTTCAGGTGCGAACGGTCCGGTTTGAGCCCCGCTGGAGCCGTTACAATTGTACCCTTAGGCAAAGCATTTAAATTCCATGTTGCCTCTTCTCTCTCCCTCGCGGCAATGGATTCCATCAGGAAGGAGGTCTTGAGAGTGATTAATATAAGTTGTAATAACTTGTTTCGCAATCGAGCTAAAATAAATTTGTATAAACTATCGTACATATACATGTGAATATAAAACAATTTAAAGAACGTGACAAATGTGACGGGACACAAATTCTAGCAACATTAGTTACGGCCCTTCCCGAGCAATCATAATTGGGGCAAGTCAAATTCACATTGGGGCAAGTCAGTTTGCCAGTGTCACTTGTCCCGGGCAAGTCAGTTCGAAAAGAATTTGTCGAGCCCTGTCGAGATGTAGTCAATAAAATTTGGTTTTTAACTATTTAGTTTAAAGGATGTGGATCTGTTCCAAAATATTGTGTTTAATCCCTCATTCATTCGGGGCCTCCGTTACCCCGAGTGATTAAAGTCTTTGACTTCATATCACTTGCCCCTCACTGCTGTTGGTTCGAATCCCACTGGGGGTGTCAAATATCTTTTTGAAGCTAGCTAGCTGGCTTGTAAAAGGTTGATGGTTCTACCTGGATGCCTGTCCGTGCTTGAAATACTCTCCATATGAACTAAGCTGTTGGTGCGACTTTAAACCCCCAAAACATAGTCTAACACTTCTTTATGTGGAGTCACTGGGGTCAGAAACTAGGATACTAGACTAGGTTAGAGAAATATTTAAGCAATTTTTGTCACATATAGTAGCGGGGGAGGGGGTACCAATTGTAGGAGGGGAGGGGGTACCAATTGTAGGAGGGGAGGGAGTACCAATTGTAGGAGGGGAGGGGGTACCAATTGTAGGAGGCGAGGGGTACCAATTGTGGGAGGGGAGGGGGTACCAATTGACCTTTCTGCCGATTTTGATTGACAGCTGGCGTTAGCCAATCGCATTGCACCATTTGCGCACACCCCTGGCAAACGGCTTATCGCCGCCATCTTGTTAGACAAACAATGCATATTAGACAAACTAGTAACGAGTAGACAAATTTGAAAAGGCGTGAATTTGATCGAAAATACGGGTTTAAAATTGTTTTAATGATGTTGAAAATGTGTAGCTTTGGTGTGTGGGTTAGTTATAGTACAAAATTAGTCGACATCCTGGTGATCGACGTTAAATTCAACCCATTTCAAAATCCTTGGACAAATCTAAGTGTGTATATGAACCACAAAATACCAGACAGCTGCTTTAAAAACAATGCATCTATAAAAACACCAACTGACCCCATATAGTCATTCTTTTCTAGCAAACACAGCAATCAAATTTAAGCGTGTCACACTGTTTATTGGGAGTAATCAACAACTAATCGACTACCGGTACATCATTGAGACCGCCGACTGTATAATATCCCGGATAGGGGCCTACTGCTATTATCAAGATCAAAATTGCACATCAGAATTTAGCACTGATTGTGCTAATTGGTCAATTATAAAATGTGTGCACATAATTATAGCATTGATTACTACACCGAATCATTGTTTTATCGTTCTGTCAGTCAAACGAGTTATTTAGTAACGTTTTAATCAAATCTGATAACGAGTGATCGTGATCTGAAATTATGTTTTGAAAAATAATTACAAATTAATTAATGCTGTCTGTCATTGACAATGGTGAAAAGATGTAGTTACGGTCTGTGTGATAGTAGATATCCAGATCGATTGATAGGTGACGTTAAATTCGTGCCATTTCCAAAACCTAAGACAAATCTTGAAACATGTCTAAGGTGAATTAAACGACCAGCTGAATACATTCAAAATTAATGCAAACAGATATATTTGCACAAAAGTACGGTAAGTTGAAATTAATTTATTTATGCATAATAAAATATTTCGAAAAAATATATTCTGCATTTATAGATTTACTGTTCACAAGAGATATGTAAGTATAATGGTGATTAAAATTATACATGTGGTTCATACATATTGTCGTGGATGGTGGACTAGGGATCAGATAGTAGTAATAGTACCCATGCAATTGCAGAGCTGTGGGATTCCCATATTAGCTCAGTGAACGTACTGGTGTTCAGTTTTTGTGCCTAATGTTCGAGTCTTCTACGAGGCATAGGGTCGAGTCTCTCAAGACGGTGGCATATTTCATTTCTTTTGATGTCAAAGTTGACACGATATAGTTGTTCACTCTTCCGTTGACTGCGAAAGCATTTTCCACGAACACTTAACACGTCCTCAGCCGTTAAATATATCTGTACTTTAGAGAAATAACCATCACTGAAAAACTTAAACCATTGCTGTCTTGCTTGGGTGAAATAAATTCGACGGAATTTATCTAGATTAACTTGATACAGGACTGCGTTAGACGCCATTTTGTTAGATAGCTTATCTCGCGTGGTTACAGCGAGCACCGGTAACTATGGGGGCGTGCCTAAGTAGCGTTTGCAGAAAGGTCAATTGTAGGAGGGGAGGGGGTACCAATTGTAGGAGGGGGGACCAATTGTAGGAGGGGAGGGGGTACCATTGTAGGAGGGGAGGGGTACCAATTGTAGGGGGAGGGGGTACCAATTGTAGGAGGGGAGGGGTACCAATTGTAGGAGGTACCAAGTGTAGGAGGGGAGGGGTACCAATTGTAGCGGGGGAGGGGGTACCAATTGTAGCAGGGGAGGGGGTACCAATTGTAGGTGGGGAGGGGGTACCAATTGTAGGAGGGGAGGGGTACCAATTGTAGGAGGTACCAAGTGTAGGAGGGGAGGGGTACCAATTGTAGCGGGGGAGGGTGTACCAATTGTAGGAGGGGAGGGGGTACCAATTGTAGCAGGGAGGGGGGTACCAATTGTAGGAGGGGAGGGGGTACCAATTGTAGGGGGGAGGGGTACCAATTGTAGGAGGGGAGGGGGTACCAATTGTAGGAGGGGAGGGGTACCAATTGTAGGAGGGGGGGGGTACCAATTGTAGGAGGGGAGGGGGTACCAATTGTAGGAGGGGAGGGGGTACCAATTGTAGGAGGGGGGGTACCAATTGTAGGAGGGGGGGGTACCATTGTAGGAGGGGAGGGGGTACCAATTTAGGAGGGGAGGGGTACCAATTGTAGGAGGGAGGGGGTACCAATTGTAGGAGGGAGGGGGTACCAATTGTAGGAGGGGAGGGGGTACCAATGTAGGAGGGGAGGGGGTACCAATTGTAGGAGGGGAGGGGACCATTGTAGGAGGGAGGGGTACCAATTGTAAGGGGAGGGGTACCAATTGTAGGATGGGAGGGGTACCAATTGTAGGAGGGGAGGGGTACCAATTGTAGGAGGGAGGGGGTAATTGTAGGGGGGAGGGGGTACCAATTGTAGGAGGGGAGGGTACCAATTGTGGAGGAGGAGGGGTACCAATTGTAGGATGGGAGGGGGTACCAATTGTAAGATGGGAGGGGGTACCAATTGTAGGAGGGGAGGGGGTACCAATTGTAGGAGGGGGTACCAATTGTAGGAGGGGGTACCAATTGTAGGAATATATGCTCTCTTGTATCTCCTGTTCATAATTATGGAGTCAAGTGTTAGTATTTTACAACGAAGCTTAATAACTTGTATTAATCACTCGGCGCAGATGAAAGCGTATTTTTGTGGTCATTTCCTGTGGGACGAAACCGGAGTACATGGAGAAAACCAACCTGCCAACCACCTCAAATACTTACGAAAAAAATACTTACGATTCATTACATCAAACCAACCTGCCAACCACCTCAAATACTTACGATTCATTACATCAAACCAACCTGCCAACCACCTCAAATACTTACGATTTTTAAACCAACCTGCCACCCACCTCAAATACTTACGATTCATTACATCAAACCAACCTGCCACCCACCTCAAATACTTACGATTCATTACATCAAACCAACCTGCCAACCACCTCAAATACTTACGATTCATTACATCAAAAGTTGCTACAATAATTTTGATTCTAAGCATATAAATGTGTATTATTTATTGCAGGTGGGTGACTATTATGAAAGACTCTACAGTGGCATAAGACGGTCGTACTGAAAATAACTCGGAAGGGATGGATCTGATCTCATGAAAGTTCAGCACGTTGCATGTCATGGTTGTGTGTTCCGTCAAGTTATAGGGAAAACAACACATTTGAACTGACCAGTAGAATGTGTTATATGGCACTGTCACGTGACCTTGCGGGATCAAATGATGATACTTCTCATTTTACAAAAACAAACCCATCTTTCTTTATATTTATCTCTGTTTACGGTTTTTTAGGGTACACATAAATAGTATTAATGAAAACATCAACATTTACACATACATTGTAGTTACAAAATAAAATGCGAATATTTACTCTTTTTCTCTTCGAAAAGCTATATCGTGTACTCTATAAATAAAACCCAAGCTACTGAGAACGGTGATGTCATTTGCATTCTGGAAATAAACAAAATCGCTTGAACAAACAAACATATGAAAACTGGCCAGGTACGAAATCAGGGTGATTTTCTGTTTTCAATATTCATGATTATGATTTAGTATAGGAAAGGGTGTATACATATTTAGTTCAGGATTTATACATATTTAGTTCAGGATTTATACATATAGCTGTGTATTTATACATATAGCTGTGCATTTATACATATAGCTGTGTATCTATACATATAGCTGTGTATTTATACATATAGCTGTGTATTTATACATATAGCTGTGTATTTATACATATAGCTGTGTATTTATACATATAACTGTGTATTTATACATATAGCTGTGTATTTATACATATAGCTGTGTATTTATACATATAGATGTGTATTTATACATATAACTGTGTATTTATACATATAGCTGTGTATTTATACATATAGCTGTGTATTTATACATATAGCTGTGTATTTATACATATAGCTGTGTATTTATTGATGTATTTATACATATAACTGTGTATTTATACATATAGCTGTGTATTTATACATATAGCTGTGCATTTATACATATAATGTACAGCATAATAATATTTATACATATAGCTGTGCATTTATACATATAATTTATACATATGTAATGTATGTATACATATAACTGTATATGTATACATATAACTGTGTCTCTATACATATAGCTGTGTATTTATACATATAACTGTATATTTATACATATAACTGTGTCTCTATACATATAGATGTGCATTTATACATATAACTGTATATTTATACATATAACTGTGTCTCTATACATATAGCTGTATATTTATACATATAACTGTGTCTCTATACATATAGCTGTGTATTTATACATATAACTGTATATTTATACATATAGCTGTGTCTCTATACATATAGCTGTGTATTATACATATAGCTGTGTATGTATACATATAGCTGTGTATTTATACATATAGCTGTGTATTTATACATATAGCTGTGTATTTATACATATAGCTGTGTCTCTATACATATAGCTGTGTATTTATACATATAACTGTGTATTTATACATATAGCTGTGTCTCTATACATATAGCTGTGTATGTATGCATATAGCTGTGTATTTATACATATAGCTGTGTATTTATACATATAGCTGTGTATTTATACATATAGCTGTGTATTTATACATATAGCTGTGTATTTATACATATAGCTGTGTCTCTATACATATAGCTGTGTATTTATACATATAGCTGTGCATTTATACATATAGCTGTATATTTATACATATAACTGTGTATTTATACATATAGCTGTGTATCTATACATATAGCTGTGTCTCTATACATATAGCTGTGTATGTATGCATATAGCTGTGTATTTATACATATAGCTGTGTATTTATACATATAGCTGTGTATTTATACATATAGCTGTGTCTCTATACATATAGCTGTGCATTTATACATATAACTGTGTATTTATACATATAGCTGTGTCTCTATACATATAGCTGTGTCTCTATACATATAGCTGTGTATTTATACATATAGCTGTGTATTTATAATGTTGACGAGATATGAAAACGCAACAAGCATATTCAAACGTACAAGTTTTATGGTAACGTTTTACACCAATTCATCAGTTATATTTATTCAATGCTGACGACCAGAAATTAGTTTATTGTTGATGTAACGAGCGTTTTGCAGATAACTGTGTAGCCGAACATGGACGTTATGCTGGCAAATTATTACCTCAAACAAGTAGGGTATGTTTTTGTCTTCGTATACATGTTTATCTGTTGGCAGGATTATGCCCATTGTGAGATGTTTAGCTGTGCGGCGGAGGTTTTCCATCTCAGATGTCCCTTTTTACACATGATCCTGCCGATATTCCAGCAACATAACCGACAAGTGTTCATGAAAGAAAATGTGCTACCACATAGACTGTGGGGGGAGGCATTACCATACTAAATGTGCTACCACATAGACCGTGGAGGGAGGCATTACCATACTAAATGTGCTACCACATAGACCGTGGGGGAAGGCATTACCATACCAAATGTGCTACCACATAGACCGTGGAGGGAGGCATTACCATACTAAATGTGCTACCACATAGACCGTGGGGGAAGGCATTACCATACTAAATGTGCTACCACATAGACCGTGGAGGGAGGCATTACCATACTAAATGTGCTACCACATAGACCATGGGGGGAGGCATTACCATACTAAATGATAACTGTTTTACTATGATAGACCAAACATGATAGAGGACCTTTGGTCTGCAACATGATAGAGGACCTTTGGTCTGCAACATGATAGAGGACCATTGGTCTGCAACATGATAGAGGACCATTGGTCTGCAACATGATAGAGGACCTTTGGTCTGCAACATTAGAGGACCTTTGATCTGCAACATTATAGAGGACCATTGGTCTGCAACATGATAGAAGACTTTGGTCTGCAACATGACAGATGACCTTTGATCTGGAGGACCATTGGTCTGCAACATGACAGAGGACCTTTGGTCTGCAACATTATAGAGGACCATTGGTCTGCAACATGATAGATGACCATTGGTCTGCAAC
Organism: Archivesica marissinica; assembly: GCA_014843695.1. Lineage (NCBI taxonomy): Eukaryota > Metazoa > Mollusca > Bivalvia > Venerida > Vesicomyidae > Archivesica > Archivesica marissinica. The sequence goes on from CM026398.1 coordinate 34,283,532, forward strand.
ATAATAGAGGACCATTGGTCCTGCAACATGATAGATGACCATTGGTCTGCAACATGATAAGATGAGTTTTTGAGACCTTTTTGATATTTTTAGGATATCACAATACATCAAGATCCTAAAGTTCACACCCAAAATACAAACGTTCCAGCCAAAGTCATAAAGTTCCAACATTCACGAGTTGACAAATGCAACAGTGCTTCCTGTGTGGGGATACATTCCATGTATACTTGAATCTGTGTTGCTCGATGCAAAGAATTAAGAGAAATGGTGGTCATACCTGATATTGACATTTTGGTGACTGGTGTGGAATTAATGGATTTGTTGTTTTGTTTTTTACATGCATTGTTGGCGTTAATGCTATTAATATATCCCTACAAACACCATCTTACGTTTTCATATCTCGTTAATATATATATTTATTTACCCCGCCGGCAGGACATATTTATTTACCCGCATATACAAACAGCGCTGTACAGAACTCCACATTTATTTACCCGCATATACAGAACTCCATATTTATATACCCGCATATACAGCGCTGTACAGAACTCCGTATTTATTTACCCACATATACAGCGCTGTACAGAACTCCACATTTATTTACCCGCATATACAGAACTCCACATTTATTTACCCGCATATACAGAACTCCATATTTATTTACCCGCATATACAGCGCTGTACAGAACTCCGTATTTATTTACCCGCATATTCAGCGCTGTACAGAACTCCATATTTATTTATTTACCTGCATATACAGCGCTGTACAGAACTCCACATTTATTTACCCGCATATACAGAACTCCACATTTATTTACCCGCATATACAGCGCTGTTCAGAACTCCACATTTATTTACCCGCATATACAGCGCTGTGCAGAACTCCATATTTATTTACCCGCATATACAGCGCTGTACAGAACTCCACATTTATTTACCCACATATACAGCGCTGTACAGAACTCCATATTTATTTACCCGCATATACAGCGCTGTACAGATTTATTTACCCGCATATACAGCGCTGTACAGAACTCCACATTTATTTACCCGCATATACAGCGCTGTTCAGAACTCCACATTTATTTACCCGCATATACAGCGCTGTACAGAACTCC
>CM026398.1:34285649-34360337 GCA_014843695.1 Archivesica marissinica
CATATACAGCGCTGTACAGAACTCCACATTTATTTACCCGCATATACAGCGCTGTACAGAACTCCACATTTATTTACCCGCATATACAGCGCTGTACAGAACTCCACATTTATTTATCCGCATATACAGCGCTGTACAGAACTCCACATTTATTTACCCGCATATACAGCGCTGTTCAGAACTCCACATTTATTTACCCGCATATACAGCGCTTTTCAGAACTCCACATTTATTTACCCGATATATACAGCACCATGCCTGTTCCATTTAATTGAAGTTTTCATTTCATTTTAAAATTCACTAAACATTTTTGAAACTGAATCGAGCTGAGCATTAAGAAAATGTGCTTCGTTCTGAGAAATGTAACATTATGGAATGTTTATACGTTTAAACTAATATTGTATGTAGTGCATCGTGTATTCCATGGAGCGTATTAATCAATGTCACATTGGTTACACCAGTCAAGGTGAGTGACTTGTGATCGAAATGTTATCAAATGTCCGTCTGTCTGTGTAAACACTGGAACAAAGTTGTTGTATTTAGGGATGGCAACGAATATTCGCTCGGACGTCTGAATATCCGAATACTAGTCCAGTATTCGAAAAAAATATTATATAATTTGCACATATGAAATAAACTTTTAGATACGTTGTTTCCCTTTGAAACCATCATAAAACATTCCAATACGAAAGACATTGCCCCATGATGTGTGAATAAACCATGTTAATTGACACTGCCGTGTAATCGCATAATTACAGTAGGTGCTAAGGTAGGTAGTGTTTAATTATGATGTCAAAACTGAACTAGACCAGAAAATTCCTTTGAAATATTACAGACAGTTTGCAACAACAACCATCCCCATGTATCTTACATTTTTAATTAAATGCTCAATATTACAAAAAGTACTATTTAAAGTACGATTTTATTATATTGTCCTCAAAAATGCCAATTTGAGTGATTTTGAGTTTTTGATAGAATTATATGGAATACCTTCCCGATCAAATAGTAAAATCGCTATTCGTTGCCATCCCTAATTTTTTCATTTGATTTTGTTCAAACTTAGCTGCTGTTTATATTCTGATGAACGCACACTTCTAATCATTTATACCAGATGTTCATTTGTTAGTGATACACATCATTATATACTCATTACACGTGATTGACAAATCGTGATCAAATTGTAGAAATTTTGCAAAATGTAGTTTCTCATGTAATAATAACCTCTACCTGTTGACATATGTTGAAAGGGTCTACAAATGAGGTATGCTATATAGGCCTATGTTTCATCATACGTTATCTCCATTAATACAGGCATTACGGTAATACAAGCATTACCGTAATACAGGCATTATGGTACAGCATATATTATATTGGTTACTACGTGAATTACGGTACTTCATGTTTGTGTTATTATTAGACTTCTAAGCCTTCTTGTTTCTCGATTAATACAAGCTTTACGGTACATCATATATTATCTCCATTAATACATACGTTACAGTACTTCGTGTTTGTGCTGTGTATATATATATATCGTGTTTGTGCTGTGTATATATATATATATATATATATCATTGTGCAATAAATAAATATGCTCTATTTTGTATAAACGTATGTCATCTCATTTGTACAGATGCACACCTTGTTAAAACATATTACAGATATGCTTCCATAATTATACTGAAATAAAGATACCTAGTAGTAAATAGTTGATGTGCTTGTTCTGGTTTTTAGCTCACCCGAGTATACAAGGCCCATTCTAGAGGGCGACATCGACGAAAAAGTCGCCCTAGGGACTCTGACCCCTGGGGGCCCCACCTCTCCCTAACAGTTAAAAACTATGAAAACCATAAAAAAGGAAACCTAACCCATAAAAAATAAAGGAAACGTTGACATGACTGTCTCGAGAACTAACCATATACACTTTCAACGAGACCTCCTATTCAGAATACAGCAAGCACAACCAGGCTTAGATAATGATAGTATATAATTTCGACCATTAACTTAAACCACAGATTTTAAAATTTAAATAAGTCGTGTCTTTGTTACGTATTTTTTCAAAATGAATGTTTTACCATTTATGCTCGTCCTTTTATAAATGCAGCGGTATTGCTTTACTAAAACACATAGTATACATGGTTATATCATTGCAATGATAGACATATCAAATTTTACCTCCCTTTGAAGATAAAGTCTTGATTTATTCCAAATGTGAATAGGTCCTTTTAGTAAAATAACTACCGTTATTTGTTTTTATTGTTGTTCCCTAACCAGATGTTGTGGTATCATAAATGTGATTTTATCCAAATCGTGTTAATTAACTGATAACATTCTTTTACAAATAAGTACCCATTGCATATACTGTAGGAGATCTGTTGAGATATACTAATTTAATACTCATAAAAAACGATAGTGGAATAAAATGCTAGCATGTTGTGCAAAGGAATAAACGATAAAAACAGAGGAAAACACTTAACAGGACCTATCCACTTTTAGGGAGTATTCAGGGGCAGTAACTGACAGATGTCTCTCATTCGTAGTACGTTCTCGAATATTGTTATGAATGCAGATTACAAGCAGATTGCTTTCTCCTCAATCATACATGTACAGTCAAACCTGTGTGTGTGGTCACCTCCATTAAGCAGCCAATTTCCAGATTCCAATCTGTTGTTTTATTATATATTTGACCTCTATTAAGCAGCCACCTGTGCTAAGCAGCCACTTTCTCTGACTCCCTTGGCTGGCTGCTTAAGACAGGTTTGATTGTATGTACATGATATTTAAATTTGACCGTTTATTCAAAGAAATAAATATTGTTTAACCCTTTCAACCCCACAGGCCTCTAAATAGGCTTATGAAAAGTGTAGATCCAGATGAGCCGGCTCGTGACGAGCCGTCTCATCAGGATCTGCACTTTTTGCCAGTAATAATTATTACTATTTTTAGATAAAATTACCCATTTTGATAAATGAACTGGTCCAAAGGTAATTTTCTTATTAATTTATTGGTCTAAAAATAGCATACACCAGTCCATGTCAGTTACTTGGGGTTGAAAGGGTTAAACTAATGCAGATTACTGCAAACTAATGTAGGATTCAAGATGTAACGTACACTCAACAACATTTCCTAGTCGGTCACCTTGTATGTTACAGTATTTGGAGCAAACCATAACCACATAATATCAAATGATTCGATATATTTTATTACAGATCATTATGCAATGAATTGCTGGAATAAAATGCATTAACCCTTTCAACACCACAGGCCTCTAAATAGAATTACTAAGTGTAGATCCAGATGAGCCGGCTCATGACGAGCCGTCTCATCAGGATCTGTACTTTTTGCCAGTAATAAAAATATTACTATTGAACTGGTCCAAAGGTAATTTTCTTATTAATTTATTGGTCTAAAAATATCATGCCCGTGACCATCAGTGATGATAGGTTACAGTGGTATACAAGTCAGCTACCTTAACCACTCGACCACGTAGGTGGACTTGGGACGGACACATTTGTGGATTATTAGTCAATTAAAGGGCAATAACTCTGGTGTTACTGGGTCGATCCCCCAGGAACAGTACACATACACCACCACACTATGGTGATACATATTTCAAGTTTCATCAAATTCCATCTACGCCAGTATAATATCCCTCGCCGAAATGTTGGGGGAAACATAAAAACACAATCTTGGTTTCCAAATATTGTTACGAGAACAAGTGTCTGGGAACATAAGTGCCAGCAGATCAGAAATGCTCTTCAAACTTGTACGAATCACCGTCCTTGGTAGTATCCTCGGTACCCATGGTAAACGCCGACGTCAGTGCATCCGACAGCTCACCAGCTACACGATCTGCAGAGAAATACAGTTTGTGTACAGTCCATATAATTAGCTGTTAATTACTGATCCCTATAATTAGCTGACGTTAATTACTGATCCCTATAATTAGCTGACGTTAATTACTGATCCCTATAATTAGCCGACGTTAATTACTGATCCCTATAATTAGCTGACGTTAATTACTGATCCCTATAATTAGCCCACGTTAATTACTGATCCCTATAATTAGCCCATGTTAATTACTGATCCCTATAATTAGCCCACGTTAATTACTGGTCCCTATAATTAGCCCACGTTAATTACTGGTCCCTATAATTAGCAGACATTTACTGAATACTTACAACTTCTTGCAAAAAATGTGATCATCGGTTATAACCTGATGAACTGCAAACTTATTCTATTCTCTAAGTATCCTAGGTGACTATAAATGCTCGAGTGTGCAAACATATAGTCTGTCTATAGGGATGTGTACAGCTTAAAGGATTCAGTACGGTATGGACATATATAGTCTGTCTATAGGGATGTGTACAGCTTAAAGGATTCAGTACGGTATAGACATATATAGTCTGTCTATAGGGATGTGTACAGCTTAAAGGATTCTGTATGGTAAGGAAATATAGTCTGTTCCAACACAGTTACGCTGTAGGAATGTGTACAGCTTAAAGGATTCTGTACGGTATAGAAATATAGTCTGTTCCAACACAGTTACGCTGTAGGAATGTGTACAGCTTAAAGGATTCTGTACGGTATGGAAATATAGTCTGTTCCAACACAGTTACGCTATAGGAATGTGTACAGCTTAAAGGATTCTGTACGGTATGGAAATATTGATCAACCAAGACAACTTGTTTTGTAATTTGTAAACTTTTAGTTGCAATTGAATGTTGCTTTTTCTGTGTTTCATCAACGTATCACATGTCAGTTTTTTCACCTAATTTGTTAAATATCTTCGTTTTTTATGAACAAATATAGATGTAAAATACTGACATTTCATACCTCGATGAAATATAGAAAAAAAAGATTAATTGTTAAATATGGTATACAGTGAGATTAGCAGGCACCCCATATACAAATACACAAATGTGTCTTATCTGGTGGCTATATATAGAGGGCTAGGTCCTTCCACCAAATGGAGATTCATATGGTGCAATAAATGTGATCAAAATGGTAAATTCATTGAAGTTTCACAAAATTCGGGGCATACACAAACTAATACTAAAATACATTTGCACATGAACAAACGTATACAAACAATACATGCGTGACACAACAATGGGTGTTGAAACAGCTGTTTTAGATGCATGTTCTGATTGCCGAGCGAATGTACGCCGGGCGTGGCAAACCGATTCAATGACGTCTTACTTTCACTTTCAGTTTGTTATATTGTAAAAAACATTGTTTACTAACTGATAATAATTATTCAAATCATAACGGAAGAATGTGAAGTTTTTGGCTACTTTTACATAACCATTCAAATTTGATAATATTATGATATACCGGTAGTCTCACTTTTAATTAGGGATGGCAACGAATATTCACTCGGACGTCCGAATATCCGAATACTATTCCAGTATTCGAATATTCAGAAAAAATATTATATATTTTGCAAATATGAAATAAACTGTCAGATACGTTGTTTTATTTTGAAACCATCATAAAACATTCCAATACAAAAGAAATCGTCCCAGGATGTGTGAATAAACCGACACTCTGCCATGTAATCGGATAATTACAGTAGGTGCTAAGGTAGGTAGTGTTTAATTATGATGTCAAAACTGTTTAGACGAGAACATTCCTTTGATATATTACACTTTGAAATATTACAGACAGTTTGCAACAACAACCATCCCCATGTATCTTACATTTTTAATTAACTGCTCAATATTACAAAAAGGAATATTTAAAGTACGATTTTTATTATATTGTCCACAAAAATGCCAATTTGAGTGATTTTGAGTTTTTGATAGAATTATATGGAATACCTTCCCGATCGAATAGTAAAATCGCTATTCGTTGCCATCCCTAATTTTTTCATTTGAATTTGTTCAAACTTAGCCGCTGTTTATATTCTGATGAACGCACACTTCTAATCATTTATACCAGATATTCATTTGTTAATGATACACATCATTATATACTCGATATTCGAATAGTAAAATCACCATTATTTTGTGTTTTACGTTTATTTATCGTCCGGTTGCCCATATGAGCGACGCCTCCTGAAGAGAGTAGTCATTTTAGATTTTGGAGGATAATGCATGATACAGACAGAGACCCATTCCAGAGTCTCCTCTGGTTCTTTTACGTGCACGGTGTAAAGCACCGACACGAGACCTCGGTTTAACGTCCCATCTGAAAGACTGTTAATTTTATTAGGGTCAGACGGGGGATCGAACCTGCGATCCCTGGATTACCAGTCCAGCGTGTTACCACTGGACTACAGATCCGTCTGTAAAAAAATCGCTATTCGTTGCCATGCCTACTTTAAATGAAGAATTCTTAATAGATTACCTCTTCTGCGTCTTTCTTTCTTCATTTTCTTGAAGTCCATTTTCCTTGCTTTATTTACTTGGAGTAGACTGGGATTCACTTTCTTCGACTGTTTTCTTGCAGTAGCGGGTGCATCTTTGGCAGAGGAACTACTTTGTGTTTTTGCACGAGTTCTCGGTCCACCATTGGGTAAGGACACAGTCACTGTGCTGATCTGACAAAGTATTTATCAAAATGTTTGAATTCTTTATTAGTAGAACTACTACTGTATATGCATGGAAGGCGGGTTGTGGTGTGTTCATCATGTTTCAGGGTTCATTCTAGGTCAGAATTTTTGGGAGAAGTGAGAAAGCGCGTGATCGCTTCCTTAAATGGTGTTCTTTAATATACTTCTGCAAAATAGGGTTAAAATGTTAAATACAACATTTGAATAGAAGGAGTGCTTTATAATGGGCCAGTGTGTGTATCTTACTAGACAAAATTTTGTTTCAAAATCGTAAAAACCAAAAATTTTTTTTTTTAGGGGAAGTGGGGCCCCCAGAGGGCGAAGTCAGGGTCCCTAGGGCGACTATTTCGCCCTCTAGAATGATCCCTGATGTTTACAACATATTACAGGCTGTCACTTTAGTCATTCATAGGAGGAATTTGAAATAAATTCACACAAATGTTCGCCACATCAATAAGATGTCGCATCCATGAAATCGGGTTCCTACCTAAACGTTAAAAGTTACAACTGGAGGTTAATGGTCAAATAGTGGTATATTGCGTATCCGGGCTATAGGTTTGTCATGCATTGGGGGAAATTTCAAATTACACCACATCATGACAACATCCCAACACCTGGGACCCTATCTCAAAGGTCAAGGTCACACATAGAGGTTAAAGATAATATTGGCATAATATACCGTGTCCAGTGTGCAACTTGTCATGCACGAGGGGATTGTGAAATCATTTCGCAAATGTTCCCCCATATGAAGACGACATGTTGCGTCCAAGACCTAGGTCCCTACCTCTAAAGTAAAACTCGGAGGTTAATGGTCAATATTGGACACAGAAGTGAGACGGTATCACAAGTAGGGGACTAATAACACTTAAATGAGACATAAATTAGTCATACAGAATTAAGTGACGGCATTGCAAATACACAAAACATTGACTCACTTCATCACCATCTTCCATTTCTTCAACATCATCTTCCATTTCTTCACCACTGTCTATCACGTCTTCACCACTGTCTATCACGTCTTCATCACCATCTTCATCATCATCATCATCATCATCATCATCATCATCACCATCTTCTGTGTCCATGGATGCTTTGTCAATATCTCCTAATTTCATGACCACATCTGCTGGACCCATTGATTCTACTAGCATATGTTTGGTACTTGTCTTCTCTAAGGCTAAAACAACAACGACAAACACTGAAGCAAGACTTGCTAGCGGTTCCTCGCCTCAATGCGTCGATATATATGGGTTTTTCTCAACAGGATTCAATTGAATACATGGGTCAGTGGTTATTTAGGAATCACAGGTTCGATCCAGGCATGTAAACGATCCATGAATTCCTTCTGGAATTAAGGGACCACAGGTTCGATCGCATGTCTGATACTAAAAATGTTAACAGTCTTTCAGATGAGACTATAAACCGAGGTTACGTGCATTGATGCAATAAACCGGGCATGTAAACGAGCCAGGAATTCCTTCTGGAATTACAGCGTCTTCTGTATCTTGCACTATCCTCCAAAATATAAAATGACAAATACTTCTGGAGGCATTACCACAATTAGCCAGGGGGGGGGATGATAAATAAATATATCGATAAAAGATAAGACAGAAATAACTACCACACATTGTAATATTAGTTTATACAAATTTATTTTAGCTCGATTGCGAAACAAGTTCTTTCAACTTATATTAATCACTCTCGAGACCTCATTCCTGATGAAATCCGCATCGAGGAGAGAGAAGAGGCAATGTGGAATTTAAATGCCTTGCCTAAGGGCACAATCGTAACGGCTCCAACGGGGCTCAAACTCCGGACCTTTCGCACCTGAAGCGAAAACACATCCACTGCGCTATCACGACTTCCATTGTAATATTCAATCTGTGAAACAGTTCAAGGTCATTAAACGATATGTCAAGGTTCAACAGGGCCAAAGCATCGATCAAATCGGAAATAACTTCAGGCAATATGGAATTGGAAAATAGCAATTTGATAGATAGGATTCGAACCTACAGCTGTGAGGGGCAACGACTGTAACCACTCGGCAACTCTGCACATTGACTTCTTGCACTATATTTCACTATGTACTGGAACTGTAATGCTTTGTGTGGTGTGGTTAGAGTGCCCCTATGTTTAAGTTTAAACTTTATTTATTTTACAACAATGCGAAGCAAGTTTTAACAACTTATATTAATCACTCTCGTTGGCGCAGATGAAAGCGTATATATGGTCATTTGTGTGGGAGGAAACCGGAGTACCTGTAGAAAACCCACCTGTCCGATCTGGCGACCACCGTACCATCCCACATACTTCCCGGTCCGAGGATCGAACCCGGGTTGCATTGGTGAGAAGCGAGCGCGCTAATCGGACAGCCATGTGCTAACAACAAGGGTATCATTTCCATTTCATACTTAAGCAACACCTTCCCCACCCCTCAAGTTTTCATCCGAGCCTGAAACGAGCACATGTGGTTAACTGGCAGGGATAGACGTGCATTGTCTATACATGTATGATAGAGAGCATGGTCATAGCAGATATTACACCATTATTGTTATATTTTCGGGTTTTACGCCTGCATCAGCACCATTTTGGGCTATATCGCCGGTGGGCAGTTTACCTAACAACACCTTTCCTGGGCAGGCTCCAGCTGTCAACCAGTACTTGGGTGCACCAACCTCCGTAAGAAACTGCCAACTTTTTCATATAAATGAGACACGGCCTGAGCGGGGCTCGAACCCGTGACCATCAGTGATGATAGGTTACAGTGGTATACAAGTCAGCGACCTTAACCACTCGACCACGGAGGCGGACCTATATATTACACCATTAACATTTGCAGTTCTTAGCAAGAATTTAATATTGATAGAAGACTTACATTCAATAATTTTCTGTTGATCTGAGAGTAGACTGTTGATATCAAACTCATCAGCAAGCTGTGCAACAATCTCGGAACTCACGTGTGTGTCCGTCTCCTCCGGGGGATGCGTGTAGTAATTTATTTTACCCCTAAAAGTTTAGAAGGAAAAAAAACATTCCATGAGAATTACGGTATATACAATACATCCGCAATATATTTTATAAATGCTGGTTACGAAAATTAGATTGGGTATTTAGGGTTGATTCTAGAGTGGAAAAAAGGGGCAGGGTGGGTCAGAAATGGGGCAGGGTGGGTCAAAGAAGAGGCAGGGTGCATTTTGAGCTGCGATGAAGTGCGAGAGGGGAGTATTTGGGGTTAGCCCCTAGACAACTTACGGTGATTGATCAAAGAGGCAGTTCATATTGGTGTAATGTGTTCACGAAGGCACTCACCTGTGTAAATGATTTTTGTTTAAAAACACAAAAGGATGGGGCTAAAATGGGCAGCGCATGCCGCCATTCCTCTCAAGAAAAAACCCTAATATTAATTTTGTCCAAATGAAAAATAACTAAAATATTGAGGATATAAATCGCCTAAAATAAATGTTGCCATTTGCAAAATTAATGGCAATGCTTTTGTCTTACAAAGAAGACAAAGAGTAGCAGACAGACAGACATTGCAAATACAAAGGTCTCCGTACCCAACACTATATATGCATGCAGACACTTTCACATTTGGAATGTCATATCAAACATTTGGCACAAATTAATGTGATATTAATTTCATATTGACAATGTAATGCAGACTGAGAGTGTCTTCTAACTGGACTAGAAATCATTATTCTTCACAAGCTAAATGCCAAGTGCAGCATGGGAGAGAGAAAACGGGGAGGGCTATAAATAATGTTGTTATAACTTGTAGCCCAACCCATTAGCTTTTTTTCCCTTGACAAAACAAATGTATTGTATACTGCAATCATATAATTACATATTAATATCTGATTTGTTCTTAGTATTGTATGTATATATGTAATGTATTGTATGAAAAATTGCAATAAAATATTATTGAACGGGGCACCCTGCATTACATATTATCCGGCTAAGCAAAATGCATCACGCTGCTAAAATGCTCTACAAAATTACATATAATATACAAGATTTTGGAAGTGCTTTCATTAACCCTTTCAACACTAAACCTCTAAATAGGCCTACAAAAAATTCAGATCCAGACAAGCCGTCTCATCAGGGTCTGCACTTTTTGCTAGTAATTTAATATATTTAGTAAAATTTACCCATTTTGATATAAATGAACTAGCCCAAATGTAATTTTCTTATCAATTTATTGGCCTAAAAATATCATGGAGCAGTCCATGTCAGTTACTTAGTGTTGAATGGGTTAACAGGAATTGGACGTGAATTATTTATAATCATAAATCAGAAATTTTGAAGACTAACAAATCATTCCTGTATATCTGTATTGCACTGATTTAGTCACAGTTGACCTGTCTACAGTTGATTTTACTCACATATTCCAATGTTGTAAGACGGTTATGGCGGCCCTATTTACATCTGGTATGCCACCCTTTTTCAATCTACCTAATCTACGTGCCAGCAATGAGAGGAACTCGTGCACATCTTTGTATTCTGTTATACAATAATGCAGCATCATCTGAAGAAAATAATCCAAGAATTGTCAACGTGACAAGAAAAACATTTCAACAATTTCTGGAAGTTGTGAAAGCGCAGTGGATGCGCATTCGCTTCAGGTGCGAAAGGTCAGGAGTTGGAGCCATTACGATTGTGCCCTTAGGCAAGGTAAATTCCACGTTGCCTCTTCTCTCTCCCTCGTGGCGATGGATTCCATCAGCAATGAGGTCTCGAAAGTGATTAATATCATATGTTTATAAATATATATGATAATATATTGATTAAATAAAACAAAATAACGTACATTAGTTTAAACTAATTTACTTTAGCTCGATTGCAAAACAAGTTCTTACAACTTATATTACCGGTAATCACTCTCTCGAGACCTCATTCCTGAGAGAGAAGAGGCATGTGGAACTTAAATGTCTTGCCTAAGGGCACAATCGTAACGGCTCCAGAGGGACATTACATTTATGTTCAGAAGCTGAACAAAGCTATGACAACTGTAATAAATTCTTGGGGTCATTTCTAGGTGAGTGTTATGGGATTATGTATTATTATGTAACATTTTGCAACAGTTTATGCAACCTAATTTCTATTGTTTCATTAGGACAGACTTCAGTAAGCTCAATGAGTACAAGTCACACTCTAGAATAAGGCTGGATAGGTCACGTGCTTACCTGTTGTTTATTACACCTTTTTAGAATAGCTTCTACCGGACCTGTTGCATCTTCAAGATTTTCCAGCTGAAAACATGTAAGAGTACAGTGTGTTATTAGGGTCAGACAGGGGATCGAATCTGCGATTCCTGGATTACCAGTTAAACGTGTTAACCACTGGACTATAGATCCGTCTGTACAACTAACATATGTGTGTTTTACGTTTATTTATCGTCGCTACTGGTTGCCCATATGAGCGACGCCTCATTTTAGGTATTTGGAAGACAGTGCAATGATACAGACAGAGACCCATTCCAGAGTCTCCTCTGGTTCTTTTACGTGCACGGTGTAAAGCACCGACACGAGACCTCAGTTTAAAGTCCCATCTGAAAGACTGTAAATTTTATTATGGTCAGATGGGGGATCGAGCCTGCTATCCCTAGATTACCAGTCCAGCGAGTTAACCACTGGACTACATATCCGTCTGTCAAGAGTATAGGTTTAGGGCAATTAACGCATGCATTGAAACTCGCTTTCTCACAAATGAAACGAGAGTTCCATCTTCGGTCTGGGAAATATGTGAAACAGTACAGTGGTCAACAAATTGACAAGCTATATGGGTGTGTATTCCTCAATCTGCATAGCAACACTTTGGCACATCATTACACATGAGTGAATGTGTCACTGTGACCTCTAACTAGAACTACCACTGCAGCCGACGGTGACCTCTAACAAGAACTACTACTGCAGCAGACGGTGACCTCTAACTAGAACTACCACTGCAGCCAACGGTGACCTCTGACTAGAACTACCACTGCAGCCGACGGTGACCTCTAACTAGAACTACCACTGCAGCCGACGGTGACCTCTAACTAGAACTACCACTGCAGCCGACGGTGACCTCTAACTAGAACTCACACTGCAGCCGACGGTGACCTCTAACTAGAACTTATCACTGCAGCCGACGGTGACCTCTAACTAGAACTACCACTGCAGCCGACGGTGACCTCTAACTAGAACTACCACTGCAGCCGACCGTGACCTCTAACTAGAACTACCACTGCAGCCGACGGTGACCTCTAACTAGAACTACCACTGCAGCCGACAGTGACCTCTAACTAGAACTACCACTGCAGCTGGTGAAAATATCATTGCTAAACCCAGATGTCTGATCGGCCAATCCCCACCCAATGTGACAATTTGCAGCAGGCTGAACGTTGCGTTCCAATCATACCAATATGCTGAACATCTGTACCAATTTTTGTCAAAATCAGTCCAGCGGCTCAAGAGCAATGATGTGAACACAGAATATTGTGATCATGAGCTTCAATCGACATGCACTCTTAAAAAGATGAGTAAAGTGTTTGTTTATTATAGTGTCACCCGTATTGAAAAGGTCAGCCATTTCTGACTTATGAGACGCCTCTTATGGACATCAGCACCCGCCGAATCCTATCCTTGCAGGCCAGGCACCAGGCTGGTAGGCAATCGATAACAATTATTTAACTAGCTGGCGGCTCTCCAACCGTAATATCAGAATAATCCCCAGATGAGGCCCTAACCTTTGACCTCCCACTCCGTAGGCCGACACCTTAACTGTTAACTCACAGAGATTCTGTAGAACATTTAATATTTTGTACATGTGTGCCAATTTATTTCGAAGCCTTGAATTGGTTTCAGTGATATGGAGCTGGAACTACATGGGAGACGACAAGATCGACAGACAGGCGTGGCAATTCCTATAAATCTCTCAAACTTTCTTTGCAGGGCTAAATTGTCATCGGCTGTTGTTCTCTCTAATACATGACAATTATTCGCTGAGAAATGATACAGCCCCAACATTTTAAAAGTATTTCATGTGTAATATTATATTTATACGGTTTTACTGCAAACTGTACGATAGCACTTAACAGACATTTCTACAATTATTTCAAATAAAACTATACCTTGACACAGTTTCTAAGAATGACAGATATATCAGATTTCTCGTTTGCCATGACAACACCCGGACTGTCAAGCAGACGTATGTGTTTGTCTAGCTGTACTTCCTGCATCAACCTACAAGATTACAACAACTACATGAACAACACAATCACTGCAACAGAAAGTTGCTCCCAAACAAGACACTTGCTTTCAATATTAACCCAATTCAGCACTAAATAACTGACATGGACTGGTCCATGATATGTTTCTACAAATAAATGGATTAGAAAATTACATTTGGACTGGTTCATTTATACCAAAATGATGACGATAGTAGAATAGTAAAATCTACCGATCCTGATGAGACGGCTCACTATGAACGTAATAAAAAATCAGATATTCAACAAGTTATGGTGGATAAATAAAAAATAACAAGTAAGCTGTGCATAGGTGCCCTGAAGTCTTAAAGTTCTTCATATAAACGGGTGCCGACCCAACACTGTTGCGATAGCTGTATTGAGCAGCAAGGGCACGTGATGAAGCTAAAGCTGTCAACAAGAGTTTTATGAAAGTTGTTTTCACGACTTAAGAAAACAATAATATATGGCAAGTGCAATTAACATTTTATACGGGTCATTATATGTGGGATTTACGCCGAGCATACATTCCACCACTTGTTAAGAAACAATTTCAACATTATAATCTATGTGCAAAACTGTAAACATGCTCTATGTCATCTTTGTAGCTTCAAAATCACCAAGTAGTGAGCTAAAAAAGATATTCCACAAATTTCATGCTGCAAAATGTCAACAATTGACACTGCTGTCACTTCTGTAAGTGCACTACCTGTGAGTGACGATGTAATTATAACAACAGCTGTGTGAGTGCTACTGGCATATTTATATTCAATACTACATGGAAAGCTGACTTACTTTGTAACCCCGGGGGTAGCCCCTACACTGCATGCTTTCCCTCGCTTCAAACTATTTATGATACTACTTTTTCCTGTATTTGGCAAACCTGGAAAAGTAAACGTATATAATAGGGCATTGTTGTGGAGTGTGATTGGAGCACGGGATGAATATATGATGGATTGTTGGTACAGCATGGATGGACTGTGGGTGGACTGTGGGTACAGCATGGGTGGACTGTAGATGGGGTGTTGGTGGACTGTTGGTACAGCATGGGTGGACTCTTTATGGATTGTGGGTACAACATGGGTGGACTGTGGGTGGGGTGTTGATGGACTGTTGGTACAGCATGGATGGACTGTGGGTGGATTGTGGGTACAGCATGGGTGGACTGTGGGTGGGGTGTTAATGGACTGTTGGTACAGCATGGGTGGGGTGTTGGTGGACTGTTGGTACAGCATGGATGGACTGTGGCTGGACTGTGGGTGGGGTGTTGGTGGACTGTTGGTACAGCATGGATGGATTGTGGGTGGACTGTGGGTGGGGTGTTGGTGGACTGTTGGTACAGCATGGATGGACTGTGGGTACAGCATGGGTGTACTGTGGGTGGATTGTGGGCAGGGTGTTGATGGACTGTGGGTACAGCATGGATGGACTGTGGGTGGATTGAAGATGGGGTGTTGGTTGACTGTGGGTACATCATGGATGGACTGTAGATGGGGTGTTGGTGGACTGTGGGTACAGCATGGATGGACTGTGGGTGAACTGTGGGTACAGCATGGATGGACTGTAGGTGGACTGTAGATGGGGTGTTGGTGGACTGTGGGTACAGCATGGATGGACTGTGGGTGGACTGTAGATGGGGTGTTGGTGGACTGTTGGTACAGCATGGGTGGACTGTGGGTGGATTGTGGGTACAGCATGGGTGGACTGTGGGTGGATTGTGGGTACAGCATGGGTGGACTGTGGGGGATTGTGGGTACAGCATGGGTGGAGTGCAGGTGATTGAAGATGGGGTGTTGATGGACTGTGTGGTGTGGGTGGATTGAGGGGTGTTGATGGACTATTGGTACAGCATGGGTGGACTGTGGGTGGACTGTAGATGGGGTGTTGGTGGACTGTTCATACAGCATAGGTGGACTGTGGGTACAGCATGGGTGGAGTGCAGGTGATTGAAGATGGGGTGTTGATGGACTGTTGGTACAGCATGGATGGACTAAATTTAGTTTAGCTCGATTGCAAAACAAGTTCTTACAACTTATATTAATCACTCTCGAGACCTCATTCCTGATGGAATCCATCGCCACGAGGAAGAAAAAGGCAACGTGGAATTGAAATGCCTTGCCTAAGGGCACAATCGTGACGACTCCAGCGGGGCTCGAACTCTAAACGTTTCGCACCTGAAGCGAACGCTCATCCACTATGCTATTACGACTTCCACATGGGTATAGAAAATAAGATAATAAGAAGCAGCATAAGTAGTGATGCTTCCTCAGGGCGTTCATTTGACCCGAGCTCCCGGGTTTTGACGCATGAAAATCAGTAAAGACGCATGTTTGACTCTTGGTGAAAATGCGTTGAGGGTCAACTTTGACCCGGGACGATAAGCGGTCAAGCATCATTGAACATTTTATCAACAGTGTAATTATCCTAATCTGCCTGTCAAATGCGATTGGAGAGGGCGGAGTCTGTCTAAAAATAAACGCCGTAACTCCGGCTTCGGCCAATGAACGAAGATGTCTGTAAAATGTGCCAACAACCATATGCATAGATATAGTCCCGTAAAGTTGGAGCCAAATTAACATGAACATACGACCTCTCTGTTGATTTAATGAATATTTATTAAAAGGTCATGCTTTTATCTTATTGTCGATACTAAAATCATTTTCCGGAACAAACTATAAGCTACCCGCATTTTGTTTTGAACTCGGTGACTCCAGTCGTAAAAGAGCGTCCATTTTGAATTTACTGATGCAAGGGCTATCACACGACGCCAGTGAATGATAAAACTTTGTAGAACAATTTAATTTACGAGTTTTTATGATTTATTGCAATTTGTAACTAAATATATTTTATGAAAATAACTTCTTTTCATAGTAATTCAGAGTATTCACGTCGTTATCTTAGATTATGAATTAACATTTTCAGCTGATCAAAAATGTCGTTCATTTGCCAGAATAACTCGGAATTTTAGTTGATTTCTTAAATGCTACTAATTATACATCTTAAAATATTCATAAAAATGTGCTTAAATTCAAAAATTCATAGATATTGAAATGAATATGTCCCCTTTATATAAGAAATTCATGTTTTACAATGTCGTGAAACCGTACTCGATCCGTTTCGTACTCGATCCGTTTCGTACCAATTTCATGAAAAATAAAATTACATGCAGATCAGCTTAAAAATTGTATTTTGTATAATCGACATTTCTATTGGTTTGTCAAGGCTAATCTGGATGCAGGACCACAGAAGGTTCATGTTGAAATCACCTACTCTTGATCATTTGGTGACATACCGATACAATGTAGAATTATACAAGTTGTATGTATGTATGTGTATGATACATTTATGTCATACCATTTAACCACCTAGACATTTGATTTTGTGTGAGGTGCCTTGCTCAGTATCAAACCCGGATCATTATATTCCAAATCCGATGCTCTACATGTGCAACGTAACATGAAACTTAAATACGTGTACGGTTCTAAGCCCAGGTGCAAAGCTCAGCAAACTAGTCAATGTTTTCTCTAATTATGATAACAAAATTACTGGTTGCACCCAAGACACACCTTGGTCCAGAGGTTATTATATGGTCGGGAAAAAGTTATCTGTACGGAAAGTACCAACATGCATATCGACTCTTGAAAAATCCAGTTTGACTCTTGAAAAATCCAGTTTGACTCTTGAGATTTTGACCTCAAGGGTCATTGACTCTTGGCTTTCAAAGTCTAGTGAACGCCCGGCTTCCTGCAAAACATCAGAGAAAATGTCTGATGCACGGATGATGAAATGAGCTATGAAGCTCCAAACCTTGTTATATCAAACTAGACTATGCCACTTGGTGGCCATATTGTTTATCAGATCTTAAGTATTTTACATAATTTTGACCTACTAGTTACCATGATACGTCACACCAAGTTTCATGAAAATTGGACAAGTAGTTGTAAACTTTATTTACTTTACAACGATTGCAACTTATATTAATCACTCTCGTTGGGGCAGATGAGAGGGTAAAAAAGCGTTTATGTGGTCATTCGTGTGGGAGGAAACCGGAGTACTGGGAGAAAACCCAACTGTCCGATCTGGCGACAACAGTACCATCTCGCATACTTCCCGGTCCGAGGATCAAACCCGGGTTTCATTAGTGAGAAGCGAGCGTGCTAACCACGGCGCTAAGCGTTTGACTCTTGAAAAATCCAGTTTGACTCTTGAGATTTTGACCTCAAGGGTCATTGACTCTTGGCTTTCAAAGTCTATCAGTAGTTTCAAAGGAGATGGAAGACGCACAGACAACTAGCCCATTGTACTAGCCCACACGGAGTAATTTGAGTAGACAAACTTACCCACAACTCCAACTCGTATCACGGTTTTAATGTCTTTACTTCTGCAATAGTTCCCGAGAAGTTTCATCAATGTCTCAGCCCCAAGACAACTGCTCGTCTTGATCAGATCTTCATTCGCCAGTGCAAAATCAATCTTCTTACGACCCTGAAATGTGGAATACCAGTCATCTGCACTATATGTCTATAATGCTATTTAAAAGGTAACTGATCAACAGACAAACAGACCTGTATCCAAGGTAACTGATCAACAGACAAACACACCTGTATCCAAGGTAACTGATCAACAGACAAACACACCTGTATCCAAGGTAACTGATGAAAGTCAAACAGACCTGTATCCGAGACAACTGATGAAAGTCAAACAGAACTGTATCCGAGACAACTGATGAAAGTCAAACAGACCTGTATCCGAGACAACTGATGAAAGTCAAACACAGGGCTAGCGCTGTGCTTCGCCATTTGAGCCAAAGGCTCAAAAAACGAAAATGTGGCTCAAGAAAATTCATATTTGGCTCAAAGCCTAAAAAGTATCACTTTACGAAAATCTGCAACTTTAATTTCCGTCATGGCTAAATTTAGAACACTGCATGTAAATTGCTAAAACAATCCAGACTGGTTTAAAATGTTGCTTACTAATTTGCTTCACATGGAGAAAAAAATCCATAATCTGTAACAGTCCAGTAAACTGGCAGCTTGGTCATTGACCTTAGGGCAATTTCTGTTAATCCTAATGTTTATGACACATGCTCTCATTAATGGATTCTGCTACTTCTTTGGCGAAATTGAAACAGATCAAAGGACAGTTTTAGCACATCACTGCTAAGTGTTTTAGATAATTTGTTTATGAACATGGTAATTAAGCTGATTAAAGAGGATATAAATGAGTAACTCTTTCGTAGATATATATATATGTATACAGAAATGCAATTGGTATTAATTTCTGCTTTATTAATTATGGCTGAGAAACGTAAAGTAGAATCTGAATCTGGCAGTTCACCAGTATCCAAAAAAGCTAAAAATACTGAAAATAGATCTCTTAAACCACAAGAAAAATTGGCAACCCTTGGTTGATTATTGACTGTGAATCTAAATCACTCTTGTGCAGTTTGTGTATTAAACATAAAAAAGGGAATTCGTTCACTGGAACTGGATGTACTGTGCTTAAAAAGGATTCAATCTCAAAACACAAACGAAGCAAAGTTAATTAGTTCATGAATTATTTTATGCATCAAAAATGGATTCTCTTTCGAGTCTAGGAAAATCGAAAACTGGAATGAGTACTAAAGTGTAATGAGCTAAAAGAATATAAATGTTATTGAAAAGCATAGTCCCGTAGAATCCTTAATTAATTTCTGGCTACACTGCATGTACAACAGTTTTGTTCATAGTACATGTATTTATTTTTAGATTTTATTAGCACCTTTGTGTTATTGGTATTCCTGAATAAAAAATATTCTAAATATTCTAGTAAAATAAATAATAGTATGACTGGATTACATTGTTTTTATTTTATTTACTGGTAGATTGTGGCTGAAAATTTGTTTTTAGGAAAAGCTAGGTCTGTACCTTATATAATAGACCATTTCTGAATAATAAAACTAAGAGTAGAGTTCGAGCCCCACTAGAGCCGTTACGATTGTGCCCTTAGGCAAGGCATTTAAATTCCACGTTGCCTCTTCTCTCTCCCTCGTGGCGATGGATTCCATCAGGAATGAGGTCTCGAGAGTGATTTATATAAGTTGAAATAACTTGTTTCGCAATCGAGCTAAAATAAATTTGTAAAAACTAAGAGTAGAGTGGTTACGCGCGCGCACAATAATGTGAGCATGCAAGTCAGAATTATGCCATAAAAAATTTGGCTCAAGAAAATTCTACGCCAGCGCTAGCCCTGAAACACACCTGTATCCAAGACAACTGATGAAAGTCAAACAGACCTGTATCCAAGACAACTGATGTACAGAACTGTATCCGAGACAACTGATGAAAGTCAAACAGACCTGTATCTGAGACAACTGATGAAAGTCAAACAGACCTGTATCCGAGACAACTGTTGAAAGTCAAACAGACCTGTATCCGAGACAACTGATGAAAGTCAAACAGACCTGTATCCGAGACAACTGATGTACAGAACTGTATCCGAGACAACTGATGAAAGTCAAACAGACCTGTATCTGAGACAACTGATGAAAGTCAAACAGACCTGTATCCGAGACAACTGATGAAAGTCAAACAGACCTGTATCCGAGACAACTGATGAAAGTCAAATAGAACTGTATCCAAGACAACTGATGAAAGTCAAACAGACCTGTATCCGAGACAACTGATGTACAGAACTGTATCCGAGACAACTGATGTACAGAACTGTATCCGAGACAACTGATGTACAGAACTGTATCCGAGACAACTGATGAAAGTCAAACAGACCTGTATCCGAGACAACTGATGAAAGTCAAACAGACCTGTATCCAAGGTAACTGATGAAAGTCAAACAGAACTGTATCCGAGACAACTGATGAAAGTCAAACAGACCTGTATCCGAGACAACTGATGAAAGTCAAACAGACCTGTATCCAAGGTAACTGATGAAAGTCAAACAGACCTGTATCCAAGACAACTGATGAAAGTCAAACAGACCTGTATCCAAGGTAACTGATGAAAGTCAAACAGACCTGTATCCAAGACAACTGATGTACAGAACTGTATCCGAGACAACTGATGAAAGTCAAACAGAACTGTATCCAAGACAACTGATGAAAGTCAAACAGACCTGTATCCAAGGTAACTGATGAAAGTCAAACAGAACTGTATCCAAGACAACTGATGTACAGAACTGTATCCGAGACAACTGATGTACAAACAATTGAATTTCGGATGAGAATTATTTTTTTATCTACTACATTGTAGTTGCATACCAAATGCCATCAGATGACAAAACAGCTCAGGAGAAGTAAAAGATATATTTGCTGCTATTTTGAATATTGGAGCAGAATTATTTTAGCTCTTTTTTGTTCTACTAGACACTTCACACACACGATTCTTCAAAATTGACCAAGCGATTGAAGAAAAGATTACGAAAATAAATAAATTTTCAAGATGGCCACCACAGATGTCAATTACATTTCCGGATTGTAATTATTTTAGTAACTATTTTTCTACTGTTCTACTAGTTGAACCCGATACTTGGCACAAAGATGCATGAACATTTTCCGAATGGATTGTTGGAAACACAGGTATGATGACTGGCCCATCTATACTAATATTTCACCCTGAGCAAAGAACACAGTTTGGCAACCAGATCCAGAGGTTATAAAACCGTCCTCATATCTGAACTCGAGCTCAAGAAATCTGATTGGGCGAGTCTGAGATTTACACTTGGCTAAACCAATCAGAAGCCTCAGACCGAGTTTGAGATTGGAGAAAAGTTTTATAAACTCGGGGGCCAGTGTCCATTATGGCAGTTGCATCTAGTATCGCGGAACTTACAATGTTTTCATTCTGTGCTTGAGTTGAAGCCTTGAATGCCACCACCGGGAAATGATTCTTTAAATACTTCAACCATGCCTCTACGTTCTCCTTTGGAACTAAATCTGAAATTGTCAACACATTATATAGAACTCTCTACAGCTTCATTGTGCTATAATTATCTGAGTGTTAGGACAAGAGCATGGCTGCCAACCCCATAATGCACTTGTAGCGAATATCCCAGAGTTACATTTCAGGAATTTGAGGATTGGTTGTTTTTTTTGGTTTTTTTTTGTTTATGTAGGTGGTTATCAGAAATTATCCAAATTGAGTTATTATAAAGCGATATTTAAGGAAAGCACATCCCTTTAATGGATACATCCTGCTGTATGTTATATTTCGGGTTTTACGCCTGCATCAGCACCATTTCGGGCTATATCGCCGGCGGGCAGTTTACTTAAAAACACCTTTCCTGGGCAGGCTCCAGCGGTTAACCAGTACTTGGGTGCACCAACCTCCGTAAGAAACTGCCAACTTTTTCATATAAATGAGACACGGCCTGAGCGGGGCTCGAACCCGTGACCATCAGTGATGATAGGTTACAGTGGTATACAAGTCAGCGACCTTAACCACTCGAGCACGGAGGCGGACAATGGATACATCGTGCTGTATGGGTAACTATACACACAGTCTTTCAACACTGAACGTATTTAGTATGCCTTCTGTAAGCATGTATTAGGCTGTCCGATTAGCGCAGTGGTTAGCGCGTTCACTTATCACCAATGCATCCTAGGTTCGATCCTCGGACTGGGAAGTATGTGAGATGGTACGGTAGTCGCCATATCGGACAGGTGGGTTGTCTCCCACACGAATGACCACATTTACGCTTTCATCCGCGCCAACAAGAGCAATTAATATAAGTTGTTAGAACTTGCGTCGCAATCGTTGTAAAATAAATAAAGTTTTATATGTATTGTGTGACTTAATGACAATTCTTTGGTCGAATATAGCAAATGTTTGGTTGATTTTATCTACACTGTATCTACATTGTATTATTTACAATTCTTTGATCGAATATAGCAAATGTTTGGTTGATTTTATCTACACTGTATCTACATTGTATTATTGACAATATTTGGTATATATTTTTATATAACTTGTGGCCATAGGCCACAGTGTTTATCACGATACGTTTTGATGGGAAATTGGTCAACTTTTGGACAAGCAGTTACTGCATTCATGAATAGCATTCTGACATTTCTGACACCTACCTATTTTATTAAGAATGAGTACAAGCCGTTTATTGGTTCCAGAATCAATCACAGCTTCTTCCATCTGCTGGCATCTGGAACCAAGAGGATCACGCGCATCGAGAACTTCTAACACAACATCTGCTGCATCAACAACCTACAAATGTATCCGATCACAATTATTTGAGCTACTTTTTGATGTACCAATTATGTGAAGTGTAGTATGTTACCGTCTCCGAGGCACACCAAGTGTAGTATGTTACTGTCACCGGGGCACACCAAGTGTAGTATGTTACTGTCACCGTGGCACACCAAGTGTAGTATGTTACTGTCACCGTGGCACACCAAGTGTAGTATGTTACTGTCACCGTGACACACCAAGTGTAGTATGTTACTATCTCCGTGGCACACCAAGTGTAGTATGTTACTGTCACCGTGGCACACCAAGTGAGTATGTACTGTCACCGTGCACCCAGTGTAGTATGTTCTTCACCGTGGCACACCAAGTGTAGTAGTACTGTCTCCGTTTAGTATGTTACTGTCACGGGCACACAGTGTAGTATGTTACTGTCTCCGTGGCACACCAAGTGTAGTATGTACTGTCTCCCAGGCACACCAAGTGTAGTATGTTATTGTCACCGTGGCACACCAAGTGTAGTATGTTACTATCTCCGTGGCACACCAAGTGTAGTATGTTACTGTCACCGTGGCACACCAAGTGTAGTATGTTACTGTCACCGTGGCACACCAAGTGTAGTATGTTACTGTCACCGTGGCACACCAAGTGTAGTATGTTACTGTCACCGTGGCACACCAAGTGTAGTATGTTACTGTCTCCGTGGCACACCAAGTGTAGTATGTTACTGTCACCGTGGCACACCAAGTGTAGTATGTTACTGTCTCCATGGCCACCAAGTGTGTTGTTACTGTCACGTGGCCACCAAGTGTAGTATGTTACTGTCCCGTGGCACACCAAGTGTAGTATGTTACTGTCACCGTGGCACACCAAGTGTAGTATGTTACTGTCTCCATGGCACACCAAGTGTAGTATGTTACTGTCACCGTGGCACACCAAGTGTAGTATGTTACTGTCTCCGTGGCACACCAAGTGTAGTATGTTACTGTCACCGAGGCACACCAAGTGTAGTATGTTACTGTCTCCGTGGCACACCAAGTGTAGTATGTTACTGTCTCCGTGGCACACCAAGTGTAGTATGTTACTGTCACCGTGGCACACCAAGTGTAGTATGTTACTGTCACCGTGGCACACCAAGTGTAGTATGTTACTGTCACCGTGGCACACCAAGTGTAGTATGTTACTGTCACCGAGGCACACCAAGTGTAGTTGTTACTGTCTAGGCCACCAAGTGTAGTATGTTACTGTCACCGAGGCACACCAAGTGTAGTATGTTACTGTCTCCGTGGCACACCAAGTGTAGTATGTTACTGTCACCGAGGCACACCAAGTGTAGTATGTTACTGTCACCGTGGCACACCAAGTGTAGTATGTTACTGTCACCGAGGCACACCAAGTGTAGTATGTTACTGTCTCCGAGGCACACCAAGTGTAGTATGTTACTGTCTCCGAGGCACACCAAGTGTAGTATGTTACTGTCACCGTGGCACACCAAGTGTAGTATGTTACTGTCACCGTGGCACACCAAGTGTAGTATGTTACTGTCACCGAGGCACACCAAGTGTAGTATGTTACTGTCTCCGTGGCCCACCAAGTGTAGTATGTTACTGTCTCCGAGGCACACCAAGTGTAGTATGTTACTGTCTCCGAGGCACACCAAGTGTAGTATGTTACTGTCACCGAGGCACACCAAGTGTAGTATGTTACTGTCTCCGTGGCACACCAAGTGTAGTATGTTACTGTCTCCGTGGCACACCAAGTGTAGTATGTTACTGTCACCGAGGCACACCAAGTGTAGTATGTTACTGTCACCGAGGCACACCAAGTGTAGTATGTTACTGTCACCGAGGCACACCAAGTGTAGTATGTTACTGTCTCCGGGCACACCAAGTTAGTATGTTACTGTCCCGGCCACCAAGTGTAGTATGTTACTGTCTCCGAGGCACACCAAGTGTAGTATGTTACTGTCACCGTGGCACACCAAGTGTAGTATGTTACTGTCACCGTGGCACACCAAGTGTAGTATGTTACTGTCACCGAGGCACACCCAGTGTAGTATGTTACTGTCTCCGAGGCACACCAAGTGTGTTACTGTCACCGAGGCACACCAAGTGTAGTATGTTACTGTCACCGTGGCACACCAAGTGTAGTATGTTACTGTCTCCGAGGCACACCAAGTGTTGTATGTTACTGTCTCCATGGCCCACCAAGTGTAGTATGTTACTGTCTCCATGGCCCACCAAGTGTAGTATGTTACTGTCACCGAGGCACACCAAGTGTAGTATGTTACTGTCTCCTTGGCCCACCAAGTGTAGTATGTTACTGTCACCGAGGCACACCAAGTGTAGTATGTTACTGTCACCATGGCACACCAAGTGTAGTATGTTACTGTCTCCGAGGCACACCAAGTGTAGTATGTTACTGTCTCCGAGGCACACCAAGTGTAGTATGTTACTGTCTCCGAGGCACACCAAGTGTAGTATGTTACTGTCACCGTGGCACACCAAGTGTAGTATGTTACTGTCACCGAGGCACACCAAGTGTAGTATGTTACTGTCACCGAGGCACACCAAGTGTAGTATGTTACTGTCTCCATGGCCCACCAAGTGTAGTATGTTACTGTCTCCAAGGCACACCAAGTGTAGTATGTTACTGTCTCCGAGGCACACCAAGTGTAGTATGTTACTGTCACCGAGGCACACCAAGTGTAGTATGTTACTGTCTCCGTGGCACACCAAGTGTAGTATGTTACTGTCTCCGTGGCACACCAAGTGTAGTATGTTACTGTCACCGAGGCACACCAAGTGTAGTATGTTACTGTCTCCGTGGCACACCAAGTGTAGTATGTTACTGTCACCGAGGCACACCAAGTGTAGTATGTTACTGTCTCCGTGGCACACCAAGTGTAGTATGTTACTGTCTCCGTGGCACACCAAGTGTAGTATGTTACTGTCTCCGTGGCACACCAAGTGTAGTATGTTACTGTCTCCGTGGCACACCAAGTGTTGTATGTTACTGTCTCCATGGCACACCAAGTGTAGTATGTTACTGTCTCCATGGCACACCAAGTGTAGTATGTTACTGTCACCGAGGCACACCAAGTGTAGTATGTTACCGTCTCCGTGGCACACCAAGTGTAGTATGTTACTGTCTCCGAGGCACACCAAGTGTAGTATGTTACTGTCACCGAGGCACACCAAGTGTAGTATGTTACTGTCTCCATGGCACACCAAGTGTAGTATGTTACTGTCACCGAGGCACACCAAGTGTAGTATGTTACTGTCACCGAGGTACACCAAGTGTAGTATGTTACTGTCACCGAGGTACACCAAGTGTAGTATGTTACTGTCACCGTGGCACACCAAGTGTAGTATGTTACTGTCACCGAGGCACACCAAGTGTAGTATGTTACTGTCTCCGAGGCACACCAAGTGTAGTATGTTACTGTCTCCGTGGCACACCAAGTGTAGTATGTTACTGTCACCGTGGCACACCAAGTGTAGTATGTTACTGTCACCGTGGCACACCAAGTGTAGTATGTTACCGTCTCCGTGGCACACCAAGTGTAGTATGTTACTGTCACCGAGGCACACCAAGTGTAGTATGTTACTGTCACCGAGGCACACCAAGTGTAGTATGTTACTGTCACCGTGGCACACCAAGTGTAGTATGTTACCGTCTCCGTGTCACACCAAGTGTAGTATGTTACTGTCACCGAGGCACACCAAGTGTAGTATGTTACTGTCACCGAGGCACACCAAGTGTAGTATGTTACTGTCACCGAGGCACACCAAGTGTAGTATGTTACTGTCTCCGAGGCACACCAAGTGTAGTATGTTACTGTCACCGTGGCACACCAAGTGTAGTATGTTACTGTCACCGTGGCACACCAAGTGTAGTATGTTACTGTCACCGTGGCACACCAAGTGTAGTATGTTACCGTCTCCGTGGCACACCAAGTGTAGTATGTTACTGTCACCGAGGCACACCAAGTGTAGTATGTTACTGTCACCGAGGCACACCAAGTGTAGTATGTTACTGTCTCCGTGGCACACCAAGTGTAACATACTACCGTGGCCTAGTGGTTATCACAATTGACCTTTCAGAGCTCTTGCTGTTGTGTCGCCAAATGCAAACACTGGTGCTTAATTTTGTAAATTGGCAAGCTTATCGTGTTGTAAGGTTGAGAACATAATACACTATAATACAAGCATAGATGATCCACGTTTTGCGAATGGTGTTATGCAAGTTGTTAATTGGGGATTATAATCAACTGATTGGGAGCTGCTACGAATGTCGGATAGAAACCGGGTAATGAAAGAAGTGTCAATACCTTTCTAAACTCTTTGTAGTAAGTTTTTAAAGATGACTCCACCTTTTTACTTTTCCATTGATCTGAAGATCCCTTGTCAACGTGCTAAAACAGAACAAAAACAAGCTCATCTTAGAAAATATGCATCCCAACAGAAGACGAGCACGCCCAAAGTATTCGGCAGACGGACACACACGGTGATCGCATCTTAAATACAAGGGAGATAACTGTACCAGAAGTAACAGGCTGGCTACCGTTCTTGACAGTTCTATAAATAAATAGCTGGCATCCAGAGCTACAATGTTAATAGTACAGTCAAACTTGTATTAAGACACCGCCCAAGGGAATGGACAAAAGCGGTCTCTTAATGAAACGGTCTCTTAATACAAAGTGACTTAACGGACAATTTCCCAGAGTCGGAGACATGTACTAGACCTTTGTTTGGGTGGACACTACAGTGTCTGTATAGATATCAACATCATATACATGTATATATGTTACATATATCATCATAAAATAAAGAAAACTTTTTATAGTAATAGTTGCTTGTATTTTTCTTGTTGAAACACCTTGTTGATTGCTGCTAATTGTGACACCTGCACGATATGGATACTGTAGATCAAACACCTTATTGATTGCTGCTAATTGGGACACCTGCATGGGTAATTTGTCAGTATGCGGCTTCTTTATAGATCACTTATTAGTGTTTCCCCCAGACTGAAAAAAGGGCAGGGAGCTGGTACAAAAAAGGGCATTTGCATGTTGCCTGTACTCAAAAGGGCAAAATTGACATGGTCTTATTTATGTTATTACGAGTATGAAACATTTTGAGGACAAATCAATTTTCGAGTACGAAACATTTTGAGGACGAATCAATTTTGTAACCTATTGCGTATTTATATTCAAAATATATTATAAGGCGTGACAATGGTGTGATATCCGAGATTATCAATTATCTAAACAAAAATGTAATCCAGAAAATTACAACAATAATGCATTTACATTCATTTAAATCAAATCATACGTATAAAATTGACATCCATTAGCATAATTTCCGACCGGTGCAATGGAACAATCCATATGCTGTGACCCAATAAATCTAAAAATGCGACACTATAAGAACAAATTGTCGACTATTTGAATCAATTAGCGCCTACTTATGAGATTTGCACACATGGGACAATATGTATGTGACTTCACTATAAAGATCTCGTAACTGGACATTGTGCGCCGATAATCCCCTACATTTGTTTTTACAACAATGACTCAAAACGGAAATTGGGGCATAAATGTGCGAAAATTGACTGATTGGCACGGCACGTATCATGATTACTTGTCAAATTTATTGCCTCTTCAATATACATAACCAGCAGATGACACATTTAATAGTCTCTTGATTTATGTTTTGAATTTCTAATTTCAACACTACTTATGGTGGCATTAATGAAAAACATTAGGTAATTACGGCCGAAAATAGGTGGTCGTTGGTCGCGTAAGACAAAAGTCGCTTAATGCAATAGATTTATAGTGTGAAATCGCTCGGGGGGATTTCAAAATGGTCGCATAAGACAAAGGTCGCTTAATACACGTGGTCGCTTGAGCAATTTTCACTGTAGTTTACTTGCATGCCTGGTAAGAGATACAAGGCTGCCCAGCCATATGATGGAACCAGACAAACTTCAAGTCTTTGAGATGTCTCAGTATTTTCCAGCAGAGATGGGCATGAAACCACTGAATAAATGATCCTTGATATGGCTGGTGACATAATATACAAATTAATGCACATTGGCAACATTCATATAACGGTATTTAACAACAATCATACTACATGTATTTGAGGTTAAGAGTTAAAAGTTGACATAGTGATTGACCCCATTTTAGCAAATTTGGTAGAGGTAGCTGCAAGAATACTAGAGACCAATTTGGCAGCATACACACTATACACAACTGTTGACGAGAGAAGCCTGATACTCCTCTACAAAAGTGTGCCAGACATTTCGGGGTCGGATGCATACAATGTAGGTACATGGATTGTTGGTACCATTTTTTCTACAGGAATCAGCCAACAATTGGCAATTTATCAGTCTTAATGTTTCCAATATATTTAAGGATGTTATGTTACCTTTTTATCGAAATCATCAGCTCTTTTCTGTGCATCTTTCACCAATCCACCAAGGCTTCGTCTCTTATCCACCATCTTTTCTCTATTCTTCTTTCTTCTCTCTTTCTTCTTCTGTCTCTCCTCTTCAATCTGAATAAAAACAAACGACCATGTATTACCTGAAACTCTCACCAGCTGGGCCTGCACACCCTGAAACTCTCACCAGCTGGGACTGCACACCCTGAAACTCTCACCAGCTGGGCCTGTACACCCTGAAACTCTCACCAGCTGGGCCTGCACACCCTGAAACTCTCACCAGCTGGGTATGCACACCCTGAAACTCTCACCAGCTGGGCCTGTACACCCTGAAACTCTCACCAGCTGGGCCTGTACACCCTGAAACTCTCACCAGCTGGGCCTGCACACCCTGAAACTCTCACCAGCTGGGCCTGCACACCCTGAAACTCTCACCAGCTGGGCCTGCATACCCTGAAACTCTCACCAGCTGGGCCTGCACACCCTGAAACTCTCACCAGCTGGGCCTGCACACCCTGAAACTCTCACAAGCTGGGCCTGCACACCCTGAAACTCTCACCAGCTGGGCCTGCACACCCTGAAACTCTCACCAGATGGGCCTGCACACCCTGAAACTCTCACCCGACTAGTAGTCCTATATATAAGACCTCTACATAAATTAATTTTTATCTGTTATTTCGAGGTTTTATTTTCGCATAGCACTTTCTGCCCTGATCTGATGGTGGAATTTCTGACAAAGATTTTGAAGCTTTCCGGACATGAACGGTTATAAATTTGTGCATTGGTGTTAAGAATAATCATAAATATAAACACCGTTTAAAATATATTGTCTGACCTTTGTGCATACGATTTGAAATCGACAGGTGTGATTCTCCCACCGTTTCTGTGCAATGGCCGGGCGTCTTCACAAAAGAAACCCGAATGAATTATTTGTTAGTACATTTCATGCGTATGAACAATTGGATATTGAACGAAATCTTATTACGTTCACCGTAATGGCATGGGAGATCAATCTTCAAAACAATTTTGTCTAATGATGTCTATTTTGGTTTTTCGTACCAAATATTCAAAAAGGACGAAATGGAATGGTGAAACTCTCCCATGAAATTTAAACGTTGATTTATTGTATACTGTGCAGAATTCAAACAATGAAATGTGTGTTCATCTTGTTAACAATTTTAATTTATAAAAACGACTTTTTAGAAAAGAAAATATGCTACGCGTAATTGAGGTTTAGCGCTTAGACTTTGAAAAATGCCTGGATAGTAAAATGTCACATTTTTCGAGTCTAAATATTTGGATAAACCCGACGCTATATGTCGTGCAACAGGTACACATGTGTAACAGTGAAACATGCATACTATAACTATATGGGGTGTAACACTCGCATATATAGAACAGGTAAACATGCATACTATAACTGTATGGGGTGTAACACTCGCATATATAGAACAGGTAAACATGCATACTATAACTATATGGGGTGTAACACTCGCATATATAGAACAGGTAAACATGCATACTATAACTGTATGGGGTGTAACACTCGCATATATAGAACAGGTAAACATGCATACTATAACTGTATGGGGTGTAACACTCGCATATATAGAACAGGTAAACATGCATACTATAACTATATGGGGTGTAACACTCGCATATATAGAACAGGTAAACATGCATACTATAACTGTATGGGGTGTAACACTCGCATATATAGAACAGGTAAACATGCATACTATAACTATATGGGGTGTAACACTCGCATATATAGAACAGGTAAACATGCATACTATAACTATATGGGGTGTAACACTCGCATATATAGAACAGGTAAACATGCATACTATATGGGGTGTAACACTCGCATATATAGAACAGGTAAACATGCATACTATAACTGTATGGGGTGTAACACTCGCATATATAGAACAGGTAAACATGCATACTATAACTATATGGTGTAACACTCGCATATATAGAACAGGTAAACATGCATACTATATGGGGTGTAACACTCGCATATATAGAACAGGTAAACATGCATACTATAACTATATGGGGTGTAACACTCGCATATATAGAACAGGTAAACATACATACTATAACTGTATGAGGTGTAATACTCGCTCATGTATATGTCATAGAACAGGTAAACATGCATGGCTGCTACATTTACACGTGTATATGTTATGCAACAGTTACACGTGTATATGTAACACATGTATGTTATGCAACATTTACCTGTCGTTTCTGGTCCTCGGCTTCTTTCAGAATGAGTTCCTTGAAAGGTAAACTGTTAGGTACTCCCGGGTCCTTTCTCTTCTCTGAAATCAAATACAGTTTTATCTTTAACCCTTTCAACACCACAGACCTCTATTTATAGGCTTACAAAAAGTGTAGATCCAGATGAGCCGGCTCATCAGGATCTGCACTTTTTGCAAGTAGTATTACTAATTTTAGACAAAATTACCCATCTTGATAAATGAACTTGTCTAAATGTGATTTTCTGATTCATTTATTCAACATATTGGGCGCCGACATTTTTCACCAATAAATAATTATCCATAAATTATATGTTGCATGTAGTTGTTGGTATATAACACAATCATAGCTGATTGAGATTGTTGTTTTGATATGAGATTGGTTGATAATTTTTTATTCATTAATATGCCATATTCAGCAAACACCTTTCCACTAACTGTCCTAACAAATTCATGTGCCATTCCATGTAGTCCAGTGGTAACACGCTCACCTGGTAATCCAGGGATCGCAGGTTCGATCCCCCGTCTGACCCTAATAAAATTAACAGTCTTTCAGATGTGACGTTAAACCGAGGTCTCGTGTCGGTGCTTTACACCGTGCACGTAAAAGAACCAGAGGATACTCTGTAATGGGTCTCTTTCTGTACCATTGCATTATCCTCCAAAAATCTAAAATGACTAATCTCTTCAGGAGGCGTCGCTCATATGGGTAACCGGTAGCGACGATAAATAAACGTAAAAAACAAAACAAACCAAGGTCTTGTTTCGGTGCTGTACACCGTGCACGTAAATGAACCAGAGGAGACTCTGGAATGGGTATCTGTCTGTATCATTGCACTATCCTCCAAAAATCTAAACTGACTAATCTCTTCAGGTGGCTTAGCTCATTTGGACAACCGGTAGCGGTACCGGTTTTTTTTAGGGAGAAGTGGGGCCCCCAGAGGGCAAAGTCAGGACCCCTAGGGCGACTATTTCGCCCCACATTGCCCTCTAGAATGATCCCTGTTAAATAATAAATCTGGTAATATGGTGGTCAACTCAGTAATGAGACAACCCCGCTAATAAGTCCCGTAGATGGTCTTAACCCATTTCATTGTGGATATATTTAAAGGCTTTTGCAAACAACATAGATCCAGATCAGCCGCAGCGTCACGCTGCATGCTGATCCGGATCTATGTTGTTTGCTACATAGCCAAGTGTCTTAGCAACATCATCGGAATAGCAAATAGCATAGA
This sequence comes from Archivesica marissinica, assembly GCA_014843695.1. Lineage (NCBI taxonomy): Eukaryota > Metazoa > Mollusca > Bivalvia > Venerida > Vesicomyidae > Archivesica > Archivesica marissinica. The sequence goes on from CM026398.1 coordinate 34,318,561, forward strand.
GCCTAATCAGACGGTACGTTCCATGGCGGCTGATCTGGCTCTATGTTCTTTGCAAATACTGTTTGAACGGTATCCAGAATGAAATGGGTTAATATAGGGGTTTTACTGTACATCAAAAATGTCTACGCTTGCATTTCTTTACTGTAACACTTGGGCAATACAAATTTTTTAAAGAATAAAATTATTATAAAAACAACCCTTTTAGAAATTCTGGCAGTCATTTTGAACAGGAATATATAACTTGAACCTTTAGCACGCTCTGCCACGCTGTAGGCGAAATGGGTAGATAACAAATGTGCCATATTTTTCCTAGAAAGTAGGGCTCGACATTTCATTCAAATCGTTCCCGATATTTTGCCTACAGCATGCTAACGGTTAATGACATAGTGTGAAAAGATAAACATTATTTGACTTACTATTTGCATTTGGGTTCTTCTTTGCCTCTTTCTTTTGTTTCCTTTTGTGATCTTTAATCTACAAATGATCCAAAACATTTGGCATTTATTCAAATATGTATACACAATGCACATGTAGATGCACGATTCATGCAATTCAAATGATCATACACCAACATTGGTCAATGTGTGCAAACTCGGCCATTTGAATGCATGTGTTTTTAACCCTTCAAATATGGATGCGAATGGTCCAGAGTTCGAACCCCGCTGGTGCCGTTACGATTGTGCCCTTAGGCATGGCATTTAAATTCCATGTTGCCTCTTCACTCTCCCTCGTGGCGATGGATTCCATCAAGAATGAGGTCTCGAGAGTGATTAATATAAGTTGTAAGAACTTGTTTCGCAATCGAGCTAATATAAATTTGTATAAACAAATCCCTTCAAATGCTGAAAAAATTGGAAGGAATGTGCAAACAAAATAGATCAAGAACAGCTGCGACATAACCGTTAACGCCATGTCTGATCAGGATCTATGTTGTTTGCTATTCAGCCAAGTGACTTAGCTCCACTATCTGAACAGCAAACAGCATAGAGCCTGATCAGACGGAATGTTCGTTCTGTGTTATGTTATGTGCCTTCTGATCTGGCGCTATGCTGTTTGCGGTCTACCTCTATTGTGCATTTTAAGGGTTAAGAACCGGCATAGTTTCTTGATGAACCGTAGTACATGTATTATGATGAACATTGTTTGCTTGTTATGCAACAATAGATCATGCTAATGTATTTAAGCATTTAATCCATTTCATTCGGGATACCGTTCAAACAGTATTTGCAAAAAACATAGAGCCAGATCAACCACCACGGAATGTGCCGTCTGATCAGCTTCTATGCTGTTTGCTATTCAGATGATCTTGCTAAGACACTTGGCTATGTAGCAAACAACATAGATCCTGATCAGCACGCGTCACGCTGCGGCTGATCTGGATCTATGTTGTTTGCAAAAGCCTTTAAATATATCCAGAATTAAATGGGTTACGGTTGTTCACAACAATTAGTTACCCTTATAGGTATTGTCGGTTCGGGTTTTACCTACACCTACATCAGCACCATTTTGGGCTATATCGCCGATGGGCAGTTTACCTAACAACACCTTTCCTGGGCAGGCTCCAGCGGTTAACCAGTACTTAGTGCCCCAACCTTCAAAAAAAACTTTTTTCATATAAATAGACACGGCCTAGAGCGGGGCTTGAACCCGTGACCATCAGAGATGATAGGTTACAGTAGTATGCAAGTCAGCAACAGTAATCACTCGACCACGAAGGCGGACTTCCTTCCCACAGGTAGGAATTACACAAATTCTAATGTTGATAGGTTACAGTAGAATGCAAGTCAGCAACAGTAATCACTCGACCACGGATGCGGACTTCCTTCCCACAGGTAGGAATTACACAAATTCTAATGTTCCACCACCAGAATTGGCCCATCATGTAATGATAGAAAAATGAATCCGTTCTAAAATGTCAGCTGTGACTTTTATGTGGCTCAGTTTGTGTTGCCGTTTTTTTAGATTCCATTACATTTTTCTAGTGCCATTGATTTACAGTTGGGGAATCCATACATGTACATAAAAGGTGACAGTATTTCGGTGTCACATGTGATAGTGGCCAGGGTTCATTCTAGAGGGTGACGTGGGTGAAATAGTCGCCCCTAGGGACCCTGACTTCACTTCGCCCCCCTAGGGGTCCCACTTCTTCCTAAATACAAACAAACAAAATAATAAAAAATTTACAATTTTCAATACAATATTTTGTCCAGTAAGATACACTGGCCCATTATAAAGCATTCCTTCTATTCAAATGTTGTATATAATAGTCATAGTCATACTGTGTATTTTAACCCTATTTTGTAGAAATTTATTAAAGAACATCATATATGAATGCAACTGCGCGCTTTCTCACTTCTCCCATAAATTCTGACATAGAATGAACTCTGATAGGCAGTAAAGAAAGATATGTTTGTAAGAAGTTGCGTAGTCCCAAAGTCCTGTTGGCAGCTGCTCACTTCCATATATAAATAATACGCCCTCTATGACTGAACAGCGTACTCACTCGTTTACTGAGGTATATATACAAACAGTCTGATTACCTTTTTCTCGATTTTGGCTCGGAGCCTTGTTGTCTGCCTCTTGCTTTTCTTTTCTGAAATAACAAAATAGTATTTTGACAAAATTTACATCAATTAGTGACCTCACATGCTCCAGTTTAACACAGAGCAAATTTATTTGTTTTATTTATTTACAACAAGCGACATTGTAAAAAATAGCGTTTTCCTATATACAGGGTTCATTCTAGGTCAGAATTTTTGGGAGAAGTGAGATCTCTTCCTTAAATGGTGTTCTTTAATATACTTCTGCAAAATAGGGTTAAAATGCACAGTACAACCATTAAATACAACATTTGAATAGAATGAGTGCTTTATAATGAGCCAGTGTATCTTACTAGACACAATTTTGTTTGAAAATAGTAAAAACCAAAAAATATTTTTATTTTTTAGGGAGAAGTGGGGCCCCCAGAGGGCGAAGTCAGGGTCCCTAGGGCGACAATTTCGCCCTCTAAACTGATCCCTGATATAACACATATTTTCTGCATAAGCGTCTGCGTCTTAGTCTGAGCCAATAATTCATTCGGATTTCTTTTGTGAAAACTGCGCAGAAAAAATGGGAGAATTTCACCTGTCGACTTCAAACAGCTAAATGATATGCACAACGGTATTTTTTTAGACAATATATTTTAAACGTTCTTAATATCTATATTTATGATTATTCTTAACACCAATGCACACATTTATAATCAAAATATTGGTCAGAAATCCCATCGTATCAGGGCGAAAATTGCTATGCGAAATTGAGCTTTAAGACCTCGAAATAACAGAAGAAAAAAAATTATGTAGAGGTCTTATTTATAGGACTAGTAATATACCTAATAATGCGCAGAGCAGATGCAGGGGAGTGAATGAACTAAATTTAGAACGTCATTAATCAACCAATGAAATGCGTCGGTTAGTAAGGTATTTGAATATTCGGTATAATTCTATTAAAAACTCATAATCACTCAAACTCTGATAAGAAATGCCAAATTAAGCTACTTTTAAATTACTAAATGTCACCTTCTTCCTGTAAGGCCATGCAAATATGACGACGATTCATTCAGTTATTGTTATCGGCCACTGTACATTCATAGGCGTTTTCATAAATGAAGCCAATGTCACTTGAACTGCTTTTCGTTGAAGTGTGTTTGTTTTTCAAATGATTATTCAGATTGATCTTGTACCCGATGTATCTGTTAAATCCAATTTGCACCTAGCAGTTTTCTTATTCCCTGCGCGATAGTCTTTCCAAACGTATGACTGAGTGGGCGGAATTGTTTTGAGGACAACATCATAAAGATCGTATTTTATATAGTACTTTTGGGTAATATTGAGCAGTTAATTATAAATTTAAGAAACACGGGATGGATGTTGCAGCTTGTCTGTAATATTTCAAAGGAATTTCCTCGTCTAAACCGTTTTGACATCATAATTAAACACCTTAGCACCTACTGTAATTATCCAATTACATGGCAGTGTCAATTAACACTTGCCATGGATGCGACCACAATATTGTTTATTCAAACATCCTGGGGCAATTTGTATTGGAAGGTTTTATGATGGCTTCAAATTGTAAAAGAAAGCAACGTATTGGATTTATGACAGTTTAATTCTTCGCTTAGATGCATCTGAACCCGGTATTCAAGGATAAACTATTACCTGGCTACATAATGAAATGATGATCATGAAGCGAACATACAACCACTGCACTATAATGACTTCCGCACTGACGTGGGTTGAAGGCTATACAGTAAGTATATATGCACTCTGATTTAGTGTTGTATAACAAATTGTAGCCTGGGAACAGGCGTCGATATATTTTGTCTGATCAGTCAAATAAATATATTTTAACACCGAGATGTATTGAGTTTCTGAACATACGCCTGGGGAAACTGGCGGTGTTTCCCGTAAAATTATTAATCCTATTAATAGGTCTATTAGCACGTGACTTTAAGTAATGACGTACTTGAATCGAAAGCGCGGCACTGCAATGCTGATAAAACTTTATAATTGGCAGCCATTGTTTATGGGTCAACGGAATGATAAATAGTTTTAAAAAGTACAATGTGCATCTGATTTGACATATTTACTTTAATATTTAAGTCGTTCAATTACGCCGAATCGATCCATTACCATCTAAATGTAATATTTAAAATCTCATCGATATAACACAGAAAAGAGACATTATATGTAAATGAGTCTACGGGAACATTTGTGTATATTGCAATAGAAACATTCAAATGCCTGTACCATGAATCACCTCCATATTTACATGACCTGGTTAAATTTCGAAATATAAAATATTCTTTCAGACATTCAAACACTGTTGAAGTACCAACTGTACGCAACACCTTGAACGGTAAGAGATCTTTCAGATACGAGGCCGCTCAGGTATGGAACAGCCTGCCAAATGACATTAGAAAAATTGAAAACCACAAGGAGTTTGTGAGGCTGGTCCGTGCCTGGACGGGCCCGTCCTGTAAGTGCTCAATGTGCTCTACCTAGTCGTGTCCGCTTATTTCCTCATGCTTAATGTGCTTATAAATGTGTGCTATGTGTTTTATTTGTGTTTTTATGTTTATAATTTGTGCTAGCTTGATGTTCTAATTTGATTGTTGTAACTTATAGTGTTCTATAAATTTGCATGCCACAAATAGTTGCTTTAACTGCTTTTTATGTATTTTGTTTTAAGATACCTGTGAGGTAATCCATTCCAAATCTGATTTGGGGGATAACTGTTTTTTTAAATGTTTTTTTAACATATCTTAATTTCACAGTAGTGTACCTTTTTGCATGTCAGTGTCTTAAATTTTTTTGTTCTTTGCAGTTTTTAGGCCAAGATCAGCAACTACAACACAGTGTATCAATCAATAGTGTATTTCTATTTGAATTCTTAAGATTTATCTATATTATATAGTTGCTTGTATCTTAAGCTGTATGTTATCCTTAAATTGTTAAAACTATTAACACAATGTATTAATTTATTTTTGTCTTTTAGGTGCTCGCTTTAACATGTTTTAATTATGCTATGTCCTGTGTTGTATTCATGTTTAAACCAACTTTTATTTCTTAGCTGTTTTTTTCTTATGTTTTGATTATAATATATGTTTGTCGGAAAAATAGCTTATTAGCTAATGTTATTTGTAAATGTAATCCGACGTTAAATAAAGCTTCTTGCATCTTGTATTCGGAAATGATCGTGCCTGTTCGGCGATTTCCGCCATCTAGTCGATATAACACAGAAACGGGACATTATATGTAAATGAGTCTACGGGAACATTCGTGTATATTCGGAAATGATCATGTATAATCGTGCCTGTTCAGCAATTTCCAATAGAATTCCGTTTCTATATTTAGCGATATTATCTTGTAGAGAAGAGTTGTCGTTCTTCAAATCTACACCCTCAAAAAAGTGGGTGTAAGTAGATGTCGCTACGATCGGAAATCCAGTTTCCCCAGGCTTTCATTTGGCTAAAAAGTGAACAATCGGCAGACTGGAAGCCAGGCTAAACAAATTGCACAACAGTTAATATGAAGTTACATCGCGAAATAGTATGACAATTGTGTTAAATTATGGAAATGGCCATTTAAATTCCAATAAAATGCATGTAAACAACTCTATCTGACACTGTATGCTCATCGTTTTCTAATGCGACATACACGGCAGATACTTACTTAATTTTACCATTTTTTCACGCTTTTTTACTCGGACACGTGATAGTTGTGTTTATTATGACCGCACAATTCAGCCCTCATTAGTGAGCTCTCATTTGCAGCAAACATTAAACACTAACTTGAAAATAATTAACTCCCCTTGTAATTTTCCATTATTATGACAATCGCATTAATCGATAAAGGATCCGGGTATAAAACAATGAAATTACAATTACAGACAATAGCATATTGGATAGAGAATATCCAGCAAACTTGGCAATGAGACCCTATATAATTAGGTATAGGTACATAGCATTGTGTAATAGCTATAAAAGATCACCACATATGACACTATACAATGTACAGAGACGAATATTTAGCACAGTGGTAACACGCTGGACTGGTAATCCAGGGATCGTAGGTTCGATCCCCCGTCTGACCCTAATAAAATTAACAGTCTTTCAGATGGGACGTTAAACCGAGGTCTCGTATCGGTACTTTACACCGTGCACGTAAAAAACCCAGAGGAGATTCTGGAATGGGTCTCTGTCTGTATCATTGCACTATCCTCCAACAATCCCAACATGACTAATCTCTTCGGGAGTCGCTCATATGGGCAACCGGTAGCGACGATAAATAAACGTAAAACACACACACACAATGCCCTTATTGTAAGAGTAAATTATTTGAATCGACACACTTATATGTGTTTTGTTTGTTTAATCCCCTAAACCATTGGCAAGTAGAATATAACCTACAGGGTGGAGATTTGTTGCGATCATATACACACAACATGCTTGCTCATAGAAACATTAATATCGCGGATTATAAAGGTTTGTCCGCCCGGGGTTGTAATAATAACCATGCCTAGCAACGAACGACTAGACGTTGTACATTTTATTAAAGGGGGTTAGTAATGTTGTTCTTTAATTATGCAGCATTCATTTAATCTAATGACATACGAGTTAATTTATTCAATTAGGCATAATATATCGGTAAACATGGATTGAATTGGAAAATTTCCGAAATTGGACATTTAGTTTTACGAATTTTAAACCTGTGTATTACCTGTTATCCCTATGTTGAAAAATGGAACGTCCTAACTCACTATATAACAAAACTACTGGCATTGTTTTCGTCGGTTATAAATATTTCTATATTTATTTATAACCTCCTAGCGTCTTATTTGCATCTCGATAGTTATACAAGTATCAGATCAATCATGTTCCGACGTATCCTACGACGTGTGTTAACAGCGATCTCAGCCTGGGTGTATGGTAAGTTATGTTTTATTTACTTTAGGGACTGTTGTCATTATTTATCGTCGCGCTGGAGGGGGGTGGGGTATTTTTCCAAGACTTATGTTGCATGATGACTTTCAATGATACGTGTACATGTAGTTTTTCTTCTCCTACTCATCAATCATGTTCTGATTATTATTGAGAGATCAGTGTGTTGTGGCGCAGAGTAGACAACCAGCATTTCCTCGGTACAAACAAGCACTCATACACAGCTTATAATAATTGTATGTACCATGCAGCATGATGCTGACAGTAAATAAAATTGGTTTGACTTGATTTGTAAGCGACTGACAGCTTGCTAACATAAGCCTATCGCCATTTATCAGTTGTCCCTGATAGGGAGCAAACCTGCAGTCCTGATGACAGCGTTGAATGGTTAGTTTGAGCACTTGAGACCACTCGGCCACGAAGGCTCTAGTTCTGTAATTTTATAGAAATGTATCTGTGAAATAAAATGTTATTCCACTGGTTGAAAGCAATGGAATAACACATTTTATTTCTCACTGGTTTGTACTTGTGGTGCCTAGCCACTGCATGTTGAAATGTTGTTAACGAGAACGTTTTCAGACTCAATCCGTCAGTGACATCATTAATGACGTCTTATATGACACATCATTTAATGTCGTCTAAGCATGAATTCTCGTGCCAATAGGGCACGGTTACATGTTTCAACACTTTTAAGGAACATGTGATAGCGCAGTTGTAGCGCGTTAGGTTCGTGTGCAAAAGGCCCAGAGTTCACGCCAGGCAAGGCATTTAAATTCCACATTGACTCCTCTCTCTCGTAGGTCAGGAACGAGGTCTCGAAAGAGATAAATATATCGTCTGTTGACATGTTTTCCATATGTACATGTTTTGCGATACTTTCGCCTAATTCATTTAAATTGGACCGGAAGTACAATGATGTCATGTATTGTTATGTAAGGTATTCGCACACTGCATCATTCATTCCGCTGAAATAGTTTTCCAATATGCGTCGTAAAATAAGTGAATAATCCTTCATTTTATAACTAGTATCAAAAAAGAGCAGGTTTTGCTATTACTTTTTATCAGTTGCATAGCAACTGCATTTTTAATCAAAGTGTATGAAAATGAGGATTTTCAGCTTCAGAAAGTCACATGATTATCAACTGACAATGATATTTCAGTATGGTACAGGGTGTCTCAAAAACCGCCATACCTTGTAGGTTTTTACTAAGAGAACTTGTTAAGAATATTAATATCTTCAATACCGTCATTTGACATTCATGGGTTATTAGTATTATTACTATTACATGCCAGACTAACGCCATGTGTCCTGTCCCTAAGTACAGGATGTACTCACCTACTGCCATGACAAATGTCTACCAGGTAGTTAGGGACCTCAATGTAAATGCTGGTCTGTGGTCAAACATTTATTTGATGAATTCATATGTCCCTACCATGACAACTACACTGAAAAATAGACTTAAAATTTGAATACAGATCCAGAATGACCCCATAGCTATGTTGTTATTTATTAATTACATGTGTCAGGTTACATTTGAACAGTAACTATACAAGGATACTCTTCATTTTAGAGGGTATCGATAATATGTCAATATTTTAAATGGCGACTCGATGTAACCTATTGTGTTTAGTTTAGTATAATGTGTTGTTTCGATGGTCATTATTTTTTATTATTTGATATGGAAATGAATTAATTGAAAGATGATGTATGTTTGGGACTACTTTCCAGAACAACAATGCTTATGTTATCAAAAACCAGTCAATCACTGATAAGTTGTAAGAACATGTTTCGCAATCAAACTAAAATAAATTTCCATAAACTAAGAAACATTTTTTGAAACAGTGTGACGCTAACCAAGTATATTGAACATAAAACAACTATTTCTGATTGCTTACATGTTGCTGAGAGCAGACAAACACTCGCAAGTTATGCAAATGATTGTGACTGGCATGCTTACATGTTGCTGAGAGCAGACAAACACTCGCAATTTATGCAAATGATTGTGAATGGCATGCTTACATGTTGCCGAGAGCAGACAAACACTCGCAATTTATGCAAATGATTGTGAATGGCATGCTTACATGTTGCCGAGAGCAGACAAACACTCGCAATTTATGCAAATGATTGTGAATGGCATGCTTACATGTTGCCGAGAGCAGACAAACACTCGCAATTTATGCAAATGATTGTGAATGGCATGCTTACATGTTGCCGAGAGCAGACAAACACTCGCAATTTATGCAAATGATTGTGAATGGCATGCTTACATGTTGCCGAGAGCAGACAAACACTCGCAATTTATGCAAATGATTGTGAATGGCATGCTTACATGTTGCCGAGAGCAGACAAACACTCGCAATTTATGCAAATGATTGTGAATGGCATGCTTACATGTTGCCAAGAGCACACAACCACGCCCAATCCTGGCATATGATTGTGAATGGCATGCTTACATGTTGCTGTGAGCAGACAAACACTCACAATTCTTGCATATAATTGTGTATGGCATGCTTACATGTTATTCATGTGCACACAAAATGCTACGATACAATATCCACTCACAGCATCACTGACACTTACCATGTCCTCTACACCTACCATACAATATCCACTCACAACACCACTGGCAGTTACCATGTCCTCTACACCTACCATACAATATCCACTCACAGCACAGCACCACTGGCACTTACCATGTCCTCTACACCTACCATACAATATCCACTCACAGCACAGCACCACTGGCACTTACCATGTCCTCTACACCTACCATACAATATCCACTCACAGCACAGCACCACTGGCACTTACCATGCCCTCTACACCTACCATACAATATCCACTCACAGCACCACTGGCACTTACCATGTCCTCTACACCTGCCATACAACAGCTTAGGTCATATGGCGAATCTCCGGCTGGCATGGAGGAAGACTCCAGACTTTCATACACATATTACGACAACACAATATTTCTACTTAGTAGTTGTGGCCTGACTAACACATTTTCGGTAATGACAACGGCAGTCATATTGTAGGATATTCACTACCAAAGAGGCCCAGAACCGTAATTATGTGGTTTTCGAAGGGGTGGTCGTCAGTTAACTAAGTGTATGGTCCACCCAGGTCAAGATGGAGAGGCATACCTGGTGTCACTTTGCAGCTAGTATACCAGGCTACATACGTATACCCGGTATTGTGGGGTCACATCGCCTACTTTGCTCGCTATTCAGTACCAAAGAGGCCCGGAACCGTAATTCTGTGGTTTTCGAAGGGGTGGTGCATGGTCCGTTGATAAGTGTAGCGTCCACCAAGGCCAAGATAGTCGTCCACCAAGGCCAAGATAGTCATACTTTGTGTTACTTAATAGTTATTACACATGTCTACTTACGTATCAATCGTGTACGGCTATGCATCGATGAAGGTTAATGCATTCCTCTGCTCAATTACTTGTCAATATTTACTCGTGCATAATAACAATGGGGTCGACTATTCGTTTTAGTTCTATCTATCTATCTTCCTCTAATGTCAAAGTCCTCGCGGGGATGTTGACATGTAGAGTTGTCCAAGGCTTAGGGACAGAGAGATTTATATCGGCGTGTATTGACATACATGTATTTACCTCTATAGCAATATACAATGTCCATGTGGACTTAAACAAAAAGAGTTCAAGACAGTAGATGAGTAGTGAGTAGAATTTGGCAAACATGCTCCTTTACACTAAATATGTCTTTTTCACTTACGATCTCCTCCAACTTTGCATACAGGTACATTTCTTGGACAGATGGCCATTCACTTGTCCATTCACAAACTGTTGCCATTTTCGAAATATCTAAAGCTTTTCTTGCAAAAGTTAATAAATCACTTGCTGAAGCAAGTTAATGACGGCTGGTTGAAGTGAAAGAATTACATACGCACCGCTAAATTACACCGTTTTACAAGACGGGCGATAACTCTTCACATTTCCGGTTCTTAATGCTTGCTGGAAATAAATGGCGGCTGGCTTGTGTTTTTAAACTTCGCGGACTTACTGGGCTCACGCTACACCGGCGGAAATAGAAAGGCGGTGCTTGGTTTGAACAAATTGTTCGTGAAAATTATAAGAAAATTGTATATTTTTACTCCAGTCTTCAAGATGGAAAGAAACTTGGAAAAACACATTGATGACACGTAAGACACACGCCTATCATAAAATAAACGAAATACAAACGGTGTTGTGACTGAAAATAAATATGTTTATGTCAAAACAAACGTTTTTCAGAAATAAATGTCAACAAACTTACAAACGTTAGGCTTTTATTTCCTCACATTTTACAACAGTGTAGGCCTACAATACAGTACTGTAAGTTTCATCAGGCAACTAGTCAGAGCTGTCTCTTACTGATCAGATGGTGAGGTCCCTTCATGCCAAAGCTCCCAACAGTTCAACCAAGCATGGATGGTGGGCGTGCCTGAAGAGGCGTTGGTTCAAGTATTCCAAGCTGTCATTAGACAAAGTACATCAAACGGAAGGCCCAACCATGCTCTTCAAGATAAGGAACGACCTGATAGACACTATCCCGGATCCACCATTACGAAATGCCAGAACCACCCGAGAGCATAACGAATGTTTCAGTCAGATTACAGCAAGAACCATGATTTATCAGAACAACCCGAGGGAATGACCAACGTTGCAATCAGATTACAGCAAGATCCATGATTTATCAGAACAACCCGAGGGAATAACCAACGTTGCAATCAGATTACAGCAAGATCCATGATTTATCAGAACAACCCGAGGGAATAACCAACGTTGCAATCAGATTACAGCAAGAACCATGATTTATCAGAACAACCCGAGGGAATAACCAACGTTGCAATCAGATTACAGCAAGAACCATGATTTATCAGAACAACCCGAGGGAATAACCAACGTTGCAATCAGATTACAGCAAGATCCATGATTTATCAGAACAACCCGAGGGAATAACCAACGTTGCAATCAGATTACAGCAAGAACCATGATCTATAAGAATAGCTTCTTCCCAGTAACCATCGTCCCGTGGAACAACCTGCCTCAAGCTGCGGTTGAACAGATCACCCTGGTAGGCTTCCCAGCAACCATCGTCCCGTGGAACAACCTGCCTCAAGCTTCCAGTCAATCCTAGCCAACCAACAATTTCATAAAATAATTGACATATGTGTTTGTACATTTTGTCCCATCTGTACGTAGAGGAACTTTTATTGGTCGACTGCATATTTGTGCATATTAATTTGATCCTATTACTAGTATACTTTTGACAGAGTGATGCAATCAGTAAAAAAGATGATGATGATGACATAATCGATGATGCCTTAGAAAATGGTCATTATTTACTGTTTAAGTAAAGAGATTAATTGTTTAGCCTTTAGCACATACATCGTGCTAACAGTTTATTACATAAAATATAAATAATAAGCAAGCATTGTAAGATATAATATAATGTATAGCTGTTTCTCATATTCTCGAGGGTTCCATATTCTCAATGTAAAATGTTTTAGGACACCATTTTGTTTTCGGGCACTGTATTTGTTGCCAAGTATTGATTACATACTACAAGTATTTGAAACAGAACGATGTACCGGCCCTACAATGTACATACCCCGGCCCCTTCCTACATAAATCTATTGACAGCAAACTGACAATAAAAAATATCCTTGTGGAGGTTGGTGCACCAACAAGCACTGGTTAACCACTGAAGCCTGTCCAGGTCAAAATTATTCTATTGCGCTTCACACTGAAGCCTGCCCGGACAGGTGTTGTTAGGTCAACTGCCCACTACAGACGGATCTGTAGTCCAGTGGTAACACGCTGGACTGGTAATCCAGGGATCGCAGGTTCGATACCCCGTCTGACCCTAATAAAATTAACATTCTTTCAGATGGGACGTTAAAACGAGGTCTTGTGTCGGTGCTTTACACTGTGCACGTAAAAGAACCAGAGGAGACTCTAGAATGGGTCTCTCTCTGTATCATTGCACTATCCTCCAAAAATCTAAAATGACTAATCTCTTGAGGAGGCGTCGCTCATATGGCCAACCGGTAGCAACGATAAATAAATGTAAAACACACACCACCAGCAATATAACCCAAAATGGTGCTGATGGTAAAATCAATAAACAATAATAAAAAATATCCCAATGCATTTATCATCTGTAAACGCAGGTTCATGAAGGAATCGCTTTTGAGATCATAATTATGACAATGAGAAGTATGTATAGATAGAGGTGACCACTAACACAGGTTTGACTGTATGTAAATAAGTGACATGTAATCAGACAAACTGTATCCGAGCCTTCACTCATGACTTGTCCTTGCTGACCATGCTTTAGCTATCATCCTTCTGGCCCTGGCAAATGGTCCTTTGTGACTATCCTTTACGATAACAATTTATTCAAACCAAAAATACTGAATTGCGGGCATAGCTCGATTGCGAAACAAATTCTTTCGACTTATATTGATCACTCTCGAGACACCTCATTCCTGGTGGAAACCATTACCACGAGGGAGAGAGAAGAGGCATGTAGAATTTAAGTGCCTTGTCTAAGGGCACAATCGTAGCGGCTCCAGTGGGGCACAAACACCTGGTGTTTCGCACCTGAAGTGAATGCGCTATCACGACCTCCACTACCTAGAGGTCTGTAATTACTGAAGATTAAATTGATGAATTCTATGATAGTAATTACATACATGTATAGAGTGATTGTCTATATTTCAGATTCCGGATTCCCGGAGTGGCAGGAGTGATCTGTACAGATGAACATGGTCTTTGCTTAGGAGGTATTTTGATTTTTATACTCCCTGAACATTGTTGAGTCTTTGTTTCATTCTTGTAACTCACCTGCCAGATTATGCACTGTGCAGCGTCGTCAGTTATCCGAGTAGTTACACAACATAGCATCATGCGATATAAGTGAGATATAGCACAGGTTCTTCATGTGTACTGTCTCGGGTCTCAAACTCACAACCTCTACATCTCTGTTGCATTAACCTCTCCGTTGCATTAACTTCTCCATTGCATTAACCTCTCCATTGCGTTAACCTCTCCATTACATTAACCTCTGTTGCGTTAACCTCTCCATTACATTAACCTCTCTGTTGCATTAATCTCTCCATTACATTAACCTCTCCGTTGCATTAACCTCTCCGTTGCATTGACCTATCTCCAGTGCATTAACCTCTCTCCATTGCATTAACCTCTCCATTGCATTAACCTCTCTGTTGCATTAACCTCTCCATTACATTAACCTCTCAGTTGCATTAACCTCTACGTTGCATTAACCTCTCCATTGCATTGACCTCTCTCCAGTGCATTAACCTCTCTCCAGTGCATTAACCTCTCTCCAGTGCATTAACCTCTCTCCAGTGCATTAACCTCTCTCCATCGCATTAACCTCTCCATCGCATTAACCTCTCAGTTGCATTAACCTCTCAGTTGCATTAACCTCTCTGTTGCATTGACCTCTATGTTGCATTAACCTCTCTGTTGCATTAACCTCTCTGTTGCATTAACCTCTCCATTGCATTAACCTCTCAGTTGCATTAACCTCTCAGTTGCATTAACTGCTCAGTTGCATTAACCTCTCTGTTGCATTAACCTCTCAGTTGCATTAACCCCTCCGTTGCATTAACCCCTCCATTGCATTAACCAACCTCTCAGTTGCATTAACCTCTCGGTTGCATTAATCTCTTAGTTGCATTAACCTCTCAGTTGCATTAACTGCTCAGTTGCATTAACCGCTCAGTTGCATTAACCTCTCGGTTACATTATTCACTCAGTTGCATTAACCTCTCGGTTGCATTAACCTCTTGGTTGCATTAACCTCTCAGTTACATTAACCTCTCGGTTGCATTAACCTCTCCATTGCATTAACCTCTCAGTTGCATTAACCTATCAGTTGCTATAACCTCTCAGTTCCATTATCCTCTCAGTTTCATTATCCTCTCAGTTCCATTATCCTCTCAGTTCCATTATCCTCTCAATTGTATTCGGATGCCGTATCCATTACACCACAAAGGCTCCACAAGCAAAATAGGTTGAAATGCACAGAAATAAGGAAATGTGTTTGTATGAGCATGTGTCTGTCCAGCAACCAATAATGTATCCTGTATATGCATGACCCCAGAGCTCAATAAACATCCAAACATATACTTAACATCCATCGTTGATGACACTCGGGAAGCAGTCCTTGGCTGATAATGATTAGTATATGGCATTCGCTTCAGGTGCCAAACGTCCGGAGTTCACACCCAGCTGTAGCCATTACGATTGTGACCGAGTAATTTTGCATAAACTATTATTCCTTCTTTTTTAATACGTTTATTTATCTTCGCCCCCTGATTAATCGGGGTGATCATCCAGAAGTTTTTTTTGAGAAGATAGTGCAAGATACATGTATACAAATATATAGCATTTATATAGCGCAAAAATTAAAAATTATTCTATTGCGCTTCACAATTACAGATGCAATTTTAAACATTTACACATGACAATAATATATGGAAATATAAATAAAAATTTATACACATAGATATAACTAGGATTCTAGTAATTGGATAAGAACATATTTTATCATAATATCTACACCATTACAGTATATAAGTGGGTGATTGGATTAGCGATAAAAGTGGCAATATGAACCATAGACCCAAACACCGCCGTAAGAATGACAACCGTGATGTGGCCAGTACAGTGATTGGGCCGGTACAGTGATCTGCCCATCACCACATGACAGAGCTCGAACCCAAGAGAATGCCCATACAATACTTCACTCGTCAATCCAATACTACAATCCAATGTACACAAGTAGTCTAACATGTGAGCGTTATTATCACGTCGTTAACATTCCTTTATACACATTTATTTTAGCTCCATTTCGAAACAAGTTTTTTAACGTTAAATTAATCACTTTCATGACCTGAATCCAGTGCCACGAGGGAGAGAGAAGAGGCAACGTGGAAGTTAAGTGCTTTCCAAGGACACAATCGTAACTGCTATTGCTGGGTGCAAACTCCAGGCCTTTGGCACCTGAAGCGAACGCGATACCACTGCGCTATCACAACAAGGAGTAATTGTTGACAAGGAATAATAGTATTAATACAGTCAAACCTGTCTTAAGCAGCCAGCCAAGAGAGTCAGAGAAAGTGGCTGCTTTGCACAGGTGGCTGCTTAATAGAGGTCAAATATATAATAAAACAACTGATTTGGAAACTGGCTGCTTAATACAGGTTGACTGCTTAATGGAGGTGACCACTAACACAGGTTTGACTGTATACCGTTTGTTTCAGGGGGAAAGTAGTTACCTCTGCTGGATGCTATATGAAAAAGTTGGCAGTTTCTTACGGAGGTTGGTGCACCCAAGTACTGGTTAACCGCTAGAGCCTGCCCAGGAAAGGTGTTGTTAGGTAAACTGCCCGTCGGCAATATAGCCCGAAATGGTGCTGATGCAGGCGTAAAACCCAAAATATAACATAATAACTGCCCAGGAAAGGTGTTGTTAGGTAAACTGCCCACCGGCGATATAGCCCGAAATGGTGCTGATGCAGGCGTAAAACCCAAAATATAACATAATAACTGCCCAGGAAAGGTGTTGTTAGGTAAACTGCCCACCGGCGATATAGCCCGAAATGGTGCTGATGCAGGCGTAAAACCCGAAATATAACATAACATCTGCCCAGGAAAGGTGTTGTTAGGTAAACTGCCCACCGGCGATATAGCCCGAAATGGTGCTGATGCCGGCGTAAAACCCGAAATATAACATAACATCCGAGGCCAGGGTCGGAGGTTATAAAACTGTTCTCAAGCTCAAGTGATATGATTGGTTGAGTCTGATATTTACACTTAACTGAACCAATCAGAAGCTTGAGACCGAGTCTGAGATTGGAGAAATGTTTTATAACCTCCAAGCCAGGTATTGCTTAGCATTCAGACAATGATCTTGTCAATAATGTTGCTGAAATATCGTCATATAGCGTCAACAAGTTGATTTAGCTCTTTATTATGTGTGATATATTTCAGCAAAAGGTGTAGCCACAAGGGAGTGTGCGGGTCACATAGCTAACATTGCCGAGAGTGCTTCTAGACTGAACCCTAATATGCCAAGTCCTGTTATATCCATAGAAGGGGACGGAGGGTAATTAAATCTTATTTTCTTAAGCGCGCCAATAGGCAGGTTGAAAAATGATTGATGTATAATCACAGGCACCAGACACACACAAAAAATTTATTTTATTTTTGGCCTATGGTCATATAGTAAGTAATGTTCCATAGGCCAAAAATAAAATAATTTGTTTGTGTCTGGTGCCTGTGTGTATAATATTGACTATGTTCATTGGGGACAGATTTGTGATACAGTGAAACCCCTCTAAACCGGACCAGAGATAAGGATCGGTTTGGAGGGGTTATCGTTATACATGTAGAGGGGTTGTCATAGTGATGTAGATTTCTCCTAAGTTAACAATTCAACTCTGCAATACTTATACTTAGAAGGAGGCTGAGACATAGTTTGGCAGTTAATAAAGAACTGATTCATTTTCAGTGTACACTACAATATTCTGAAAAGAAATTAGCTTAGTTTAATAATATTTTATTGCAAATCAATAGTAAATATGTCATGCACAAGATGATACAATACAGTCATAGTATGCAAATGGTTTGGGCCAAGTGTTTTAGCAACATTAGACAACAGCCTGCAACAGAAAATAGCTGAAAGTTGTAATAGAATATACTCAGTTTCATATTTGAGCAAGACAAGTTGCTGTTCAGTTTACAGGGGTTAATTACAATGGAAAATGCAAATATTTTTGATAAAATCTGTTCGGTATTCAGAAACGAGGGGATTTTTTTTACAATGAACAAAGAAGAGAAAAATTTCAGACCAAAATATTTGTTTGGTTTGGAGGGAAGTCCAGTTTAGCGAAGTTCCGGTTTTGAGGGGTTTCACTGTATTATTTACAATATTGATGTATGGTAATGGTGATTGGGACAGACTTTAACCTGCTGCAAATATTGGAAGGAATGTACAAACAACATAGATCCAGATCAGCCGAGGCCTAACGCCACATCTGATCAGGAACTATGTTGTTTGACAAGTGTTTTATCTCCACTATTCCATTAGCAAACAACATAGAGCCTGATCAGATGGCACGTTCTGTGCACATTCTGTGCCATCTGATCTGGCTCTACGCTATTTGCAAAAGCAACCTTTGTTGTGGTAAGCATTTTAAGGGTTACGGTCAAGCTAGACCCAAATTTTTGTGAGAAGTGAGAAAGCGCGCTCGATTGCATCATTTAATTGTACTATTTAATAAATTTCAACATAATAAGGTTAACCCTTTCCCTCATAGAAGCACCTCTTGACGCCATTACCAATATGACATACATTGTAATGTAGTAGCTAAACCAATGTTCATAATAAAAGCCAGAATCTCATATAGTCCCAGTAATATCGATGAAGGTGGGATAGATATTGCCACTGCATGATAGCTAAATGGCCGTCGTTTGTATGGAGATATAATAGTATATTAACCTAAATCTCATGTAGTCCCAGTAATATCTATGCAGGTGGGATAGATATTGCCACTACTTATCCACTGCATGATAGCTAAATGGCTGTCATTTGTATGGAGATATAATAGTATATTAGCCTAAATCTCTATGAAGTCCCAGTAATATCTATGGATGTGGGATAGATATGGCGACTACTTATCCACTGCATGATAGCTAAATGGCCGTCGTTTGTATGGAGATATAATAGTATATTGACCTAAATCTCATGTAGTCCCAGTAATATCTATGGAGGTGGGATAGATATTGCCACTACTTATCCACTGCATGATAGCTAAATGGTCGTCGTTTCTATGGAGATATAATAGTATATTAACCTAAATCTCTATGAAGGAATGGGCTAAATGACTGTCGTTTGTATGGAGATATAATAGTATATTAACCTAAATCTCTATGAAGGAAAGGGTTAAATGACTGTCGTTTGTATGGAGATATAATAGTATATTAACCTAAATCTCTATGAAGGAAATGGTTAAATGGCTGTCGTTTGTATGGAGATATAATAGTATATTAACCTAAATCTCTATGAAGGAAAGGGTTAACCCTTTCAACACCGCAGACCTCTAAATAGGCTTACAAAAAGTGTAGATCCAGATGAGCCGGCTCATGACGAGCCATCTCATCATGATCTGTACTTTTTACCAGTAATATTACTATTTTTAGACAAAATTACCCATTTTGATAAATGAACTGGTCCAAATGCAATTTTCTGATTAATTTATAGGTCTAATAATATCATGGACCAGTCCATGTCAGTTACCTGGTGTTGAATGGGTTAAATGACTGTCGTTTGTATGGAGATATAATAGTATATTAATCTAAATCTTTATGAAGGAAATGGTTAAATGGCTGTCGTTTGTATGGAGATATAATAGTATATTAACCTAAATCTCTATGAAGGAAAGGGCTAAATGGTTGTTGTTTGTATGGAGATATAATAGTATATTAACCTAAATCTCTATGAAGGAAAGGGCTAAATGGTTGTTGTTTGTATGGAGATATAATAGTATATTAACCTAAATCTCTATGAAGGAAATGGTTAAATGGCTGTCGTTTGTATGGAGATATAATAGTATATTAACCTAAATCTCTATGAAGGAAATGGTTAAATGGCTGTCGTTTGTATGGAGATATAATAGTATATTAACCTAAATCTCTATGAAGGAAAGGGCTAAATGGCTGTCGTTTGTATGGAGATATAATAGTATATTAACTTAAATCTCTATGAAGGAAAGGGCTAAATGGCTGTAGTTTGTATGGAGATATAATAGTATATTAATCTAAATCTCTATGAAGGAAAGGGTTAAAATAGAGACAGTCAAGATTAGCAGGTTATAAGTTAATATATTATTTCTTATACTTTCAGGAGCATTTTGATAAAGAAGGAAACCAACATCACCATGGCAATCTACAAGTCTCCAAACTAGCATGAATTAAAAACATTTTATATTAATTAATCACTTAATCAGCCTGAAAGTTCTTGTTAATACTACATGATCATAGAGTATAGCATTGAATAACAGCAAAGTAGTGTATATCAATGCATTATATGCTATGCAGTTAAGCAAAGTGGCTTTGTTTTAGTGCTAACGTTTTATATACCTGAATTCCAAATAACGTTTATCTCTACAAGTGTAAATTGGTGAACACTCGAGTATGTGATTTTTGTTCCACGGCGCCTGAAACTGCATCATATTTGTTTTGGGAATGAAATACGATACAAACATGTTTGGGTTGACTTACAAATATTAGAGAATTAGTGGACATTTGTGTTTAGTAGTGTAATATAGGAATTTTATTTTGAGTGATAACCGGAATTTGTATTTCCACGAGAGGCCAGTGGAAAAACATATTTTGTTGATCATGAGATGAAATAAAATCCTATATTACTCTAATAAACACAAATCGTTTTCTTTTATGGTTTATGGGAAAACCCTGAGAACAAACATCCAAGACAGCTGTATGAACATCCGTTGTTGCATCATGCATGTGCATTAAGTATTGTTTACATACGTTTGTTGATAAACAATTCGCATATATGACAGTGAACTATTTTATTTTTTTTCCTCTTTTGTATGGAAATAGTTGGATTTTTTAAAACACAGTCATTGAACATTATATTCTTTAAATATCCGGGACTTTTTACAAAAAAACATCCTTTATTCCGATATCGTGCTTTAAATGTGATTAGATAAGGTTTTAGAATGCATGGGTATAAATTCATCAATAAAACGCGTTTTGTGTGTTTTACGTTTATTTATCGTCGCTACCGGTTGCCCATATGACGCCTCCTGAAGAGATTAGTCATTTTAGATTTTTGGAGGATAGTGCAATGATACAGACAGAGACCCATTCCAGAGTCTCCTCTGGTTCTTTTACGTGCACGGTGTAAAGCACCGACACAAGACCTCTGTTTAACGTCCCATCTGAAAGTCTGTTAATTTTATTAGGGTCAGACGGGGGATCGAACCTGCGATCCCTGGATTACCAGTCCAGCGTGTTACCACTGGACTACAGATCCGTCTGTAAATGCGTTTTCTATAAACATCATGTTTTATATGAAATATAACAGCCCCAAGCCAAGCAAATATCACCAGTGATTAACTCCATTGAATTGAGTTGCTTTTAGATTGATTACCTGCCCTTAATCACAGGGATTCGGCTAGTTTGGGGGTACTAGTATATATATTACTTAAATATATATACTAGTACCCCCAAATGTGCCGAATCCCTGTGCCCTTAATAGTCTTCTGGATAAGGTAAATATAATTCTTTGGAATATCTTCCCTTAATACTATTCTGTTTCATATTATCTCCCCTTAATGCGTAATACTATTCTGCTTCAGATTATCTCCCCTTAATGCTCTTCCATATAGAATATTCATGAAAGGTAATCCCAATGCACATTGTTTGAAGGGAGATAATCAATGTATGCTTTTTTTTGGTGTGTACGTTGTTACTACTGTGTTGTCAAAGTAAAATTGACATATACGTAGATATTACTAAAAAGGATATCGCTTATTCTCTTAATTCTCTAAATAATTATTATAGTTATGTGTTTGTTGTTTTCATGTATATTTGTAACTTGTGTTCTTAAATGAATAAAAAATAAACAGAAAAACCCCCCAATTTTTTTTTTAAACTCCAGATTTTGGTAGTCGAGAAACATAATCATAGTGTTCGCACTGTCCATCTGTCCGACGTCTTGTCTTTGCAATAACTTCACAACCCATGAATGGACTAGGTTGATGTTGCATGCACCTCAATGAGATTCCCACGTTCATGTCTTCCAAGTTTATGAATCATACTTAATCCTTAACCTGCCAAATTAATTGTACGGAATATGCAAACAACATAGATCCAGATCAGCTGCAGCGTAGCGCCACATCTGATCAGGATATATGTTGTTTGCTATTCAGACAAGTGATTTAGCTCCACTATCCGAATAGCAAACAGCCTAGAACCAGATCAGATGGAACACACTGCAAACAGCATAGAGCCAGATCAGATGGTACATGCTGTGGCGTCTGATCTGGCTCTATGTTGTTTGCAAATGCAACTTTTGTCGTGATTGGCAGGTTACGGGTTAACCCATTGCTCCACATAAACGCCATACAACACCATTTGTAGCTTACCACATATGGCCGCCGTTCCACGTCATCGATTCCCATAAATGTTTATTATTCTGTATGTACAGTGTGTCTATTGTTTATCAGCAGTATGACGATGAAACGAGTAATTGCCCTCTAATGCTGTGGAGTAAATCGTTAAATGATCTCATTTTGTGTCTTCACAATACCCCTACTCTCCGACTACCCATTGCTAAATAATAAATAAACATGTTAAAGGCTCTCAATGCCTCTAATTTTACATAACGGACACTTTATAGTAACATTCCAAGAACCGATGTACAATTCTTTATCCATCTTTGACCAATAACGTACCCGATAAGCCATGTTTGCTAACTGGTTTCATTTGTTTATTTCAAATTCCCCGCTCATATAAATAACTCCTGTGTACATGCCATATAAACATAAATTGTGCACACACAGACAACCTGTAAATACTACACCTAAGTAGTTACTCATCTACATAAGCATACACCTAAATAATTACTCATCTACACAAGCATACACTTAAATAATTACTCATCTACACAAGCATACACCTAAATAATTATTCATCTACACAAGCATACACTTAAATAATTACTCATCTCCATACAGTCATTCTAGGTTCTGCTCTAGGTAGTCACCATAAGCTCTGCTCCAGACAGTCACCATAAACTCTGCTCCAGACAGTCACCATAAACTCTGCTCTAGACAGTCACCATAAGCTCTGCTCCCGACAGTCACCATAAGTTCTGCTTCAGACAGTCACACTAAGCTCTGCTCCAGACAGTCGCCCTAAGCTCTGCTCCAGATGGTCACCATGGTTATGGGCTAGCATAGTACAGAGGTAAAATATAACTTGCGGATACTCGGATTTCGTTACGCTTTGTTTCATTTTTGAGTGCACAACTTGAGTCATATAGATTCTAACTTCTAGCAAATGAATTCTAACTTGCTAGTGTGTGTTTTACATTTATTTATCGTCGCTACCGGTTGGGCATATGAGCGACACCTCCTGAAGAGATTAGTCATTCCAGAGTCTCCTCTGGTTCGTTTACGTGCACGATGTAAAGCACCGACACGAGACCTCGGTTTAACGTCCCATCTGAAAGACTGTTAATTTTATTAGGGTCAGACAGGGGATCGAACCTGCGATCCCTGGATTACCAGTCCATCGTGCCCATAGCTATATAGTACTGTTCCCCAATCTGACAACACCCCACACAGAAGTCCAAATAAACCAGATTGAAGCCGTTCAACGTAATGCTGAAAGATGGGCAATGCACAAATACGAGTGTCGCTAGGGTGCTCGAAACTCTTGGCGGGCGCAGACTAGACTTACGAAGGGTAGACAATCGACTGACGCTATTGTATAAGAATTATTATAATCGTGTAGCTGTCCGATCTGAAACTATCTAATCCCATATCCCGATTATCCAGACGTTCTCATCCGCACTCACTAAGGATTATGACGATATCAACTGACTACTACAAATACTCTTTCTTCCCAAGGATGGTCTACTATATGTGGCGTCCGTGGTCCAGTGGTAGAGCGTCATATTTGGAATCGAACGTTCCTTGGATCGATACTCGGTCAGACCACGTATGAAGTGTTAATGAGTAAGACACCTCACACACATTGCTTAGTACTGATTATCTGCTTAGGTCGGCTAAGACTGTTCGGGAAAACATGTATCGGTCTCCGCAAGGGGTTTGACATTAATAGACATACTATTGGGATAATTGTCTACCAGTTATTCCTCAAGTCTCACCTGTCCAGCAGTTCAGTGAAGCCTCTATAACCAATAACAACATTGTACCATATTATCCTAATCTCACTTCAACTTCCTACTGCCGAACTTCCCTGCCGAACAATCAGTCATGATTATGATTGACAGGCGCAGTCTAGAACAGTTAGTTAATCTAAAATGATATGTGCAAGTTAAAAAGATAAAAAGATCGACAAAGCTATAGTTAAAAGCGCACAGTACATGGATTAGAGAGATAGTTCGATATTTAGGATAATGTTGCCATCTTCTTCCTTTTTGTCTCTCCTTATCATGTGCATAATTAAATATGGTCTTTCTGCTGAAGATATTCTGCAATGTTTAACCAACTGTTCTGTTTGATATGATGTGTGTGTTCCTCCACGTAAGCACGCACTTGCTTTTATCTTTGATATTAAACATTTCACTATGCAGGGGCGTAGCTGGGCTGGAATCGATGTGTAGGCCAACTTAAAACATGAAAACTATTTATAGCATATATAATTTAATAGTGACCTCTCGATTTTTGTTGCAGATTTGGCATTTTTATTTTTTCGATTTTTCGGGGGGAAGTGTAAGCCTATTGGAAGCTACGCCAATGCTATGGTATGTCTATCTATCTTCACTATGCCGTGTATTAGTCTTATCCTTTATTACTGCTATCACCTTTGTCAGATGGACTCGCACTATGTAAGTCCCATGGGCCACATTAGGGATTTGATAGAAGATACGTGTAGCTAGATATATAAAATAGCGCTGTTTGTACATTTTCAATCCTCTTTGCGCTCTTTGCGCCCATAATCTCATTTGCGCTAATAAGACAAACAGGTGCGTGCTTACGTGGAGGAACACACAACACAGAACAAACAATTAGTTAAATATTGCAGAATATCTTGAATAGAAAGACCAATTTTAGTTATGCACATGATAAGGAGAGACAAAAAGGAAGAAGAAGATGGTAAAATATCCTAATTTATAATGTATTTTATACCGAATTTGCCCACAGTTAAATTATGTACATTTTCGGATACATTTATTTCGGATTATTATGTTATTTTTATTGACGAGTTTGAATGCTGTCATTTTAACGACTTGCCTTTCGGAGTCAAATCGACAGCATAACTATTTGTTTACGATTGGATGTAGGTCAATTCGTACCTTGAATGTTTACTACCCGGCTTGGACGTTTTGTACCGAATGTCGGTTTACGTCTTGAAACGATTCGTACATAAAGTCATAATGATAATGTCTGAGACCATTCGTACCAATGTCTGGACAATTTGTACCCTAGACTTAAGTGTTAGTGTTGTAGTTTAAGAAGTTTCGTACCCCAAGTCTGGAAGTTTACATGTACCCTATGATTGAGGACTATCGTCAAGAGTTATAGATTGAGGGTGAACGGTCAGATGCAGTCCACGTTGACTCCGGTGTGCCGCAGGGTACTGTCCTTGGCCCACTCTTGTTCTTATGCCACATCAATGATCTTCCTGAGGTGGTGAAGTCCCAAGTTAGACTCTTCGCCGATGATTGTCTACTGTACAGACCCATCAAGTCAGCAAGGGATCATCTGCTGTTGCATGAGGACCTTTCAGCCCTCGAGTCCTGGGCCAAGACATGGGGAATGCGCTTCAACGCAAAGAAGTGCTACATACTCAGTATCAACAAGTCATCACATTTCTACCAACTTGATAATGTCTTCCTTCAGCAAGTCAACGAGAACCCTTACCTAGGAGTCACTATCCAATCCGACCTGAAGTGGAACACGCATATATCCAAGGTCATAAAGAAGGCGAATTCTTCTCTGGGATTCATCAGACGTAACCTTTCCCACTGCCCACTCACATGCAGGAAGACAGCTTATCTGGCTCTTGTTAGATCTACCCTCGAATACAGCTCTATCGTCTGGGATCCTTATTATGTCAAGGACATATAAAGACTCGAGAGAGTACAACGACAAGCAGCCAGATTCATTACTGGAGACTACAAGTCCCGAGAGGAAGGATGTGTCACAACCATGCTTCAGAACCAGGGCCTGCACAGCCTCCAAGATAATAGGAGGGTCAACAGACTGACGTTTATGTACAAAGTGGTTCAGGGGCAGGTGCCAGCTCTACCCAGTCATGGCATACTAACACCCACAAGGGAGAAAAGAAACATTAAAACTAAAACAATTCAGTGGTTACACAACATCAAATGTACTGTCAAACTATGTGACAAACAATTCAAAGTGCTTTAACCTAATACAGTGCAAAACTGAACAGTACAGGAGATCATATTTTCCTAAAACCATTATTGATTGGAACTCCTTGAGTGACAGTGTTGTGCGCGCTGACAAAGCAAGCAGCTTCAAAGCTGCCCTGATCCGGGACATATAATTAACCGGATCGCATCTCTCCCGTCGCGATATATACCAAATTTGGTCCTGCGACGTATACATCCAGATCCAGATAGATGTTTCGTACCCAAGTCTGGACAGTTGTACCTTAGATTTAAAGAATATAGATGGTACATATCCCTTAATTCTATTGTACAAACTGTCCAGACTTGGTCATGAAACATCTCTAACCCTAACCTTTATCAAAGGGTACAAACTGTCCAGACTTACTAAATGTCTCTAACACTAACCCTTAATCCTATGATACAAACTGTCTGGACTTGGCTATAAATCGTGTATGTATGTATATTCCATTACAGGGCCCACACTGGGCCGAAAAAAGTTGGGGCCACTTATCTGTTTGAAAGATGGGGTGTGTGCGGGAGCGGTGTCGTCCCCTACGGGAGGGTGTCGTCCCCTCCGGGAGGGGTGTAGTCCCCTCCCTGGTTTGATTTTTTTTGGTATTTTTATTTGTAAATGGTGAGAATCTAGCCAGTTTTTTTCTGAAAGAAGTATTAATATAGAAATTAGAATGAAAGAATGCATACTGGTACCTGTAAAAGCTAAAAGTTTATTTTACAATGTAGCCCTGTGACAGTGATTAATAATGGAAGCCAACACAGGATTACATTTCAAATGAACTTTAAGCTCAAAAAAAGACATGCATACTATTCATTTTTGAAGACAATCCAATGAACTTTTACAACTTTAATTATTTTCTTGGTCATAATAATTTAAAAATACATCAGATTTACATACAAGTATCCACTAGGCCTATGTCTAACAAATTGCACAACATTCAGTTCAAAATGCGTCTGTTCTTCTTGGACCACATTTCAAATGCCGATTTGAAGTTGAACTTGTCTGGGCCGTCAATGGAAATTTTCATCAGGCTGTCTAGGTTTCATTCACTAAGTCCATTTCGGACGTTTAAAACCGAAAGTAGCCATTTTGACAAGTGACGATTTGGATTTTTATTTTTTACGTTTATTTATCGGCGATTTGGACAAGTTTCATTCACTTTTTATAGTTGAGGACACGAAAATCATATTTTTCACAACTACTACCTTTGATCATATTTGTGAAAAACAACGCCAATACTTATTACCTAATTATGTACACAAGTTACAGTCATTCGGTCATCCGATCATGTTTACATAATCTTCAAACAATGTCATCATTTCACCAATCAAGTACTGCCGTTTTCATAAAGGACCTCAATTATCAAATCAATTCCCATTATACAACACTGTAAATGTGTGATCATACACCGCTAATTTACAAGTTTGTTTTGATTGCAATTTATGATGGGAATATTCCATGCCTCCAGCACATGTTTTGCTGTTTGCTGTTTTGACTGTGAATCGATTGTTTCGCCAAACGATAGCGTATATCAGAGCAAAAAAATTGTAACCAGTCAAAGATACAATGAACACAGACTGTGTATCGAATTTTCTTTAACTGGAAAGCGCCGTAGTCAATTGTAAATAAAACCAGTCGAGTATGAAAGGTTAAAATATGGCACAAACGTTATTTATGCCGATTTTTTGTGCAATTTTCTGAAAATCGCCAAATTGAAATTTTAGGAGCCATTTCTATCGCAAAATCGCCATTTGGCTCTTGTGGCGACTTACAGCGTGGCCCCTGCATTAATGTCAAACCCCTTGCGGGGACCTAGACATGTTTTCCTGGGCAGGCTTAGCCGACCTAAGTGGTTAACCAGTACTAAGCAATGTGTGTGAGGTGCCTTGCTCAATGACACTACATACGTGGCCTGACCGAGTATCGAACCCGGGACCGTTCGTTTCCAAGTCTGACGCTGGACCACGGACCACTTGGTATCAAGTGTTGGGTGTAATATGTAGATGTATATACCGGAAGACCACAACAAATGGGACAACAAGCTTTCAGGGCTTAATAATTAGTTTAAATAATATTTATTTCTTTGAATAAACATAGTCATGTATAAATAGTATGTACATACATGTAGGATTGAGGAGAAAGCAACCTGCTTGTATAGTTACCTCTTTCCTAATAATTAACCCCATCACCAAAAGGTAACAGGACTTGGACAATCTCCGTGGATGCCAAGTTGCTCCGATGCCCCAGACCAAGTATGTACTGGTATTGATGAAGTGGATCAGGATAAGTCGTAAATGGATTTTTAACATATTTGATCTACTACCGGTAATTGCCGTAACCCATTTCATTCTGGTTACATTTAATGTTTTTTTGCAAACAACATAGATCCATATCAGCCGCAGAGATCTATGTTGTTTGCTATATAGCCAAGTGTCTTAGCAAGATGATCTGAATAGCAAACAGCATAGAGCCTGATCAAACGGCACGTTCCGTGGCGGCTGACCTGGCTCTATGTTGAATGTTCTTTGCAAATACTGTTTGAACGGTATCCAGAATGAAATGGGTTAATATTGCACATCATTTTCTGCTGGCCAAGCCGCTGGTATTTGTCTCTTCAGGGACAGTCTGTGCCACTACATGCTATTGAATCCATATGTTACATTGCATATAGAATGGGATGGAGTCCATTCTGTGACATAATGTTTCTTAATCTGCCAGCTCCCAGCCAGGGACCAACCCATTGTCATTTTATTTGATGAGAAGTTTATTTTTGTTTTAATGTATATTCTAGGTGGAGGAAATCCATTCCATAACCTTGACAAGACAGCAGTTCTGCAGGAGGTAATGTATCTCTTAAAGCAATAAGCATTCCATTATATTGTATATTGACAACAAGACAACAGCCACTAAGAGGTAACATCTCCCTAAGCTTTCCATTAGCTTAACAACATTTACAGCAACTCTACACAAGATGAGATAAGTGATAGAGCGCAAATTGCTTCCTTAAATGGGGTCAACATAGTTAACCCTTTTCCTGCAGAGTAAATAACATCGCATTTGCAAACAACATAGACCCAGTCAGTCAAATGTTTTAGCTCACTATTTAAACAGCATAGGGCCTTCTGATCTGGCTCTATTCTGTTTGCAAAAGGGATTTTATCTGCCACTAGCGCTGACGGGTTAAACCATTAAATACAACATTTTAATAGAAACAGTCACCAGTATATAAAATACTGGACAATATTTTGTATGAAAATTGTGGGGGGAGGAAGAGAAGTTGGTCCCCAGGGGGCAAAGACAGGTCCCTATGATGCACCATGCTACACAGCCTTGTATTTTTCGGGAGATTAGCCTCATTAGGTATACGTCTCCTCCAATATAAACGCCATACAGCAATTTCAGGATTCCCCCTGTCTGAATGTTTATCTGCGCCACTTCTGTCGCCAATTGAAAAACACTGGAGCCAATTAAAAAAACTTGGCGCCAACTAAAAGCCATATAGTTCACAAATAAATATTTGAAGCCATGAATTTGACAAAACATGTGCAAAAAAAAAAAGTTGCGCAAATATTTTTGCCAATTCACAAAATTTAGCGACAATATATGTTTTTTGTCGCCATTGGTGACCGACAGCTGGAACCCTGATTTTTATAACTTCCCAGATATAGCTACTGTTCCATTCTATTCCCATGGGTATTCATTATGGAGTATAGATACTATTACAGTGTGCCTAATTGCTTATCAGCAGTATGGAGATGAAATGAGTAATTTGCCTCTTCTGTTGTGGAGTAAAGGGCTAATTTAATTTAAATTTATTGAACAATAACATTGTATTCTCTATATCCTATATGTACATGTATCTTCTTTAAGTTTACACGATACTCGTGCTCTGAAAGTTAACTTCTGTGAACATGTGACAACACACGTGCATCAGTTGGTGCCTAATAGAACATCATATATTACCATGTAGCTTATTAGGCAATTAAAAAATACTCGTGTTTACGGTTTCCTGACCAACCCGTTTGTTTTATGAAATTTTGAAGAAAAAATACTTGTTTTCACATTTTCTGTGCCCGAGAGTATGTTAAAGAAATAAATAAAAAAAATCCCTACTGCCTCACCCTATTCTATTTATTGCATGAAGCAGTAACACAGGTATTTGATTTTTGGCCTTACTATAGCCGGACTTATGTGCGTTTTCCTTGATCAACTGATGAGCTAATATGTTTCTATTAACATTTCTTTGTGTAGGCAAGAACGTTTAATGAGACACCAATCAATGCCAGGAAATGTGGAATAATCCTGACTAAGGTGCTGTATGTGATCAACCAGGGAGACCAGACGATCGGCAGCACTGAGGCAACCGAGGCATTCTTCGCGATGACCAAACTGTTCCAGTCTAAAGATGTAATATCAGATTTCCTAGATCTCTCTATGATTATAAACTGAAACTAAACATTTGCTTAGTAGTGTAGTTATAAGAAGAACAGACTTACATTTTATCACATAACTTTGCATGTATTCAGTATAATACAGTCATCATCATATCAGCACACGTGTAATAAATCCTGGAAGGATTCTGATTGGTTGAGAGAATAATCCGTAATTTGTAGATTAAATTTTCAAATTATGCATATTTTTAGGTGAATTGGTACATAACGTTAACGATAATACAACGATTGAACACGAGTCTCGTCGTAATTATATCGCTGTTTAAAACATAAATATAATACAGTTTTGCATAGTGACATCGTGACAATTTGCGCTGACACTTGGCGTCAAAATGAAATATACATTATTTTGCGCCCAACAAGAAAGTAATTCAATGGAACTTTTCACTATAAAAACCGTTGCATTCAATGTTGGCAGGTCGATTCGAGTGGTGGTTTAAGCCGCCGGTTTTAACCGGTTAAGACCGCCCCGGTCACTACTTCCAAACTGGTCAATACTGGTCGATTGGTGGTCAATATTAAATAAAACACCTCCACCAATGATAGCTAGAGAGTGGCCATAATTATGATCTACGCTTTTGGTGCGACATTAACCCTTTCCTTCATAGAGATTTAGGTTAATATACTATTATATATCCATACAAACGACAGCCATTTAGCTATCATGCAGTGGATAAGTAGTCGTCATATCTATCCCACCTCCATAGATATTACTGGGACTACATAGTTGTATTGTATGGATGTTATATTTACAGATGTTATATGTTTATCTTGATAAATAAAATATGTTTAATCCAACAATGATCTCAATGATGTTACGACATTGAGCCGTTTGTATATTTTCGGAACAGGAATGTGTCGGTTTGGCATCGCCATTCAGACTCTGTGTTAGGAATAATGTAGTATCTGTTTCACATACATGTAGATACTTTATGAGAATCTATACTATACTACTCTTTTATCACAGCCGACATTGAGGCGTTTGATGTACATGGGAATTAAAGACATGTCCAAGATAGCCAATGATGTCATCATCGTAACCAGCAGGTACTTGAAGACAATTTACTACTAAGTGACTTTCGTGACGAGTTTCGTCTTCCTTTTCTTTTTTTATGCCAAATTTCTTTGGATGCATATAGCTTTCGCATTGTCCGTCCGTGTGTGCCACAAATGTTCGCCATATAAAGTTGATGTATCAAACACATGACCCAGGTCCGTAGCTTCACGGTCAAGGCCACACTTTGGGGGGTGGGCATTCATCACATACTGCGATGTTTCTTGTTTTATAATATTTATTGTCATGGCTTGGTTGTACTACTCGGTAAATGACTGGAGTTCATCCTGCTGCTGTTCTATTTGTGTTTATTTTGTTCTTATATGCATGGTAATCAGCGGCAGAGCACTGCCTGCATAGCATCACATCCGCCATCATTGTAATTCTCTTTCTAACAGCCACTTTCCGGCTGAAATGTTTATACTCGTGCACTGTCATGTATGACCTCACTTTCGAAAATAGAACTTGATTTCATAGAAATATGATTGAGTTTGTTTACCAAGTCCGAATGGTTTACCAAAATGCTGCTTGTGGATACAATTTTAGCATGTGTGTATCACGTGAACTACTTGAGAATACAATTTTAACATGTGTGTATCACGTGAACTACTTGAGAATACAATTTTAACATGTGTGTATCACGTGAACTACTTGAGAATACAATTTTAACATGTGTGTATCACGTGAACTACTTGAGAATACAATTTTAACATGTGTGTATCACGTGAACTACTTGAGAATACAATTTTAGCATGTGTGTATCACGTGAACTACTTGAGAATACAATTTTAGCATGTGTGTATCACGTGAACTACTTGAGAATACAATTTTAGCATGTGTGTATCACGTGAACTACTTGAGAATACAATTTTAGCATGTGTGTATCACGTGAACTACTTGAGAATACATTTTAACATGTGTGTATCACGTGAACTACTTGAGAATACAATTTTAACATGTGTGTATCACGTGAACTACTTGAGAATACAATTTTAACATGTGTGTATCACGTGAACTACTTGAGAATACAATTTTAACATGTGTGTATCACGTGAACTACTTGAGAATACAATTTTAGCATGTGTGTATCACGTGAACTACTTGAGAATACAATTTTAACATGTGTGTATCACGTGAACTACTTGAGAATACAATTTTAACATGCGTGTATCATATGAACTACTTGAGAATACAATTTTAGCATGTGTGTATCACGTGAACTACTTGAGAATACAATTTTAGCATGTGTGTATCACGTGAACTACTTGAGAATACAATTTTAGCATGTGTGTATCACGTGAACTACTTGATAATACAATTTTAGCATGTGTGTATCACGTGAACTACTTGAGAATACAATTTTAGCATGTGTGTATCACGTGAACTACTTGAGAATACAATTTTAGCATGTGTGTATCACGTGAACTACTTGAGAATACAATTTTAACATGTGTGTATCACGTGAACTACTTGAGAATACAATTTTAACATGTGTGTATCACGTGAACTACTTGAG
This sequence comes from Archivesica marissinica, assembly GCA_014843695.1. Lineage (NCBI taxonomy): Eukaryota > Metazoa > Mollusca > Bivalvia > Venerida > Vesicomyidae > Archivesica > Archivesica marissinica. The sequence goes on from CM026398.1 coordinate 34,352,262, forward strand.
AATACAATTTTAACATGCGTGTATCACGTGAACTACTTGAGAATACAATTTTAGCATGCGTGTATCACGTGAACTACTTGAGAATACAATTTTAACATGCGTGTATCATGTGAACTACTTGAGAATACAATTTTAACATGTGTGTATCATATGAACTACTTGAGAATACAATTTTAACATGCGTGTATCACATGAACTACTTGAGAATACAATTTTAACATGCGTGTATCACATGAACTACTTGAGAATACAATTTTAACATGCGTGTATCACGTGAACTACTCCGGATGATTTCAATGGTTTGTTGTTGTATTACTTTCTCGACAGTTTTACCGACCTTCAACATTTATGGAGATGAGTCTAACAAACAGACAACACCTTTAGAGTACCATACATGTATACGTGTATTTGTAATGATTTTGTAGAAGTTATGTAGCTATATTATTCAGTGTAATTTTGTACTTATAGTTTGATGAAAGACATGACTGGGAAGGATGATCAATTCCGAGGTCCTGCAATCAGAGCTCTATGCTCCATCACTGATGTAAGTACCCACGGTCCTGCAATCAGAGCTCTATGCTCCATCACTGATGTAAGTACCCACGGTCGTGCAATCAGAGCTCTATGCTCCATCACTGATGTAAGTACCCATGGTCGTGCAATCAGAGCTCTATGCTCCATCACTGATGTAAGTACACATGGTCGTGCAATCAGAGCTCTATGCTCCATCACTGATGTAAGTACCCAAGGTCGTGCAATCAGAGCTCTATGCTCCATCACTGATGTAAGTACCCATGGTCGTGCAATCAGAGCTCTATGCTCCATCACTGATGTAAGTACCCATGGTCGTGCAATCAGAGCTCTATGCTCCATCACTGATGTAAGTACCCACGGTCGTGCAATCAGAGCTCTATGCTCCATCACTGATGTAAGTACCCAAGGTCCTGCAATCAGAGCTCTATGCTCCATCACTGATGTAAGTACCCATGGTCCTGCAATCAGCGCTCTATGCTCCATCACTGATGTAAGTACCCAAGGTCCTGCAATCAGAGCTCTATGCTCCATCACTGATGTAAGTACCCAAGGTCCTGCAATCAGAGCTCTATGCTCCATCACTGATGTAAGTACCCATGGTCGTGCAATCAGAGCTCTATGCTCCATCACTGATGTAAGTACCCATGGTCCTGCAATCAGAGCTCTATGCTCCATCACTGATGTAAGTACCCATGGTCCTGCAATCAGAGCTCTATGCTCCATCACTGATGTAAGTACCCATGGTCCTGCAATCAGAGCTCTATGCTCCATCACTGATGTAAGTACACATGGTCGTGTAATCAGAGCTCTATGCTCCATCACTGGTGTAAGTACCCAAGGTCCTGCAATCAGAGCTCTATGCTCCATCACTGATGTAAGTACCCATGGTCCTGCAATCAGAGCTCTATGCTCCATCACTGATGTAAGTACCCATGATCCTGCAATCAGAGCTCTATGCTCCATCACTGATGTAAGTACCCAAGGTCCTGCAATCAGAGCTCTATGCTCCATCACTGATGTAAGTACCCATGGTCCTGCAATCAGAGCTCTATGCTCCATCACTGATGTAAGTACCCACGGTCCTGCAAATAGAGCTCTAGAGTCTGTGTACAATGTGTGTATCTCCCTAAAGATGCTTAAATACGGTTGCACTCTGACAAAGTATGTGCCGTGACCCGTACGACACTTTGGTTTGGTACGTTAGTGAACCAGTTTGGTACGTTAGTGAACCAAACCCTAGCTGAAACTGGTGAATACTGTGACACTCTATCGACCCTCTGTTACACCTCCCGATTTGAGGCCAACAGAAAGAACCAGAGGAGACTCTGGAATGGGTCTCTGTCTGTATCATGCACTATCCTCCAAAAATCCAAAATGACTAATCTCTTCAGGAGGCATTGCTCATATGGGTAACCGGTAGCGACGATAAATAAACGTAAATACACGCACAGCTGTAGGTTTGAATCTCATTGATCAGTGATTTTACCTGAATGCCCGTCTGCGCCGGAAATACTGCTCGGAGGTGTACCCGGGTCTCCACCAATAATAGCTGGAGAGTCGCCATGATATGACCTAAACTGTTGGTGTGAAGTTCAAACCCCAAATCAAACAAACATCCACGTTGCCTTCATCAGTTGTTATGCTTGTTTAATGTTTGTTTTACAGACTTCAATGTTACAGAGCATTGAACGTTACATGAAGCAGGCTATAGTTGACAAGAATCCGGCGGTTGCAAGTGCAGCCCTCGTGTCCGCTCTGGTACGTTCTATCTATCTCACTTGTTGCAAGCAATAGCGTTAAGACAGAATCAAGCTGGTCACACCAGAGTAATTGCCCTTTAATTGACTAAAAATCAACACATTTTTCCGTACATAGCCACTTCTCAGTAACAAATGGATGTAATTTCATGTATCTAACGTAAATATTTATCACCATAGTGTTCTGCATTTTTCGTCATGATTGACCCAGTAATATCAGAGTTATTGCCCTTAAATTTACTATAAAAACCACATAGCGTTGTTAAACTTTATTTAATCGTGTTGTTCTGATAATCTTCAGCACTTGAGTAAAGGCAGTCAAGATGTGACGAAGCGTTGGGTGAATGAAGCACAGGAGGCCGTTTCCAGTGACAATGTCATGGTCCAGGTAGGACAAGTTTTCATTTGGAATATCTCTAAGCATACCTATTATCCCAGGAATTGTGAGCAAATATACATTGCCATGTCCGTGCGGACGTCTGACTAACAGTCTCTTTCTGAGACATGATTTGAGAAGTACGGAGTGTAGCGTAGAAACAGTGAGAGGGCAGTTAGATGCAGTGCAGAGTACAAGGAACTTGAGAAGTACGGAGCGTAACGTAGAAACAGTGAGAGGGCAGTTGGATGCAGTGCAGAGTACAAGGAACTTGAGAAGTACGGAGCGTAACGTAGAAACAGTGAGAGGGCAGTTGGAGGCAGTGCAGAGTACAAGGAACTTGAGAAGTACGGAGCGTAACGTAGAAACAGTGAGAGGGCAGTTGGATGCAGTGCAGAGTACAAGGAACTTGAGAAGTACAGAGTGTAACGTAGAAACAGTGAGAGGGCAGTTGGATGCAGTGCAGAGTACAAGGAACTTGAGAAGTACGGAGCATAACGTAGAAACAGTGAGAGGGCAGTTGGATGCAGTGCAGAGTACAAGGAACTTGAGAAGTAAGGAGCGTAACGTAGAAACAGTGAGAGGGCAGTTGGATGCAGTGCAGAGTACAAGGAACTTGAGAAGTACGGAGCGTAACGTAGAAACAGTGAGAGGCAGTTGGATGCAGTGCAGAGTACAAGGAACTTGAGAAGTACGGAGCGTAACGTAGAAACAGTGAGAGGCAGTTGGATGCAGTGCAGAGTACAAGGAACTTGAGAAGTACGGAGTGTAACGTAGAAACAGTGAGAGGGCAGTTGGATGCAGTACAGGAAACTCTGTTGCATTTACTAACTTATCGCATATTTTCATTTTCACAATCGACTAGGCCTGCTGGATTAACAATTGAAAATTGCATCATTGCGTTTCTTATATATATTAACAAGCAGTTCAAACTGTGTGCTCGTAATATTTAGAGGTTATTAAACAGCGGAGGTGGGCCATTTGTGGATATTGGCTCACCCGAGGGCCAATATCGAATAAGTGCGCCAATATCCACAAATGGCCCACCGCAGCCGTTTAATAACTTCTTTATTGCATACCTTAACGGCCCCAGGTGGCCATGTTTACACAATGTAGTTACTATGTTGTTGCTACCTGTTACACGTGCTAGTGATTCGTTCTCGGCACGCGCGGGCCAACATCCGATATTGGCCCGGCAGAGCCGAAAATCGAAATATATTGCCTGCGTCGACCAGATATTTTGCTTTTCTACCATTAAATTTGTTACTATTTATAGTAACGTATGCAATAAAACCAAATACTACTACTTGATGCTTTATTGTTACATGTATTCCATCTTCAAGAAATAGGTCGTTGCGTTGCTATACCAAAACTAGCAGGAGAACTGGTATAGGAATGTTCTCCGTTTAAAACCAGTGTTGTAAACCAGAAATAGTTTCGCAATCAAGCTAAAATAGATGGGAATAAACTATGTGGCATGTATGTGTAGTTTGATCTCTATATTTCAGTACCATGCACTGGGTCTGTTATACCACATCAGGAAGCATGATAAACTGGCAGTTACCAAGCTCGTCAGCAAGTTTAGCAAGCACTCACTCAAATCGCCATACGCTTACTGTCTACTGGTAAGTTCATTGTCCTCCACTAGTACTTACTGTGTCTACTGGTAAGTTCATTGTCCTCCACTAGTACTTACTGTCTACTGGTAAGTTCATTGTCCTCCACTAGTACTTACTGTCTACTGGTAAGTTCATTGTCCTCCACTAGTACTTACTGTCTACTGGTACGTTCATTGTCCTCCACTAGTACTTACTGTCTACAGCTCACTACTAAGACCATTTAGGGGAAGTGTTTGAGATGACGAGCTGTTGCTATAACAATTAATGCAGTTATAATCATGAATTGCAATTGATGTCAATTTGAGTCTGCGTCCATGGTCGAGTGGTTAGGGTTGTCCACTTGTATAACACTGTAACCTATCATCACTGATGTTCACGGGTTCGAGCCCTGCTCAGGCCATGTCTCATTTATATGAAAAAGTTAGCAGTTTCTTACGGAGGTTGGTGTACCAACCGCTGGAGCTTGCCCAGGAAAGGTGTTGTTATGTTAACACTGCCCGCCGACGATATAGCCGAAAATGGTGCTGATGTAGCGTAAAAACCAAACAAACAACAATTTGTGCAGTATGCGAACATGCCAGACTCGTGTCACAAAAGATAACTAAAGATAATAAATCCATTACCAGTAACCAATTTGAAAATAATCTAACGACTGATATTTGTTACATTTTGACTTATATACCTCCGAGTTGTAGATTTGTAGCGTAACATGTCGCAGCTTAATTCTGTCATATATCAGTAGGTATAACAGGACATTAAATGTAGTTGTCTACAAATATAGAGATAGATATAGAACGATTCAGTGGTCGAGTGGTTACGGTCGTTTACTTCAATTCACTTGGCTCTCACCGCTTTATGTTCGAATCCCGCTGAGGGCGTCGCATTCTTTCGAAGCTATCCAGCTGGCTTGCAGAAAGTCACTGGTTCTACCCGGGGTCTTCCTCCACCAACAATAGCTGTATTTAGCAGTAATATATTTATACCTAAGCAGTTGGTGGGACTTTAGACCTCAAAAACAAAACAGCACAAACAAAACGTTTCCTCTTACAGATCAGAATAGCCAGCAAGCTGTTTGAAGATGAGGAGTTGGGTACCGGCAGTCAGATGTTTGACTTCATAGAGAGTTGTCTACGTCACAAGAGCGAGATCGTGATATACGAGGCTGCTCACGCCATGGTTAATATGAAGGGGATCACAGCCAAGGAGCTGGCCCCAGCTGTGTCCGTCTTGCAGTTGTTCTGTAGTTCTCCTAAACCAACGCTCCGGTTCGCCGCTGTGAGAACGTTGAATAGGGTAAGTCGGTAACGATTGCGATACAAGTTCTAACAACTTATATTAATCAATCTCGGCGCGGATGAAAGCGTATATGTGGTCATTCATGTGCGAGGAAACCGGAGAAAACCCACCTGTCTGATCTGGTGACCACCGTACCATCTCGCATACTTCCTGGTCCGATGATCGAACCCGGGTTGCATTGGTGAGAAACGAGCACGCTAACCACTGCGCTAATGTCTTAATGAGGGGCAAATGTCCACTAGTGTGTTCTTGGCAGTGTGTGGTGTTTGAAATGTTGGGATGTCTCTGGGCATTTCAGTCTGCAATGAAATAATTGTCAGCAACAGTAAAGTACTTATCTGATATACATTATTTGCCAAAACTTGATATATTTTTCATGTCCGATTAGCGCAGTGGTTAGCGAGCTCGCATCTCACCAATGCAACCTGGGTTCGATCCTCGGACTGGGAAGTATGTGAGATGGTACTGTGGTCGCCAGATCGGACAGGTGGGTTTTCTCCGAGTACTCCGGTTTCCTGACCACATTTACGCTTTCATCCACGCCAACAAGAGTGATTAATATAAGTTGTTAAAATTACTTCGCAATCGTTGTAAAATAAATAAAGATTAAAAATATTTTGTTTCATGTTTTCGTCTGTAACCACACCTAGATCTTGTTTTGTTTCAGTTCACAGTTCAGTCCAGCATGTAAAACTAAAGTGAGCTTTTCTGGCATCCACTGTACGTCTGTCCGTTCATTAACAATCTCTTCAAATGGCAAATCCTTTTATAAAAAAAACAGTATTCCGAATTTAAAATTTTGACCTTTAATGACCCATTGTCTTTTGACCTCCTTTCTTGTTTTTGAGCTACAGTCGTGGAATTTTGACCATTTATTTTATCTACATTAATTGTATACCTTTTTGCAAATATACTTCAATATTTACTTTGAGCGTGACCTGTAGACATACTTATGTTATTTATTCCATTTGTATGCCATTCCAAGATGTAATATGTTGTAAAATTATGTATAAAATGCAATAAAATAGAATAAAATATGATAAAAAGCTGTTAAATATCAATTATATTGTGTACTTTGTAATTCAGGTTGCAATGAAGCATCCAGCAGCAGTCACAGCATGTAACCTTGACCTGGAAAATCTGATCACGGATAGCAACCGTAGCATAGCAACCCTGGCCATCACCACACTTCTCAAGGTAACATTAACTTCTGTAGATATGGGTACAATTCTGACGTGTAATAAGTAGTAGAACAGTGGTGCTTGACCGAGCTAACAACAGAACATGAGCGGTCAAAATTATGCAACAAGCAGGTGGGCTTTCTATTGGGAATCCGGTTTACTCCCACATGAAGGAATCACATAAACTCTTTATCCGTGTTAACGAAAGTGAAAGTAATTACTAAATTATAAAATAAATAAAGTATATAAACTAATAAAATAGTATGGAACATTTATTTCCCTTTGTTGTAATACGCCAGTTGTCGTTTTTGAGTTTGAAACAATGGAATTTAGTTCTAAACTGGAGTATAAGACGCACCAGACTTTTGGATACTATTTTGGAGGGGGGAAAGTGCGTCTTATACACAAAACGATTACGGTATACTAAAATTATGGTAACAAATTTCAGCTTGACAGTTGGGAGGAGTAGAAATGTTCTACTAACTATTCACTTTGCATGCAAGTTACTATCAAGTTCTTATCACAGTGTATGTTTGAATTGAATATTCATATAACGTTAGACAACATTTCTGTACATGTCTATATAATATCAATGTGTTTTTGTGACGACTGGGTCAACTTCCGTTATTTTACCATCTCCAAATGAACATGTTGGCCATAGCTTCATCTCTTCGCAGAGTTACCTAAAATGTGCACACAATACCTAATTATTATATACATGTTTATCGTGACAATCAAACGTGACCCTTTTCAAGGAAAAAACATCAAAACATCACACTTTGCCTTGATTTATTATCATCTCTGTACAATATTAAGCTGACATTCTCATACAGTACTCCTCACCACCAGTACTCCTTGCCACCAGTACTCCTCGCCACCAGTACTCCTCACCACCAGTACTCCTCGCCACCAGTACTCCTCGCAACCAGTACTCCTCGCCACCAGTACTCCTCGCCACCAGTACTCCTCGCCACCAGTACTCCTCGCAACCAGTACTCCTCGCCACCAGTACTCCTCGCCACCATATCCTCACCACCAGTACTCCTCGCCACCAGTACCCTCGCCACCAGTACTCCTCGCCACCAGTACTCCTCACCACCAGTACTCCTCACCACCAGTACTCCTCACCACCAATACTCCTCACCACCAGTACTCCTCGCCACCAGTACTCCTCGCCACCAGTACTCCTCGCCACCAGTACTCCTCGCAACCAGTACTCCTCGCCACCAATACTCCTCGCCACCAGTACTCCTCGCCACCAGTACTCCTTGCAACCAGTACTCCTTGCAACCAGTACTCCTCGCCACCAGTAC
>CM026398.1:34361337-34376337 GCA_014843695.1 Archivesica marissinica
TCGAATAGTATAATCGCTATTCGTTGCCATCCCTAGTAAACACCAATTAATAATTGGATAAACTGTCATCAGAATAATTAGTATTTAATTAGTTAGTTTGTTGTTTTGGTTCAAATTAATATATTTCCGTGTAGGCAAAATTTGAATTGTCAATAATGAGTGGAAAACCAACATACAACAGCAGACGATTTATTCGTGTATCATTTTATAAATGCACCGTTTTTGCAGCATCATTTTTTTCTTCACAACTTCTTAAATCAAATGTAGATGTTGCTTACATGTATGTGTTGTACATGTATTTAATAAGTAATATATAACGCTGCTATTTCTGCCTGGTACCTGGTACAACTGTAAAAGGTTATGATCTACGAGAAACGGCATTATGGGAAATATTGTCAATGTCGGTTATTTCAGACTTTGGTTATATTGAAATATTTTGTTTGGTCCAATGGAATTTGACATACCGGTAGCGGACGTAGACTGTATTATGAAAGTTAATCACATTCATTTCATTTAATGCAACAGACAGATCTGTAGTCCAGTGGTAACACTCTGGACTTGTAATCCAGGGATCACAGGTTCGATCTCCCGTCTGACCCTAATAAAATTAACAGTCTTTCAGATCGGACGTTAAACCGAGGTCTTGTGTCAGTGCTTTACACCGTGCACGTAAAAGAACCAGAGGGGACCCTGGAATGGATCTCTGTCTGTATCATTGCACTATCCTCCAAAAATCCCAAAATGACTAATCTCTTCAGGAGGCGTCGCTCATATGGGTAACCGATAGCGACGATAAATAAATGTAAAACACACACACATTTAATGCAGTGTAAATGTAAAACCATTAGAATCCATCTTTTCACTCAAGATATTTTTTTTTATTTAAGTTTATTTAACGTCGCTACCGGTTTCCCATTTGAGTGATGGGCAGTTTACCTAACAACACCTTTCCTGGGCAGGCTACTCAAGATTTAAAAGCAAATTTATATTTATACCCCCATATGCTTCGAATCTGGGGTTAAAAATATTTTCTTTTTTTTGGAAAATCTTGAGTGAAAAGATGTGTTCTAATATCTGAGTCAAGCATGTCCATCCGTCCGTCTGTTTCTCGTCTTCTCCATAACAATTTTATCTTTTAAATGCCTGCAAGGATTTTCATTCAAATTGTATGAAATGTTCACCTCATCAAGACTATGTGTATATCTCGTATGTTGCAACCATGTTCATCCAAGGCTGCACGAAGAGGTCGATGGTCAAGCGGCTATATTTTTGTGTCCGGTCCATAACTCTTCCAACTACTTCAGGAATTTTTAAATAGCTTGTAACTGACAAACACTGCATAACAAATAACTACCATGCATACATTGTCCCTATTCCATTGTACTGACAATAAATCTCAGCTTGTTCACCTCTAGATGAGATGGCCATATGTCATGAGTCTCCTTGTTCACCTCTAGATGAGATGGCCATATGTCATGAGTCTCCTTGTTCACCTCTAGATGAGATGGCCATATGTCATGAGTCTCAGTCAACATCAAAATGTTGACATCCTATTTTGGAAAAATGTTTATATACCTTACCATAGAGTCAGTGGATTCCACTTTGTATCTACAGCTACCGTTTGGCGGAATGCGTCGTGAGAAGACGGTTGTGGATGTGGAAGTGACTGAGGATCAGAAGCAGGCCCTCCTGGCTCAGATGAACCAACAACAGCGAAACTTACACAGCAAAATATCAGCACAGCAGAGGAGACAGGAGGAAATGGTAATAGTTTAGAGCATTGTGGGGCTTTTCATAGTTTTGATCGGGGCCTCCTTGATGTTCTTGGCCTCTATTGGATCAAGGCTGGCTTGGTATAGGTTCCATCATGGTGTCTGGTTTCTGAACCTCTATGGTCTCGGGGCCTCCTTGATGTTCTTGGCCTCTATTGGAGCGAAGATAATTTGAAATGACAAAACTTAGCGTGCGTGTCGAACAATAAACCTCAAGTTTCTGCACCTGCTTTTGGAAAAGCAGATACAGTCAACATGGTATCTGAGCCTCTATGGTCTCGAGGCCTCCTTGATGTTCTTGGCCTCTATTGGATCGAGGCTGACTTGGTATTGGATCCATGATGGTGTCTGGATCAGCCTGGTATCTCAACCTCTATGGTCTCGGGGCCTCTATTGGATCGAGGCTGGCTTGGTATAGGTTCCATCATGGATTGTCTGGGTTCAGCCTGGTATCTGAGCCTCTATGGTCTCGGGGCATCCCTTATGTAATACACTATCTCAGACATGCCATAATTGAATTGTGTCAATGCCTGAGATTTTTGAAATCACAAAAATTAGCACGCTGCGAAAATAATTTGAAATGACAAAACGTAGCGTGCGTGTCGAACAATAAACCTCAAGTTTCTGCACCTACTTTCGGAAAAGCAGATACATCAAACCTGCATTAAGCAGCCCAACCAAGGGAATCACATATAGTGGCTGCTTAGCACATGTGGCTGCTTAATAGAGGTCAAATGTATGATAAAACAATATATTGGGAATCTGTAAACTGGCTACTTAATACAAGTTGACTGCTTAATAGAGGTGACCACTAACACAGGTTTGACTGTATGTAGATTCAAACATTCTTGCATAAAAGCCATTATAATTCCAGTGTTATCAACTGACATAGTGTGTATCGGTACTAATCACTGATGTACTGTAAACTGTGAAAAGTGCACCAGTGTATTCAGTAAAACTGCTAAAAAAATGAAAATAGCAATTGTTTCCCCCCCCCCCGGATTTTGACACCAATGCCAGTAAGCCGGCAAGTCAATGTCAATGCTGGCAATCTCCGGCGAAATTCCGGAAAATCGGAAAATGACAGGTCTGCTAGCTCACTGTTACTGTCAAAGAGTGTGGCGTCCATGATCCAGTGGTAGAGTGTCAGATTTGGAATCGAGCTATTCTGGGTTTGATGCCCATCACAGCACATTTGTAGTGTCCTTAAGCAAAACACTTCACATACATTGCTTAGTAATGGTTAACTGCTTATGTCGACCCAAGAAAACATGCCTAGGTATCCGCAATGCAGTTTTGACATAAATGGAATACAAAGAGTGGAATGTTCAGGGCTCACGCTAGAGAGCGATTCTGGCGAAGTGGTCGCTTTATTTTCTGCCACTTCGCCGACAATAGACATCAGGGCGACTCACTTCTCCCTAAATCATCTGGAGGGAGAAGTGACTTCTCCCAAAATTTGGAGTCTAGCTTGAGCCCTGATGTTTTTAGTGCTAGCTGGTTTGTAATTTCTGTTTGTCAGTAGCTTGTTTGGTGTTTTACTTAGGGTACTGGTTGCATGTACATGTATAGTTTTACATATCCACTGAACAAAGTGAAACATTTTAGTGGTTCTATGTCCCATCTCTCTCAAGTTCAACCAATGAACAAGCCAATCCGCTGTAGAATATGAAACATTTTAGTGGTTCTATGCCCCATCTCTCTCAAGTTCAACCAATGAACAAGCCAATCCGCTGTAGAATATGAAACATTTTAGTGGTTCTATGCCCCATCTCTCTCAAGTTCAACCAATGAGCAAGACAATTCGCTGTAGAAAATGAAACATTTTAGTGGTTCTATGCCCCATCTCTCTCAAGTTCAACCAATGAGCAAGACAATTCGCTGTAGAAAATGAAACATTTTAGTGGTTCTATGCCCCATCTCTCTCAAGTTCAACCAATGAACAAGCCAATCCGCTGTAGAATATGAAACATTTTAGTGGTTCTATGTCCCATCTCTCTCAAGTTCAACCAATGAACAAGCCAATCTGCTGTAGAATATGAAACATTTTAGTGGTTCTATGCCCCATCTCTCTCAAGTTCAACCAATGAACAAGCCAATCTGCTGTAGAATATGAATCATTTTAGTGGTTCTATGCCCCATCTCTCTCATGTTCAACTAATGAGCAAGCCAATTCGCTGTAGAAAATGAAACATTTTAGTGGTTCTATGCCGGTTGTCACACGTTCAATTCCGACCACCTGTTAAGTTTACTAGCGAGCATTCCGACACATTGGGATTCTATTGTGCATTTAAAGACATTGACTTATGATTATTTGTTTTCTTCAAATCCCTTGCCCCTTACTGCTGTAGGTTCAAATCCCACTGAAGGTATCGAATTCTTTCATATGAGGACGGTCGGTGGTTCTAACTGAGTGCCTGCTAGGAGGGGCACATGGGTTTTTCTTCACCAATAATAGCTGGAGATACACCATATGGCCTCTGCTGTTGGCTTGACATTAAGCCCTCAAAAATAAATTAACAAATGCATGATTATTCTGTGTGGAGATATAGTATGTATTTGAGCCTGAAAAAAAATAGTCCAACACGTGAACGTTATTATTACGTCATTAACATTCCTTATATTCTGTGGACGAACGTCGGCGGAGGTAACGTGTTTGAGATACATTGAGTTTTGTGTTTGACAGCTGAGGCGGAGACTGGAGGCGAGGCAAGGGAAACAGAAGGAGGAGGCAGCAGAGGTGCTTAATCTAGGGCACAGACAGAAATCCATCCTCGAAAAGTCACAACAGGTACGTACACTCAAATAATATACCAACAAAAATAACATTTAATGTGAACAATGACACACATGATTGTACGAGTACCGGAAGATATGGTACACGTGACAGTCTTGTAGATATGACAGCACATCACAATGATACAACATTTCTGGTAGAGCTTGCTGCTAGAGTAGTAATTCACATAGAAATATATCACAAGTTTTAGAAGACAATTTGAAGCTGTGACGTTACTCTTCATGAATGCCATTAATTAATTAATATTATTAATTAATACTTAATTAATATCTTATTATTAATTCATACCTGACAATACATGTAAGAGGCAATATTTACAATGCAATTTCATTTCCTTCGATGAATGTATATGCCCTGTTTGTATGATTTATTTTCGTGTGAAATTCCTCAACAATGATACGCAGCTGACATACACATTCGAAGTTACGGGCATGCATATTCGCAGTGTTGGGCGACGCTTCTTTGAATAATTTATATAATTATAAATATTCAATACCATTTAAACTTTATTTATTTTACAACGATTACGAAGCAAGTTCTAACAACTTATATTAATCACTCTCGTTGGCGCGGATGAAAGCGTAAATGTGGTCATTCGTGTGGGAGGAAACCGGAGTACCCGGAGAAAACCCACCTGTCCGATCTGGCGAGCATCGTACCATCTCACATACTTCCTGGTCCGAGGATCGAACCCGGAATGCATTGGTGAGAAGCGAGTGCACTAACCACTGCGCGAATCGGACAGCCAAATATTATAATTATAAATATTCAATCACCTTCGGCCTCTACGCTAACTTTAAACAAGCATAATGAAGTTACCCTGATGTAAACTATTCATTCATTATAACAATTTCAAATTATTTTGTGAACCACTAATGATGGTATTAGTGGGTAAATAGTATACAATGTTAGAAAAGAAATGGACTAATATTTAAAAGAATATTTGAAGAAAGTTCAAGACATAAAATATTGCTCAGTGTCCTGTTTGGCAGTTCTAGCATTACCAACTAAACCAAGCACCTGTTACTAACGGCGATAATGTCATTCGCAAACAAATTCGAAAACAGGTCTATTGACAAAAACAATTTGTTTTAAATAAATCATTGGATTAAGTGTGTTTTGAAAATGATGTACAATGCAATCCAACTAATCTGCAGGAATGGACAGAAATGGATAACTAAGTTAATGACTTTGGCGAGGTCAGTAATCTGCAGGAATCGACAGAAATGGATAAATAAGTTAATGACTTTGGCGAGGTCAGTAATCTCTGGCAGATCTGTAATCCGTAAAATCCACAAATGATGTAATGGTCAGGCAACCAGTAATAGAGATTCTGTTTTCTTTAAAGGATGAGAAGGAACGGCAGTTGACAAAGATGAAGGAGAATGTTGCTAGGCAACGAGAGAGGCGAGAATCATCACCTAGTGTCCCCAAGGTTAGTATCCACTTATAATTGAGATGGTATATACTTCACAGTCCACACTCCTTTAAATCGAGTATTTTATCACTAGGTTTGTTTTGATGGCTTTGAAGTTGACTCCCAGTCTGTGTGTTTTAAGTTTATTTATCGTCGCTACCGGTTGCCCATATGAGCGACGCCTCCTGAAGAGATTACCGGTAGTCATTTTAGATTTTTTGGAGGATAGTGCAATGATACAGACAGAAACCCATTCCTCTCCTCTGGTTCTTTTACGTGCTCGGTGTACAGCACTGACACGAGACCACGATTTAAAGTCCCATCTGAAAGACTCTTAGTTTTATTAGGGTCAGACAGGGGGATCAAACCTGCGATCCCTGGATTACCAGTCCAATGTGTTAACCACTGGATTACAGATCCATCTATGACTCCCAGTCTTTATTTATAAACAAGTGCTTAAAATGCTCCAGTTTTTCCGATCCGATGGTTGATAATTTTTTATACCTAATGTATATCATCCGATACACTTTGTAGCATACAAGGTGTGATGTGCTTAAAGCTGTGAAATTTCCCACAAATGAATGGGAGCCGAATAGCCAAGTCAAGTCAAATACATGTAGTTTATTTACGTCTCTTCATATTATTATATAAAAACATTTATTATAAAACAGATAAATTTACATACACCTTATACGAGACTGTAAAATATATCACATGAATCACATTGGCTGTGTTATATGACAACCAACAATGTGAACAAAACGGACATGATAACACCCTCTCAGTTATTTCAATATAATTTCATCAATTATCTAGTCGGAACAAATTGATTGTTTTAATTTTATTTTATTTGTATAAGTATCACTCGCTTATAAGACGGGTAGCCACTTTGAGGCCATAATCTGGTGATAAAAATCCTGTCTTATAGGTGAGTAAGTATGGTAGCTGTCAGTGTCTGCTAGATTATGTAAAACTGTAAACATGTGTACTGGTAATGATTAGTTAACAAAATACAACTACCGTAATATGTCATGACAACACGTGACAAAACTCCACTGAGGCACTCCTGGGTGGTTGAGAATGTAATAGTTTTTTTAGTTTAATTTTTTTTCAATAACAATTACAATATTTAATAAAATAATTTAAATATACTTCTGAATAATTTCCATTTTTACAACTGGTCTTATGCGCACGTCTATTCAAAATATCACAATTTTTAAGTTGGGGTTCGTCTTATAGGCGAGATCACCTCATATCTTTATAGCTTTAATCATGGTACATTAGAATATTAGTGTGCACTTTGCAGATTTTCTTCAATCCAAGATGGCCGATTTGTTACTATAAATAGTTTGTGTTTAATGTTTTCCTTGTGAATAAGCCGCTTCACATGTATTCATGATATTCATCATTGAAGTTTATAGTGTGTTCAGGCACACATGTGTTCGATTTCCGATGACGGAAGTCTTGCTATTAGTTTGTGTTTATCATGTTGCTATGGAAATTAAATTAATATTTCGGTACATGGAACCTTATGTCCATGTTAATATTATTGTGTATTTCTATAAATATATTGCATTTATTATATTCGTTTTAGGTCAATTCATGTTTTTTCATGTATTTCATCGTCTCACTTTAAAGCATTAATCATTGCTCTAACATGACTCAGCATTTTGTTGGTATACCCAAAGAAGGAATTTACCGTGTTTACATCTGCAATAAAACATGGTTTAGCATGTGATGTCAATGTGACGTCATTTTACTAGCATTTCTGGAGGTTTGTGACGTCATTAAATTTTACGCTTTCCAAAAAATAACACCAACTATTTTTGCGCTTTTTAGATATTTTAGTAACGCTACAATGGAAATAATATTTGTATTTGCATTATTTATAGTCAAATAAAACATGGTGTGTCGTGCTGAGCTCCGGAATTATCCACATATGGTTAATACCTACTTGTGAGAACTCCAAACCATGTTTTATTCGCCAATAAATAACTGAAAGACAAATATTATTTCTTAAAACCCTTTCCCTCATAGAAGCATCTCTTGACGCCATTACCAATACGACATACATTGACAATGTAGTAGCCAAACCAATGTTCATAATAATGGCCAGAATCTCATGTAGTCCCAGTAATATCTATGGAGGTGGAATTGATATGGCGACTACTTATCCACTGCATGATAGCTAAATGGTTGTCGTTTGTATAGAGATATAATGGTATATTAACCTAAATCTCATGTAGTCCCAGTAATATCTATGGAGGTGGGATAGATATGGTGACTACTTATCCACTGCATGATAGCTAAATGGCTGTCGTTTGTACGGAGATATAATAGTATATTAACCTAAATCTCTATGTAGTCCCAGTAACATCTATGGAGGTGGGATAGATATGGTGACTACTTATCCACTGCATGATAGCTAAATGGCTGTCGTTTGTATGGAGATATAATAATATATTGACCTAAATCTCTATGAAGGAATGGGTTAAATGGCTGTCGTTTGTATGGAGATATAATATATTGACCTAAATCTCTATGAAGGAAAGGGTTAAATGGCTGTCGTTTGTATGGAGATATAATAATATAATAACCTAAATCTCTACGAAGGAAAGGGTTAAACATTACAGCATACAAGAACCAGTTATTTTGAATAAAAATGTATATTAATAACCATTTCAGCTGCAATCCATAGCAGAGGATTAGTTAATAGCTTTGCTAGATGACAAGTAAGAGTATACCCGGCTATAAGTGGACCGTTTAGATCTCCGAAAATCATTTCAAAATATACTGACACACTTAATGGTTAATGAGGTGGTGGAATTAGGTTTAGATCTTCGAAAATCATTTCAAAATATACTGACACACTTAATGGTTAATGAGGTGGTGGAATTAGGTTTAGATCTTCGAAAATCATTTCAAAATATACTGACACACTTAATGGTTAATGAGGTGGTGGAATTAGGTTTAGATCTTCGAAAATCATTTCAAAATATACTGACACACTTAATGAGGTGGAGGGAGGAATTGGTTTAGGTCTCCGAAAATCATTTTAAAATATACTGACACACTTAACCCATTCAACCCCAAGTAACTGACATGGACTGGTGCGTGATATTTTCAGACCAATAAATTAATAAGAAAATTACCTTTGGACAAGTTCATTTACCAAAATGGGTAATTTTATCTAAAAATAGTAATAATTATTACTGGCAAAAAAGTGCAGATCCTGATGAGACGGCTCATCACGAGCCGGCTCATCTGGATCTACACTTTTCATAAGCCTATTTAGAGGCTTGTGGGGTTGAAAGGGTTAATGGTTAATGGGGTGGAATTAGGTTTAGATCTTCGAAAATCATTTCAAAATATACTGACACACTTAATGGTGAACATAGTGAGCTGTAATCATACAAGCACTAATGAGAATATGCATATTGTTTAAACTAGGGATGGCAACCAATAGCGATTAAACTATTGATAGAATTCTATCAAAAACTCAAAATTCTCAAACACTTATAAAAATAATTTCTGTTTTACGCGTGATCATCTTCTTCAAATGATTATTCAGATTGATTTTGTACCCGAATATGCTAAATTCAATTTGCATAGATTACACCTAGCAGTTTTCTTATTGTCATAACAATTCAAGCATTTCCAAACGTGTGACTGAGCGGGTGGCATTTTTGAGGACAACATAATATATGTTTCCGAATATTCAAATACAGGAATATTATTTGGATATTCGGACATTCGAGCGAATATTCGAATACTGGTTGCCATCCCTAGTTTAAACACATGAATACAAGAAGATAAGAGAGAAGCTGCTTGTACAAAGACACTTTATTGTTTACCGGTACTTGGAGGTCTAAATGTGTTCCAGAACTTACAGCCGATAGATATCCTTTCCCGTGCAGGGGCAGATCTAGGATTTGTCAATGAGGGGATTTTAGCAATTGTTTGGTCCAGTGGTGGGGAGGGGGTTTAGTGAAAATAAATATATTTTAATGGGGGTGGGAATATAAATTGACAGTCGAAGGGGGGTTTACCCCCCCCCCTCCACTACCCCACCCTAGATATGTCTCTGCTGTGCAATTATATGTTGTGTTACCAAGAGTGTGTGTTTTTGTTTCGATGTTATATATTGCTCATGTCATTTTCACATTTTGAATGATTAAGATTGCTAGTGTAAAGAAACAAAATGAATGTCAAGAAAATATTTGATTACATCTCATCGAGTGTGCCACTTGTGAAAATATATTATCTCTGAGCTAACTCGATGAGATAAAATCCTATCTTTTTAAACTGAATAACAAAGATTTTCTTTTAAGTTTTCCAATTAACCATTACTGTGCTGGAAACGAGTATATTCGTATATGCAAACAGCATAGAGCCAGATCAGATGGCACAGAACTTGCCATCAGGCTCTATGCTGTTTGCTATTCGGATAATGGAGCTCAAATACTTGGATAAATAGCAAACAACATAGATCCTGATCAGAAGAGACATCGCGGCTGATCTGGATTTATATTGTTTGCGCATTCCTTCCAATTTATTCAGCATTTAAGGGTTAATAATTGCTCATTTAGTGGCATTAAAGGCCGATCACATGTTTTTAGATTCCCCCGCTGAGAGCCCCTCACATTTATGTTGTTAACCACTCTGTTTTTATCGTTGCTTCCTTTGCGCACGATGCTATCAATTTTCTTCCACTTTCGCATATTATGATTATTATGTTACTATATCTCGACAGATATCCTACAGTATATCCAATGGGTAACAAATCCGTAAAAAAAAATCTAGTAACTACTAGTAACATGATTTGGATAAAATCACATTTATCATAACACAACATCTGGTTATGGAACAACTGTAAAAACAAAGGATTCCAACTGAAAGGACCACTATACATTTAGTGATAAATCAGACTTTATCTGCCAAGGGAGGTAATAAAAAAGCCAGCTTGGTCCCTTAATGTTTTTCCGCGAGTTGGTATCCATCTACAAGTTTATTTCTGTCTACACCAGACTTACCTGTGTGAAGTATATTCAAGTGGAAGTCATGATAGCGCAGCGGGTGCGTGTTTGCTTCAGGTGCGAAAAGTCCGGAGTTCGAGCCCCGCTGGACCATTTCGATTGTGCCCTTAGGCAAGGCATTTAAATTCCACATTGTCTCTTCTCTCTCCCTCGTGGCGATGGATTCCATCAGGAATGAGGTCTCGAGAGTGATTAATATAATTTGAAAGAACTTGTTTCGCAATCGAGCTAAAATAAATGTGTATAAACTAAGTATATTCAAGTGTATGGACTGTATAAAGAGCATGCTCATTGTTGACTAAATACTTAGTTTATCTTATTTTAATGACATGTTCACTCTTTTATCAGTAATTTAATTTATTCAAAGAGCTTGAGTGTTTGTCTTCAGGTTTGTAATCAAACAAACACTGGCTTAGTAAGTTTGTTCATAAACTGTTAATTTGCATATAAAGCATGTTATTTTGTAGAATACAATATCCGTTCATATGGCAGCCATCTTCTTATCATAATCAATGATTGAGCAGTTAGTTTAAACTTTATACAAATTTATTTTATCGTGATTGTGAAACAAGTTTTTACAACATTACATTAATCGCTCTCGAGACCTCATTCCTGATGGAATCCATTGCCACGAGGGAGAGAGAAGAGGCAATGTGGAATTTAAGTGCCTTGCCCTAGGGCACTATTGTAGCAGCTACAGCTGGGCGCGATAAACAGTGATCATGTCTGGATAAACAGTGATCATGTCTGGATAAACAGTGATCATGTTTGGATAAACAGTCATCATGTCTGGATAAACAGTCACCATGCCTGGATAAACAGTCACCATGTCTGGATAAACAGTCATTATGTCTGGATAAACAGTCATCATGTCTGGATAAACAGTCATCATGTCTGGATAAACAGTCATCATGTATGGATAAACAGTCATCATGTCTGGATAAAGTCTGGATAAACAGTGATCATGTCTGGATAAACAGTGATCATGTCTGGATAAACAGTGATCATGTCTGGATAAACAGTGATCATGTCTGGATAAACAGTGATCATGTCTGGATAAACAGTGATCATGTCTGGATAAACAGTCACCATGTCTGGATAAACAGTGATCATGTCTGGATAAACAGTGATCATGTCTGGATAAACAGTCACCATGTCTGGATAAACAGTCACCATGTCTGGATAAACAGTCACCATGTCTGGATAAAGTCTGGATAAACAGTCACCATGTCTGGATAAACAGTGACCATGTCTGGATAAACGATCATCATGTCTGGATAAACAGTCATCATATCTGGATAAACAGTCATCATGTCTGGATAAACAGTCATCATGTCTGGATAAACAGTCATCATGTCTGGATAAACGATCATCATGTCTGGATAAACAGTGATCATGTCTGGATAAACAGTCATCATGTCTGGATAAACAGTCATCATGTCTGGATAAACAGTGACCATGTCTTGATAAAGTATACAAGCATACAAATATTGCTGCTTCTAGGTGTGAATGGGATAAAGTATACAAGCATACAAATACTGCTGCGTCTATGTGTGAATGGGATAAAGTATACAAGCATACAAATACTGCTGCGTCTATGTGTGAATGGGATAAAGTATACAAGCATACAAATACTGCTGCTTCTAGGTGTGAATGGGATAAAGTATACAAACATACAAATACTGCTGCTTCTATGTGTGAATGGGTTAAAGTATACAAGCATACAAATACTGCTGCTTCTAGGTGTGAATGGGATAAAGTATACAAGCATACAAATACTGCTGCTTCTAGGTGTGAATGGGATAAAGTATACAAATACTGCTGCTTCTAGGTGTGAATGGGTTAAAATATACAATAGGGAAGTTTGTTCACCAAGCTTAGTGTCTTCAGCATTAGAGAAAGTATATCTCCCAAACCACCCTAACGCTCAAATTAACCCAATCAACACCAAGTAACTGACATGGACTGGTGCATGATATTTTAGACCAATAAATTAATAAGATAATTACATTTGGCCCAGTTAATTTATCAAAATGGGTAATTTTGTCTTAAAATAGTAATATTACTGGCAAAAAGTGCAGATCCTGGATCTACACTTTTTATAAACCTATTTAGAAGTCTGTAGTGTTGAAAGGGTAAAATGATTATATAAAGCTTCTATGTGTTTGCATGCAAGTAGATTTTATTTGTCCCAGTATGTTTTGCACAAAATGTCTGCATGTATGCACTTTTATTTGTTGTGTTTATTTAGATTTCTTATATGAGTTCGCCCATTTTCAGAAATTTAACCTTTAGCATGCTGTAGGCGAAATGAGCAGATAATAAATGTATAATATATTTGTTAGTAGGGCATGACATTTTATTCAAATCATCCTGATGTGCTAAAGGTTAATGAGAGACATCAGTAAGTTACTGTCCCTGAATACTCCCTAAAAGTAAATAGGTCCTATTAAGTGTTTTCCTCTGTTTTTATCGTTGTTTCCTTTGCACAACATGCTAGCAATGTTATCCCACTATCGCTTTTTATGATTATTAAATTACTATATCTCAACAGATCTCCCACAGTATATGCAATGAGTACTTATTTGTAAAATAATGTTATCACTTAATTATCGCGTTTTTGATAAAATCACATTTATCATACCACAACATCTGGTTAGGGAATAACAGTAAAAACAAAGGATTCCTAACTAAAAAGACCTATTCACATTTTGGAATAAATCGGACTTTATCTGCCAAGGGAGGTAATAGAATTTGTTTGTCTCATTAGAGTCATAATCCTGTACTTTCCAATGAATGTTGAGTTTTCTCAGTGAAAGAAAACTCCATCTTCCACTGTTTTCAAACAGTGACTAATTTTCTACGCCCACAGTAAGTCCCAAAAACCCAAGAGTGACCTTTAACATTAATTTTGGCCAAAAAATTCTGATTTCAGAAATTATTTTTGCCTACATATACTCAAAACATTATCATTTCTCAAAAACTGTCAACTTTGATTTGAAACTTTGCATTCACATCTGAGAACTAATTCTCTAGACCAACAGTAATTCCCCACCCTACCAGTTAACTTGAACTTGAAATTTTACCAAACGTATTTTTGATTTCAGAAATTATCTATGCTTAAAAAATCTCAAAACAGTACCATTTCTCAAAAACCACCAAAAGTATTGCTTTGAAACTTCATACATCCTATGTCCAGTTCAGTACACCCACAATAAGCCCACACCCTACCAGTGACCTTGAATTTTGATTGACTCACTTATTTGGCTTAAATTTGTTCAAGCCCTGCCAGCCTCCCAGCTAAATAGCTAGTTTTGATACATCCTGTGATCTGTTTATTTCTTATTATACAAATTTATTTTAGCTCAATTGCGAAACAAGTTCTTACAACTTAATCACTCTTGAGACCTCATTCCTGATGGAATACATTGCCACGAGGGAGAGAGAAGAGGCAACGTGGAATTTAAATGCTTGCCTAAGGGCACAATCATAACGGCTCCAGCGGCGCTCGAACTCCGGACCTTTCGCACCGGAAGCGAACGCGCATCCACTGCGCTATCAAGACTTCCACTATCGTTTATTTCTTAATCACTACCCATAACTTGTAGGCATATATAGAAATTACATGTAGTGTCACCAACAACGTGCAATAGTAGCTTCACATATTTATTTGTATTACCAGATTTAAAATATAATTTCTGTTTCTTTTTATTTGTAGTACAAGTAATGAAGACTGTTGGACGGATCATCTCAACGATTCTCTCTGAACGCAGTTATTTGAAGTACAAGGTGAATTCATGCAAACAGACATTGTGGGAGAAGGAAAATGACATTACTAATTTCAATTATTGTAGGAGTGAACTGAAATGCTGACAATCATAATCAACATATCCAGGGACATTATTTATTAGCTCACCTTGGCCTTTGGCTCATTTTGAATTAACATGAATCTATTGGATTTGTCGTCTGCTACTTATG
>CM026398.1:34378837-34466785 GCA_014843695.1 Archivesica marissinica
TTAATATACTATTATATCTCCCTACAAACGATATCTATCCACCTCCATAGATATTACTGGGACTACATGAGATTTAGGTTAATATACTATTATATCTCCATACAAACGACAGCCATTTAGCTATCATGCAGTGGATAAGTAGTCACCATATCTATCCCACCTCCATAGATATTACTGGGACTACATGAGATTTAGGTTAATACACTATTATATCTCCATACAAATGACAGCCATTTAGCTATCATGCAGTGGATAAGTAGTCACCATGTCTATCCCACCTCCATAGATATCACTGGGACTACATGAGATTGTGGCCTTTATTATGAACATTGGTTTGGTTACTACATTGTCAATGTATGTGGTATTGGTAATGACGTCGAGAAACGTTTCTATGAGGGGAAGGGTTAAGTAACTGATGACGATTAAATATAGGATCTTACACTCGTGATTTCATGCTATATTTTATGAAACAAGATTTGACATTTTCCTATTAACTGGGTTTTAGTCATATTTCTGCTACCTTCATTTTGGCGCCAACTGTCAGCGCAAATTGTCATACAGGGTTTACATCTCTCCTTGTGCTTCATGGTCAGCCCAGCGTAGAGGGTTTACATCTCTCCTTGTACTTCATGGTCAGCCTAGTGTAGAGGGTTTACATCTCTCCTTGTGCTTCATGGTCAGCCCAGCGTAGAGGGTTTACATCTCTCCTTGTGCTTCATGGTCAGCCTAGTGTAGAGGGTTTACATCTCTCCTTGTACTTCATGGTCAGCCCAGCGTAGAGGGTTTACATCTCTCCTTGTGCTTCATGGTCAGCCCAGCGTAGAGGGTTTACATCTCTCCTTGTGCTTCATGGTCAGCCTAGTGTAGAGGGTTTACATCTCTCCTTGTGCTTCATGGTCAGCCTAGTGTAGAGGGTTTACATCTCTCCTTGTGCTTCATGGTCAGCCTAGTGTAGAGGGTTTACATCTCTCCTTGTGCTTCATGGTCAGCCTAGTGTAGAGGTTTACATCTCTCCTTGTGCTTCATGGTCAGCCTAGTGTAGAGGGTTTACATCTCTCCTTGTGCTTCATGGTCAGCCTAGTGTAGAGGGTTTACATCTCTCCTTGTGCTTCATGGTCAGCCTAGTGTAGAGGGTTACATCTCTCCTTGTGCTTCATGGTCAGCCTAGTGTAGAGGGTTTACATCTCTCCTTGTGCTTCATGGTCAGCCTAGTGTAGAGGGTTTACATCTCTCCTTGTGCTTCATGGTCAGCCTAGTGTAGAGGGTTTTACATCTCTCCTGTGCTTCATGGTCAGCCTAGTGTAGAGGTTTACATCTCTCCTGTGCTTCATGGTCAGCCTAGTGTAGAGGTTTACATCTCTCCTTGTGCTTCATGGTCATCCTAGGTAGAGGTTTACATCTCTCCTTGTGCTTCATGGTCCGCCTAGTGTAGAGGGTTACATCTCTCCTTGTGCTTCATGGTCAGCCCAGCGTAGAGGGTTTACATCTCTCCTTTGCTTCTTCAGCCCAGCGTAGAGGGTTTACATCTCTCCTTGTGCTTCATGGTCAGCCTAGTGTAGAGGGTTTACATCTCTCCTTGTGCTTCATGGTCAGCCTAGTGTAGAGGGTTTACATCTCTCCTTGTGCTTCATGGTCAGCCCAGCGTAGAGGGTTTACATCTCTCCTTGTGCTATTATCATGTTATACTTAGGACATAGTAGTCTCTGTGCATTTGATGCATTATTGTGAGTATCTCTTCTACAGGTCTGCAATTACTTAACCCTTTCATAGAGATAGATTTAGCTTAATATACTATTATATCTCCATACAAACGATATCTATCCCACCTCCATAGATATTACTGGGACTACATGAGATTTAGGTTAATATACTATTATATCTCCATACAAATGACAGCCATTTAGCTATCATGCAGTGGATAAGTAGTCACCATATCTATCCCACCTCCATAGATATTACTGGGACTACATGAGATTTAGGTTAATATACTATTATATCTCCATACAAATGACAGCCATTTAGCTATCATGCAGTGGATAAGTAGTCACCATGTCTATCCCACCTCCATAGATATCACTGGGACTACATAAGATTCTGGCCTTTATTATGAACATTGGTTTGGTTACTACATTGTCAATGTATGTGGTATTGGTAATGACGTCGAGAAACGTTTCTATGAGGGGAAGGGTTAAGTAACTGATGACGATTAAATATAGGATCTTACACTCGTGATTTCATGCTATATTTTATGAAACAAGATTTGACATTTTCCTATTAACTGGGTTTTAGTCATATTTCTGCTACCTTCATTTTGGCGCCAACTGTCAGCGCAAATTGTCATGACATCACTAAATTACACTACGCAGGGCAGCGTTATATTTATGTTTTAAACAGCGTTATAATTGCGTCAAGACTTCTTTAAAACCATAGTTTTTCTTACCATTAACGTTATGTACCAATTCAAATAGAACTATGCATACTGTAAAGTTTATTTTACAAACTATAAGGATTATTCTCTCAACCAATCAGAATCCGTCCAGGTGTTATTACGCGTGTGTACATATAATAAATTATGAGATAGTGTTATTACACTGAATACAAGCAAAGTTATGTTATGAAGATGCATTCGTGTTCAGAAAGGCGAAATTGCACTTTATGCGAATTTAGCATGTTTTCTACTTGCAATGTGAATAACACATGTTACACACAACATACACACATTCAGTTCTTCACTACTTGTGAATTACTAAAGCAGATGGATCTGGATACAAAAATGTCAACTTTTGAATCGCCCACCATTGACAAGCCACTCAGGGAAAGTTCGGAAACGATCGGTGATACTAATTTCGTTTATACAAATTTATCTTAGCTCGATTGCGAAACAAGTTCTTTCAACTTATATTAATCACTCTTGAGACATCATTCCTGATGGAATCCATCGCCACGAGGGAGAGAGAAGAGTCAATGTGAAATTTAAATGCCTTGCCTAAGGACACAATCGTAATGGCTCCAGCAGTAATTTACGGTGTGCTATTTTTCAAACTTATTTAAATTACGATCGCCCGATTAGAATGCGAGTGACTGCAGAAAGAGCAGAACGTTATTTCAGCCAAATTCGGGATAATATGACTTCATATTTCTGAAAAAGACTTTGTATATCAAAAAACGATTTTATTATTTTTAAATACAATTGAAATATCTTAGATTTCATTTCTTTACTGAGATTTCTTTACTGAGACACTCGGGGGTAATTATGGTTTTATAATGAGTACACTTACATGATAGCAACATTTATAGAAATTATGACAGTGATTTTGAACAGAAATATATCTTTAAGCTTAATTTTCAGAATTCATAATTTTATTATGAAACCATAAAATATCAAATAGTTCAGATTTTTATTTTGACACATGTACCATAGCAAATATGTCAATTCTTTGCTTTAAATATTTATTGAAATTGTTAAAAAAATACATTGATATGAAACACCATATTTTATTATACACAGCAGGTCTGTGAATGAATATTTTTTCTGTTTTTCAATAAAATTATTGCCATCAATTCACTTGATTTCATTCTGTAATGAATGTTGTCCATTTTAAGTTACCTGTGGAATGTCTGATACACAACACGATCCTGTAAACTAACCAGATAAGCATTGTCAAATGCAGTGCAGCACTAACCATACAGCCATTATAACTTCACTCCAAACAAACTAACATTTGTAATCTATTTAATTTAAAGAAGAATGTGCTAGGCCAATCCACCATACAGTGCTAGGTCAATCCACCACCCAGTGCTAGGTCAATCCACCACCCAGTGCTGGGTCAATCCACCACCCAGTGCTAGGTCAATCCACCACCATGTGCTAGGTCAATCACCACCCAGTGCTAGGTCAATCCACCACCAGTGCTAGGTCAATCCACCACCATGTGCTAGGTCAATCCACCAAGTGCTAGGTCAATCCACCACCATGTGCTAGGTCAATCCACCACCATGTGCTAGGTCAATCCACCATCCAGTGCTAGGTCAATCCACCACCATGTGCTAGGTCAATCCACCACCCAGTGCTAGGTCAATCCACCACCAAGTGCTAGGTCAATCCACCACATAGTGCTAGGTCAATCCACCACCATGTGCTAGGTCAATCCACCACCCAGTGCTAGGTCAATCCACCACCCAGTGCTAGGTCAATCCACCACCCAGTGCTAGGTCAATCCACCACCATGTGCTAGGTCAATCCACCACCCAGTGCTAGGTCAATCCACCACCAAGTGCTAGGTCAATCCACCACCCAGTGCTAGGTCAATCCACCACCATGTGCTAGGTCAATCCACCACCCAGTGCTAGGTCAATCCACCACCAAGTGCTAGGTCAATCCACCACCCAGTGCTAGGTCAATCCACCACCCAGTGCTAGGTCAATCCACCACCCAGTGCTAGGTCAATCCACCACCCAGTGCTAGGTCAATCCACCACCATTGCTAGGTCAATCCACCACCATGTGCTAGGTCAATCCACCACCATGTGCTAGGTCAATCCACCACCCAGTGCTAGGTCAATCCACCACCCAGTGCTAGGTCAATCCACCACCATGTGCTAGGTCAATCCACCACCCAGTGCTAGGTCAATCC
The DNA here is from genome assembly GCA_014843695.1 of Archivesica marissinica. NCBI lineage: Eukaryota > Metazoa > Mollusca > Bivalvia > Venerida > Vesicomyidae > Archivesica > Archivesica marissinica. The sequence continues at coordinate 34,383,471 of CM026398.1, forward strand.
ACCACCCAGTGCTAGGTCAATCCACCATCCATGTGCTAGGTCAATCCACCACCTAGTGCTAGGTCAATCCACCATCCAGTGCTGGGTCAATCCACCACCATGTGCTAGGTCAATCCACCACCATGTGCTAGGTCAATCCACCACCCAGTGCTAGGTCAATCCACCATCATGTGCTAGGTCAATCCACCACCCAGTGCTAGGTCAATCCACCACCTAGTGCTAGGTCAATCCACCACCATGTGCTAGGTCAATCCACCACCCAGTGCTAGGTCAATCCACCACCTAGTGCTAGGTCAATCCACCACCCAGTGCTGGGTCAATCCACCACCATGTGCTAGGTCAATCCACCATACAGTGCTAGGTCAATCCACCACCATGTGCTAGGTCAATCCACCACCAAGTGCTAGGTCAATCCACCATACAGTGCTAGGTCAACCCACCACCATGTGCTAGGTCAATCCACCACCCAGTGCTAGGTCAATCCACCACCATGTGCTAGGTCAATCCACCACCTAGTGCTAGGTCAATTCACCACCATGTGCTAGGTCAATCCACCACCCAGTGCTAGGTCAATCCACCACCCAGTGCTAGGTCAATCCACCACCCATTGCTAGGTCAATCCACCATCCAGTGCTGGGTCAATCCACCACCATGTGCTAGGTCAATCCACCACCATGTGCTAGGTCAATCCACCACCCAGTGCTAGGTCAATCCACCACCCAGTGCTAGGTCAATCCACCACCCAGTGCTAGGTCAATCCACCTCCCAGAGCTAGTCAATCCACCACCATGTGCTAGGTCAATCCACCACCTAGTGCTAGGTCAATCCACCACCCAGTGCTAGGCCAATCCACCACCATGTGCTAGGTCAATCCACCACCCAGTGCTAGGTCAATCCACCACCTAGTGCTAGGTCAATCCACCACCCAGTGCTAGGTCAATCCACCATCCAGTGCTAGGTCAATCCACCACCATGTGCTAGGTCAATCCACCACATAGTGCTAGGTCAATTCACCATACAGTGCTGGGTCAATCCACCACCATGTGCTAGGTCAATCCACCATACAGTGCTAGGTCAATCCACCACCATGTGCTAGGTCAATCCACCACCATGTGCTAGGTCAATCCACCATACAGTGCTAGGTCAACCCACCACCATGTGCTAGGTCAATCCACCACCATGTGCTAGGTCAATCCACCACATAGTGCTAGGTCAATCCACCACCATGTGCTAGGTCAATCCACCACCCAGTGCTAGGTCAATCCACCACCAGTGCTAGGTCAATCCACCACCAGTGCTAGGTCAATCCACCACAGTGCTAGGTCAATCCACCACCAAGTGCTAGGTCAATCCACCACCATGTGCTAGGTCAATCCACCACCTAGTGCTAGGTCAATCCACCACCATGTGCTAGGTCAATCCACCACCCAGTGCTAGGTCAATCCACCACCCAGTGCTAGGTCAATCCACCACCCAGTGCTAGGTCAATCCACCACCATGTGCTAGGTCAATCCACCACCAGTGCTAGGTCACCACCCCATCCACCACCATGTGCTAGGTCAATCCACCACCCAGTGCTAGGTCAATCCACCACCATGTGCTAGGTCAATCCACCACCCAGTGCTAGGTCAATCCACCACCATGTGCTAGGTCAATCCACCACCCAGTGCTAGGTCAATCCACCACCCAGTGCTAGGTCAATCCACCACCCAGTGCTAGGTCAATCCACCACCAGTGCTAGGTCAATCCACCACCATGTGCTAGGTCAATCCACCACCATGTGCTAGGTCAATCCACCACCCAGTGCTAGGTCAATCCACCACCAGTGCTAGGTCAATCCACCACCAGTGCTAGGTCAATCCACCACCCTGCTAGGTCAATCCACCACCATGTGCTAGGTCAATCCACCACATAGTGCTAGGTCAATCCACCATACAGTGCTAGGTCAATCCACCACCATGTGCTAGGTCAATCCACCACCAGTGCTAGGTCAATCCACCACCATGTGCTAGGTCAATCCACCACCAGTGCTAGGTCAATCCACCATACAGTGCTAGGTCAATCCACCACCATGTGCTAGGTCAATCCACCACCCAGTGCTAGGTCAATCCACCACCATGTGCTAGGTCAATCCACCACATAGTGCTAGGTCAATCCACCACCATGTGCTAGGTCAATCCACCACCCAGTGCTAGGTCAATCCACCACCCAGTGCTAGGTCAATCCACCACCCAGTGCTAGGTCAATCCACCACCATGTGCTAGGTCAATCCACCACTTAGTGCTAGGTCAATCCACCACCATGTGTTAGGTCAATCCACCACCCAGTGCTAGGTCAATCCACCACCATGTGCTAGGTCAATCCACCACCTAGTGCTAGGTAAATCCACCACCATGTGCTAGGTCAATCCACCACCCAGTGCTAGGTCAATCCACCACCCAGTGCTAGGTCAATCCACCACCCAGTGCTAGGTCAATCCACCACCCATTGCTAGGTCAATCCACCATCCATTGCTGGGTCAATCCACCACCATGTGCTAGGTCAATCCACCACCATGTGCTAGGTCAATCCACCACCCAGTGCTAGGTCAATCCACCACCCAGTGCTAGGTCAATCCACCACCATGTGCTATGTCAATCCACCACCCAGTGCTAGGTCAATCCACCACCCAGTGCTAGGTCAATCCACCACCCAGTGCTAGGTCAATCCACCACCATGTGCTAGGTCAATCCACCACCCAGTGCTAGGTCAATCCACCACCCAGTGCTAGGTCAATCCACCACCATGTGCTAGGTCAATCCACCACCCAGTGCTAGGTCAATCCACCACCCAGTGCTAGGTCAATCCACCACCCAGTGCTAGGTCAATCCACCACCATGTGCTAGGTCAATCCACCACCCAGTGCTAGGTCAATCCACCACCCAGTGCTAGGTCAATCCACCACCATGTGCTAGGTCAATCCACCACCCAGTGCTAGGTCAATCCACCACCATGTGCTAGGTCAATCCACCACCAGTGCTAGGTCAATCCACCACCATGTGCTAGGTCAATCCACCACCCGTGCTAGGTCAATCCACCACCATGTGCTAGGTCAATCCACCACCCAGTGCTAGGTCAATCCACCACCATGTGCTAGGTCAATCCACCACCCAGTGCTAGGTCAATCCACCACCCAGTGCTAGGTCAATCCACCACCCAGTGCTAGGTCAATCCACCACCCAGTGCTAGGTCAATCCACCACCCTGTGCTAGGTCAATCCACCACCATGTGCTAGGTCAATCCACCACCATGTGCTAGGTCAATCCACCACCCAGTGCTAGGTCAATCCACCACCCAGTGCTAGGTCAATCCACCACCCAGTGCTAGGTCAATCCACCACCCAGTGCTAGGTCAATCCACCACCATGTGCTAGGTCAATCCACCACCCAGTGCTAGGTCAATCCACCACCCAGTGCTAGGTCAATCCACCACCCAGTGCTAGGTCAATCCACCACCCAGTGCTAGGTCAATCCACCACACAGTGCTAGGTCAATCCACCACCATGTGCTAGGTCAATCCACCACCATGTGCTAGGTCAATCCACCACCCAGTGCTAGGTCAATCCACCATCTAGTGCTAGGTCAATCCACCACCCAGTGCTAGGTCAATCCACCACCATGTGCTAGGTCAATCCACCACCATGTGCTAGGTCAATCCACCACCCAGTGCTAGTTCAATCCACCATACAGTGCTAGTTCAATCCACCATACAGTGCTAGGTCAATCCACCACCCAGTGCTAGGTCAATCCACCACCATGTGCTAGGTCAATCCACCACCATGTGCTAGGTCAATCCACCACCCTGTGCTAGTTCAATCCACCATACAGTGCTAGGTCAATCCACCACCCAGTGCTAGGTCAATCCACCACCCAGTGCTAGGTCAATCCACCACCCAGTGCTAGGTCAATCCACCATCCAGTGCTAGGTCAATCCACCACCATGTGCTAGGTCAATCCACCACCTAGTGCTAGGTCAATCCACCATCCAGTGCTAGGTCAATCCACCACCATGTGCTAGGTCAATCCACCACCCAGTGCTAGGTCAATCCACCACCATGTGCTAGGTCAATCCACCACCCAGTGCTAGGTCAATCCACCACCATGTGCTAGGTCAATCCACCACCCAGTGCTAGGTCAATCCACCACCATGTGCTAGGTCAATCCACCACCCAGTGCTAGGTCAATCCACCACCATGTGCTAGGTCAATCCACCACCCAGTGCTAGGTCAATCCACCACCATGTGCTAGGTCAATCCACCACCTAGTGCTAGGTCAATCCACCACCATGTGCTAGGTCAATCCACCACCCAGTGCTAGGTCAATCCACCACCCAGTGCTAGGTCAATCCACCACCATGTGCTAGGTCAATCCACCACCATGTGCTAGGTCAATCCACCACCCAGTGCTAGGTCAATCCACCACCCAGTGCTAGGTCAATCCACCACACAGTGCTAGGTCAATCCACCACCATGTGCTAGGTCAATCCACCACCATGTGCTAGGTCAATCCACCACCCAGTGCTAGGTCAATCCACCATCTAGTGCTAGGTCAATCCACCACCCAGTGCTAGGTCAATCCACCACCATGTGCTGGGTCAATCCACCACCATGTGCTAGGTCAATCCTCCTCCCAGAGCTAGTTCAATCCATCATACAGTGCTAGGTCAATCCACCACCCAGTGCTAGGTCAATCCACCACCCAGTGCTAGGTCAATCCACCATCCAGTGCTAGGTCAATCCACCACCCATTGCTAGGTCAATCCACCACCCAGTGCTAGGTCAATCCACCACCCAGTGCTAGTTCAATCCACCATACAGTGCTAGGTCAATCCACCACCCAGTGCTAGGTCAATCCACCATCCAGTGCTAGGTCAATCCACCACCATGTGCTAGGTCAATCCACCACACAGTGCTAGGTCAATCCACCACCTAGTGCTAGGTCAATCCACCACCCAGTGCTAGGTCAATCCACCACCCAGTGCTAGGTCAATCCACCACCATGTGCTAGGTCAATCCACCACCTAGTGCTAGGTCAATCCACCACCATGTGCTAGGTCAATCCACCACCTAGTGCTAGGTCAATCCACCACCCAGTGCTAGGTCAATCCACCACCATGTGCTAGGTCAATCCACCACCCAGTGCTAGGTCAATCCACCACCAAGTGCTAGGTCAATCCACCACCCAGTGCTAGGTCAATCCACCACCAAGTGCTAGGTCAATCCACCACCATGTGCTAGGTCAATCCACCACCTAGTGCTAGGTCAATCCACCACCATGTGCTAGGTCAATCCACCACCCAGTGCTAGGTCAATCCACCACCCAGTGCTAGGTCAATCCACCACCCAGTGCTAGGTCAATCCACCACCCAGTGCTAGGTCAATCCACCACCCTGTGCTAGGTCAATCCACCACCATGTGCTAGGTCAATCCACCACCATGTGCTAGGTCAATCCACCACCCAGTGCTAGGTCAATCCACCACCAGTGCTAGGTCAATCCACCACCCAGTGCTAGGTCAATCCACCACCAGTGCTAGGTCAATCCACCACCATGTGCTAGGTCAATCCACCACCCAGTGCTAGGTCAATCCACCACCCAGTGCTAGGTCAATCCACCACCCAGTGCTAGGTCAATCCACCACCCAGTGCTAGGTCAATCCACCACACAGTGCTAGGTCAATCCACCACCATGTGCTAGGTCAATCCACCACCATGTGCTAGGTCAATCCACCACCAAGTGCTAGGTCAATCCACCATCTAGTGCTAGGTCAATCCACCACCCAGTGCTAGGTCAATCCACCACCATGTGCTGGGTCAATCCACCACCATGTGCTAGGTCAATCCACCTCCCAGAGCTAGTTCAATCCACCATACAGTGCTAGGTCAATCCACCACCCAGTGCTAGGTCAATCCACCACCCAGTGCTAGGTCAATCCACCACCATGTGCTAGGTCAATCCACCACCCAGTGCTAGGTCAATCCACCATCCAGTGCTAGGTCAATCCACCATCCAGTGCTAGGTCAATCCACCACCCAGTGCTAGGTCAATCCACCACCATGTGCTAGGTCAATCCACCACCATGTGCTAGGTCAATCCACCACCCTGTGCTAGGTCAATCCACCATACAGTGCTAGGTCAATCCACCACCCAGTGCTAGGTCAATCCACCACCCAGTGCTAGGTCAATCCACCATCCAGTGCTAGGTCAATCCACCACCATGTGCTAGGTCAATCCACCACCTAGTGCTAGGTCAATCCACCATACAGTGCTAGGTCAATCCACCACCATGTGCTAGGTCAATCCACCATCCAGTGCTAGGTCAATCCACCACCATGTGCTAGGTCAATCCACCACCCAGTGCTAGGTCAATCCACCACCATGTGCTAGGTCAATCCACCACCCAGTGCTAGGTCAATCCACCACCATGTGCTAGGTCAATCCACCACCCAGTGCTAGGTCAATCCACCACCATGTGCTAGGTCAATCCACCACCTAGTGCTAGGTCAATCCACCACCATGTGCTAGGTCAATCCACCACCCAGTGCTAGGTCAAACCACCCAGTGCTAGGTCAATCCACCACCATGTGCTAGGTCAATCCACCACCATGTGCTAGGTCAATCCACCACCCAGTGCTAGGTCAATCCACCACCCAGTGCTAGGTCAATCCACCACCCATTGCTAGGTCAATCCACCACCCAGTGCTAGGTCAATCCACCACCATGTGCTAGGTCAATCCACCACCATGTGCTAGGTCAATCCACCACCCAGTGCTAGGTCAATCCACCACCCAGTGCTAGGTCAATCCACCACCCAGTGCTAGGTCAATCCACCACCCAGTGCTAGGTCAATCCACCACCATGTGCTAGGTCAATCCACCACCCAGTGCTAGGTCAATCCACCACCATGTGCTAGGTCAATCCACCACCTAGTGCTAGGTCAATCCACCACCATGTGCTAGGTCAATCCACCACCCAGTGCTAGGTCAATCCACCACCCAGTGCTAGGTCAATCCACCACCCAGTGCTAGGTCAATCCACCACCCATTGCTAGGTCAATCCACCATCCATTGCTGGGTCAATCCACCACCATGTGCTAGGTCAATCCACCACCATGTGCTAGGTCAATCCACCACCCAGTGCTAGGTCAATCCACCACCCAGTGCTAGGTCAATCCACCACCATGTGCTAGGTCAATCCACCACCCAGTGCTAGGTCAATCCACCACCCAGTGCTAGGTCAATCCACCACCAGTGCTAGGTCAATCCACCACCTAGTGCTAGGTCAATCCACCACCCAGTGCTAGGTCAATCCACCACCATGTGCTAGGTCAATCCACCACCATGTGCTAGGTCAATCCACCACCCAGTGCTAGGTCAATCCACCACCATGTGCTAGGTCAATCCACCACCCAGTGCTAGGTCAATCCACCACCCAGTGCTAGGTCAATCCACCACCATGTGCTAGGTCAATCCACCACCCAGTGCTAGGTCAATCCACCACCAGTGCTAGGTCAATCCACCATCCAGTGCTAGGTCAATCCACCATCCAGTGCTAGGTCAATCCACCACCCAGTGCTAGGTCAATCCACCACCATGTGCTAGGTCAATCCACCACCATGTGCTAGGTCAATCCACCACCCTGTGCTAGTCAATCCACCAACAGTGCTAGGTCAATCCACCACCCAGTGCTAGGTCAATCCACCACCCAGTGCTAGGTCAATCCACCACCCAGTGCTAGGTCAATCCACCATCCAGTGCTAGGTCAATCCACCACCATGTGCTAGGTCAATCCACCACATAGTGCTAGGTCAATCCACCATACAGTGCTGGGTCAATCCACCACCATGTGCTAGGTCAATCCACCATACAGTGCTAGGTCAATCCACCACCATGTGCTAGGTCAATCCACCACCATGTGCTAGGTCAATCCACCATACAGTGCTAGGTCAATCCACCACCATGTGCTAGGTCAATCCACCACCCAGTGCTAGGTCAATCCACCACCATGTGCTAGGTCAATCCACCACATAGTGCTAGGTCAATCCACCACCATGTGCTAGGTCAATCCACCACCCAGTGCTAGGTCAATCCACCACCCAGTGCTAGGTCAATCCACCACCCAGTGCTAGGTCAATCCACCACCATGTGCTAGGTCAATCCACCACTTAGTGCTAGGTCAATCCACCACCATGTGTTAGGTCAATCCACCACCCAGTGCTAGGTCAATCCACCACCATGTGCTAGGTCAATCCACCACCTAGTGCTAGGTAAATCCACCACCATGTGCTAGGTCAATCCACCACCCAGTGCTAGGTCAATCCACCACCCAGTGCTAGGTCAATCCACCACCCAGTGCTAGGTCAATCCACCTCCCAGAGCTAGTCAATCCACCACCATGTGCTAGGTCAATCCACCACCTAGTGCTAGGTCAATCCACCACCCAGTGCTAGGCCAATCCACCACCATGTGCTAGGTCAATCCACCACCCAGTGCTAGGTCAATCCACCACCTAGTGCTAGGTCAATCCACCACCCAGTGCTAGGTCAATCCACCATCCAGTGCTAGGTCAATCCACCACCATGTGCTAGGTCAATCCACCACCCAGTGCTAGGTCAATCCACCACCATGTGCTAGGTCAATCCACCACCCAGTGCTAGGTCAATCCACCACCATGTGCTAGGTCAATCCACCACCCAGTGCTAGGTCAATCCACCACCCAGTGCTAGGTCAATCCACCACCATGTGCTATGTCAATCCACCACCCAGTGCTAGGTCAATCCACCACCCAGTGCTAGGTCAATCCACCACCCAGTGCTAGGTCAATCCACCACCATGTGCTGGGTCAATCCACCACCCAGTGCTGGGTCAATCCACCACCATGTGCTGGGTCAATCCACCACCCAGTGCTGGGTCAATCCACCACCATGTGCTAGGCATTTTTAATGATGTTTAAAGTCGCACCAACAGCTTAGGTCACATAACTACTCTCCAGCTATTATTGGTGGAGGAACACCCCGGATGCCTCTACGAGCAGTATTTCAGGCACAGATGGGCACCCTGGTAGAACCACCATCCTTCTGCAAGCCAGCTGGATAGCTTCCTTGTTTGAAATAATGTGGCACTCCCCGTGGGATTGGAACCAGCAGCGGTACGGGGCAAGTGATTCTTGTATATATAAAATTTGAGGTTGCCAATCATTTGGATTTATTTCATTTTCCCCGTCGGTGATAATGCAAAATCACAGGGCGTTACTTTGTGAAGCATGAAGCAAACTCATGAAAATGGTGAGTTTGACATCGCATCATTTAGCATTACGGCTATGGGGAAAATAACAAATTATATATTTATCTGAATATCTTGTTAAACACATGCTTATAAGGTTTTATGTATGGGGTAGATATATTTCTTTGTTGCAATGTATCTGTTTATTAATGCTTTACAAATAATTCAATGCATAAATAAGCCATAGATTAGCATATCTAGCTATACTAATATATCAATATAGTTCCCTGGGACATATTTCAATGCCTAAAGTTTTCTTTCAGATATAAAGCAATACTACATGAATTGATAGATTTCCAACAGTTATTTGCCTAATGAAGTGGTGGCTTACATGTTATGTTATTTGTATAGATGAATGGGTAGGATGTATTGCCCACTAAATAGTAATTACTTCAACCAATCTCTGTAAGTAGTGACTAATACACCCCATCTCTGTAAACAGTAATTATTTCACCCCATCTCTGTAAGCAGTAATTATTTCACCACATCTCTGTAATCAATAATTATTTCACCCCATCTCTGTATGCAGTAATTATTTCACCCCATCTCTGTAATCAGTAATTATTTCACCCCATGTCTGTAATCAGTAATTATTTCACCCCATGTCTGTAATCAGTAATTATTTCACCCCATGTCTGTAATCAGTAATTATTTCACCCCATGTCTGTAATCAGTAATTATTTCACCCCATGTCTGTAATCGGTAATTATTTCACCCCATCTCTGTAATCAGTAATTATTTCACCCCATCTCTGTAATCAGTAATTATTTCACCCCATGTCTGTAATCAGAATTATTTCACCCCATGTCTGTAATTATTTTGCCCCTTTTCTGTAAGCAGTAATTATTTCACCCCATATGTGTAATCAGTAATGATTTCACCCGATATATGTAATCAGTAATGATTTCACCCCATCTCTGTAAGCAGTAATTATTTCACACCATCTGTAAGCAGTAATTAGTTCACCCCATCACTGTAATCAGTAATTATGTTGCCCCATCCTTGTAATCAGTAATTATTTCACCCCATATATGTAAGCAGTAATTATTTCACCCCATATATGTAAGCAGTAATTATTTCACCCCATATATGTAAGCAGTAATTATTTTGCCCCATCTCTGTAAGCAGTAATTAGTTCACCCCATCACTGTAATCAGTAATTATTTTGCCCCATCCTTGTAATCAGTAATTATTTCGCCCCATCTATGTAAGCAGCAATTATTTCATCCAATCTATAAGCAGTAATTATTTCGCCCCATCTCTGTAAGCAATAATTATTTCACCCCATCTCTGTAAGCAGTAATTATTTTGCCCCATCCCTGTAATCAGTAATTATTTCGCCCCATCTCTGTAAGCAGTAATTATTTCACCCCATGACTGTAAGCAGTAATTATTTTGCCCCATCTCTGTAAGCAGTAATTATTTTGCCTCATCCCTGTAATCAGTAATTATTTCACCCCATCTATGTAACAGCCATTATTTCATCCAATCTATAAGTAGCAATTATTTCGCCCAATCTATAAGCAGTAATAATGATTTCGCCCCATCTCTGTAAGCAGTGTGGCAACCGTGGCCCGCGTCCGTGGTCAGGTGGTTGAACATCGGAATTGGAAGGGTCCCGGTTCCGATACTTGGTGAGGGCATGTGCATGTATGTAGTGTCCTTAAACAAGGCACCTCACCCACATTTCTTAGTACTGGTTAACCTCCTAGGACAGTTAAGCTTGCCCAGACAAAACCATGTCTAGGTTCTCGAAGGGTTTGACATAAATGGAACAAAATAGAGAATATTAGGTTATTGACCTATAAATTTTGATTTATTAGGAGAGTCGGAGTAAGGTGAGGCTCTATCGAACTGTGTCATTTTTTGGAGACTGGTCAAATAAATTAAAATTTAAATACAATATAGCCTAATATTCTATTTATCATAATCTTCTGATAAAAAAGAAGTCTTACCAAATAAAGATTACCGAATATTCATGACCCGAAGTTTATCATATCATCTGTAAACATCACAGTGATTTGTGCACATTATTTTGCATGAAGGTAGGATAAATCTATCATTAAACATGTAAGCTGGAATCTAGCCATACATTTACAATACTCACATTTGTAGAATGGCACAATTTTTAGTCCATGTTATATAGCTTGCCACTTTCGAACATTGTTACAGTTATTAAACCTGTCTTAAGCAGCCAGCAACGGGAATCAAAGAAATTGGCTGCTTAATAGAAGTCAAACTTATAATAAAACAACATATTGGGAATCTGGAAACTGACTGCTTAATATCGGTTGGATGCTTAATGGAGGCGACCACTAACACAGGTTTTACTGTATATGGAAACTGTTGTCTATGGACAGAACAAATGAAATAATTGTGTACGAAACAAAAGGTTTAATATTTCATTTGACACCATAATGAAAAGTAACCATAATAGAATAGAATAATAGGAATACAAACAAGCATGAACATGCAGTTGATTGTGCACCTAGCAATGTTTTACCCCTATCCGCACCTAGCAAGGTTTTACCCCAATCAGAATTGGTGGTACTCGTGATTATTGGCACATGTATGCTTCCTTCCATACATCTAATCTCCCTCCCCAACTTCAATTACTAGCTCATAATTTAACCCTTTCAACACCACATACCTCTAAATAGGCTTACAAAAAGTGTAGATCCAGTTGAGCCAGCTCATCAGGATCTACACTTTTTGCCAGTAATATTACCCATTTTGATAAATTAACTGATCCAAATGTAATTTTCTGATTAATTTATTGGTCTAAAAATATCATGAACCAGTCCATGTCATTACTTGGTGTTGAATGGATTAAGTAAATTTATTTCAAATTTTGTCATAGAAGAAAAAAGAAGGGGGAGAAAAAGCAAATACATTATATTTTTGATATATCCCATTAAAAAAGACAAAAATTGTAAAAATGTTCCTGTTAGGTAATAATGCAAAATGAAGGCCCATAGCGAAACTCACAAAATGGTTATTTTGGTGTCACATATTTTTGCATTAATGCTAATATGAGGGAAATTACAAAACTGTAAATTTGATATCAAAATAAGGCAAATCGAAAAATAAAAAGGAAGCCCCACTTATTAACCCTTTCAACACCACAGACCTCTAAATTGGCTTACAAAAAAGTGTAGATCCAGATGAGCCGGCTCATGACGAGCCGTCTCATCAGGATCTGCACTTTTTTCAAGTAATATAACTATTTTTAGAAAAAATGAACTGATCCAAATGTAATTTTGTTATTAATTTATTGGTCTAAAAATATCATGGACCAGTCCATGTGAGTTACTTGGTGTTGAAAGGGTTAATGTATTCAGGTACAATCTGAAATGTTGCCACTGTTGCTTAAACCTATGTAAATGTCAGAAGGGGAAACTATGGTTGGTGCATTATGATATGAACATACAATATTTATAGACACATGTTTTAATGTTTTCGATAAACAGCTTTACATGTGTCTTTTGGACGGAATTACACCAGGACGCGAGGTCTCATAATTATAATATGAGGTCTCTTAATACGGACACTTCTAAAATCATATATACAAAATACAACACCAAACTCGAACACATTACATATACATTGATGTAAGCATAATTATTGAGCTAATACATGTTACATTTCTAAACAAATACTTCATGAACAGTAAAATTACTATAAAATGTGTTATTGTCCTGCATAAAACCATGAACAACACAATATGATACTGATACAAAATACTGACAGCAGTTTCACGTATATATCTTCAAAAATCGCGAGGCACTGATAAATATATTGTTATAATATGTCGATCATAACTAAAAGTCTAAATGCATATTTCTTTTATAAACAACAAAGATGGTCTGGTCTTTCTTCTTAAGCTTCACTAAATTACACATCAGTCATCACAATAAATGAAACATGACGCTTGACTCCATGAGTATAAAATTTGTTTTAAACATTTAATATATAAAATTTCGCAATAATCTCTTGCACAAAATATCTACATATCAGCAGGCATTCCAGTCCGTGTATAAAATGTATCTGCCACTATCCTGGTGCGTCCATTTGCCGGTTTCTTGATATCCTTCTTATTAATTACATCACTCAATTTCCAACCATACTCAAATGAACTTGTTAAAGGAAACGTATATTTTTCCTCTGGATTTTTCTGATTTCTTGATAGCAAATACTGATATCTCCCTTTGCCTTCTTTTGTAAAGCCATCGTAGAGTTTCCCCTTTGTTGATGCAGATGGTGGACGCATTTCTGCACTGAGAAGTTGATGAATATCAGTGTCTCCAACAAAACCATCATCACGTACAATTTTCTTGTTGTATCTGGGCTCTTTTGCGTCCGTACGCACTTTACTTAAATATCCGTCCGACGGTTTACAATCGTTTTCAATCTTTCTTCTAAACACTTCGGATTGCTTAGATGATTTCTTTGCGCCACCCTGAGGTTTCGATTTCATGTACCATCCTAGACGAAAGTCGCGTTCCTTATTGATTGCTTCTTCATAAAACTTTTGTACCTGAGTATCCGCCGGAAAACTTCGGCAACTCATACTTGTGTTATAGTTCTAATAATGTCACCGATCGCTATATCACAGTAATCTTATCAAATACACAGTCAATGATATCGTCCTGTTTGTCTAGCTCACCATAACACCTCAAAGCCTATCAACGTCGCTACGGAAACGTGACATCACAACTCTCGATATTTCACACGAGATGAAACAAACACATCTCGACCCCAGGACAACTCGACCCAATTCCTTGGAAAACTCGACCCTGTTTAATTATTATGTTATGTAATATTTAGTTCATCGTGTGATATTTTTATGTATTATTTTGTGACTTGTGCATATTTTGGTAACCATTATGTATTCCAAACTCAAAACATCAAACAGGAAAACCATCCACAACGTTAATCCGTTTAAAACCCTTAATATAAAAAACTAATTTATAAAACATAAGACAACAGGAAACGGTAGTGTAGCACCCCTAAAGAATGAGGGCCTCACGTACACTGACCCTGTTACCGAAGCAAACATCTTGAATAAACAATTTGAATCAGTTTTCTCCAGCCCCCAACAATTCAGCTTGAAACAACTTTAATAGAGTCAGCACCCAAGATGCCAACGATCGTCCTTGTTTTTCGTTTGATTTAACCATATTTTATTACATATGTAATACATTCGACAATACAATATTACATACGAGCATGAATCAGATGTGAAATAAGTAAACAGATTATAAGGCGCATATATACATTTGTGTAGCATAGCAAAAGGGTCGGGCCACCAGTTATAACCAACATTAGAAAACGGCCCTTCCCAAATGTTTCGTAGATCACTGTGTGAATTTGCTTAGAATCGCTATATGAAAGAGGTGCACCGTTTGGTCATTAATCAGACGTTCGTTGCCATAGATACAATTATTATAAGTTAAGCTTTACTTAAAGAAATAGGTAAGTTATCTAAGTGTGTCTGATGTTGAAATAGTGCGACTATATAATAAGTATGCAACACTTGGCCAGTTCTGCTACCAGTTTGATAAAATAGTGGAGGTTTTGGGCTAAGCTGTTTCTTGAATGCTGCAATGGAAGTACTTGCTTGAGGAAACGTGTTCCAATCCTTTATTACTGATAAGAGGACGGAAGTTTGATATAACTGAGTAAAGATGTGGATTGATGGTGTATTGGGGCTATTTCTTAAGTTGTATCTTGTTTGTATATTTTCAGGTATGAGATCGACTAAATAGATCGGGGTCAAATTGTTCTTAAGTTTGTAAAATAAGACTAACTTGTGTTTTCTTCTTCTAGTTGACAATGTTTCCCTTTTTAAATCGGTGTAAATGTGATTTATACTGCACAATTTAGTAGCTACCGTGGCGATCCGAGCAACATCTATTTCAATTGAGTCTAGTTCTTCTTGGCACTCTCTGTCTCACAATTGCAAAACTATGATACATGTATACGGTTAATCTTATCACGCATTGTGCTACATTGTTGCCATTTTTCTAGGGTAATATTTAATGTATCGTCTGCTGAATGCGGCACGCAACATGTGTTAGATTAGGACGGTTATTTATGATGCACTACATTTCACAGTGCACACATTTTGTGCAATTTTTTAAAATCGTAATCGGCCGAAACTGTGGTTAGGCCAAGCCGACGACGGCCGTGCATAATTATGGTAAATTGGACGTGTCGCCAAGTATGATGTGCCTGACACATTGCATTTACATGCGTACATGCACACTTGTATATTGCTAACATTACATAATAGTGTCTATATTGATGTGTATGTACTAGTACATTTGTATCACTGTAAAGAATGTACCTGGGTTTAAATGCAACTATAATGTACTTAATGATTGAAAATAACCACATATAAAAATATATATAATATATTTATTGTACACCAATAAAGAAGAAAGGTAGCTATTTATTATGTTACAAGACAGTTTACCAAAAAATACAAATAATTACAGATATACAGGGTCTATATGCAACTATAATGTACTTAATGATTGAAAATAACCACATATAAAAATATATATAATATATTTATTGTACATCAATAAAGCAGAAAGGTAGCTAGTTATTATAATGTTACAAGACAGTTTACCAAAAATACAAATAATTACAGGAATACAGGTAAACTTTACAAAGTATCAAATGATTTACATTGACATTACAATTTTACACAAAACAGTAGCCTGGTAACAGGTGTTGGTATTGCTTGCCTTGTCCGTCATATATGATATTAACATTAACAGATGGAACTATAAACCGATATCTCATGTATCGGTGCAAGAACCAGAGATGCTTCTGGAATTGGAGCATCTTCTGTAGCTTGCAAACAAATAAATAGCCCCAGGGTACCAACTGTACAAACTCTCAACTATGTTTCAATTGTTTCCGATTTCTGCAATAAATCCCTTTATTTTATTGAACACCCACATCGTTAATTGAGCTGTATTCAGTTTCTGATAATATCGACTGTCGTTTTGCTAGATGCAACAGAGTTAAAAACCGACAGACTGCAACCCTGATTAATAAAACCAAAGTATAGATGTAGTACTGATTGGTCGGGTCGAGATGTCGAGATGTCCTTGGGTCGACATATTTGGTGTCGAGTTGTCTTAGGATTTTTGGATCGAGATGTTTTGGGGTCGAGATGTCTTAGGGTTGAAGTGTCCGACTGGTACGCCTGAAATACGAAATGGAATATTGTGTGCGAAATGGACGAAATGTAATTGGCGTGTACGAAATGGAATATTAAATCCTATATAAATGCAAAATAACAGTACGAAATGACTTATATTGTATTATAAATAGAATATTAATTATATGTAATGAAAATTACAACGGTTACAATTAAATATATTAACATGTACACGATTTATGGCTCATATAATTATTATAATTTCTAAATTAAATGACAACTACGAAATGTAAATCCCATGTGCGAAATGGAATATTAAATCCTATATAAATGCAAAATAAGAGCATGAAATGACGTATATTGCATTATATATCTAATATTAATTGTATTTAATGAAATTCACAAAGGTTGCAATTAAATATATCAGCATATACAATATTTATGGCTCATATTGTATATAATTTCTCAATGAAGCGACCATGTAGAAATAAGAGCATGAAATTACTTATATTGTGTTATATATCAAATATTAATTGTATTTAATGAAAATCACACATGTCACAATTAAATATATTAGTCTCCGAAGTCTTGTTTGCAATGTAATATCAAAATGAAATTAACGTTACGAAATGTAAATTTCTTGTGCGAGATGTAATCTTAAATCATATATAAATCCACAATAAGCGGATGAAATTACTTATATTATATTATATATCGAATATTAATTGTGTTCACTGAATACCAGAAGGATTGCAATTAAATATATTAACTAATACCACAATGATAGCTCGTAATGTAATTTCCCAGTGAACGACTACTATGAAATGTAAATCTGGAGTGGGAAATGGAATTTAAATTCCTATATAAATGCTTAATAAACGGATGAAGTGATTTATATTGTATCATATATCAACTATTAATTGTATTCACTGAAAATGACAAAGGTTGCAATTAAACAACAACAACAACAACAACTACAACAACATTTATTCAATGTCCAACCGTTGTTTTGATGGCTAGTAAATTGTTTAGCAGACCATATGCAATGGTATGTCCAAAATAAAGTCGAAACGGATTCCATATTTTATTGCTCTTTGACATATTTTTTATACAAATATAAATTATGACAATGAACTCCATAGCAACCAATCTGGTATTGTTTTGTCGAGTAATGACGCTACCAGGTAAACTATGTGGAAGATTTTTAATTTTTCTCTAGGACAGACATTGACATATTTTGCTTTTTCCGTCATATATTTATTTAACACCTAAACTGTTGAGCTTCTGAAGATATCAATGTCATTTTGCCAGAAGTAAATATTCTACGGACTGGAACCCAGACTACTGTTTTGTGTATTGGAATGACAACGTGTATTTCAAGCGTACCGATGATTACCATCAGTGGCATGCGTCTCCAATATACAAGGATGTTAATTGGATTAAAGTAGGCGCAATCCACTCACACCTAGGTGATCAAAATTATGTCGCTACAAGACAATTATGCCTAGGCTGCTAATCAAGGTACTAACAAGTTGGTGAAGGCGATGCAATATGATGATGGTGATTATTGTATGCAGTAATGATGACGATGATTACTGCATGTTTTAATGATGACGATGATTACTGTATGTGGTAATGGTGATGATGATTACTGTATGTTTGGCCATTTGGCACGACTTTTACATTTCGTAGTAGTCATTTCTTTGGGAAATTACACTGCGAGCTATACATCTAGTATATGTTAATATATGTAATAACCGCATAGGTAATTTCATATATGTATCTGACATTTATATCGTAGTTTAAATTCCAATGTGCACACGAAATTTACATTTCGTAGCGTTCATTTCTGACATTTCATTTGGAAATTACACTGCGAGCTTTAATCCGAGTATAGGATAATATATTTAAATTGCAACCTTTGTAATTTTCATTAAATACAATTAATATTCGATATATAATACAATATAAGTAATTTCACCCGCTCATTATGCTTTTATATATGATTTAATATTCCATTTCGCACACGAAATTTACATTTCGTAACGTTCATTTCATTTCATTTTGAAATTACACTGCAAGCTATAATTGGGATATAGGTTGATATATTTCTTCTTCGTGTATACAGTACTCCTTCACTTATGAAGAGTAGGTGCAACCTTTTGTGAATTTCATTAAATACAATTAATATTAGATATATAATGTAATATACGTCATTTCATGCTCTTATTTTGCATTTATTAATAAGATTTAATATTCCATTTCGCACAAGCCAATTGCATTTCACACACAATATTCCATTTCGTATTTCAGGCAAACCCGTGTCCGACATTCAAAATGGCGCCTCCGTGTCCCGTAGAAGTTGACGTATTTACTGTCCCACATTCTCGCATGAAAGAATTAGTTTGCAAGTATTTGGATATGGTAGGAGATTTCATTATACTGTTTTCTACACAAACAGACATAATTGTTGTTATTATACTCGATGTGTCCTACGTTCAACCGTCTATGAAAGAACCATATATATTTTAATATTGTTGACGTTGTCGTTCGACGTTCGTGTTGACATTTATGTCAAATTATGACGTCTTCATGAAGTTCTTCCAATTTAATACCAAAGGCGTCGGGATGTTGATAATATGTCATATTTTAGTGTATAACAGCCTCCAATATAAAAATCCACCTTTATACAGTTATAGTCTTGTAGAAAGGGTCACAGCTCTATATTTAGGAAATTTGTATCCCAGTGTTACTGGTTTTCGACGACGTAGTACATAACGGACTCCTATAGGTTTAGAATTGTCATACACTGCAAACAATTTTACGTCACCAAATAAACAATATTTTACCTTTCATTCCCCAAAATCTCGAAGAAAACCGATTGTTTACTTATTGAGAAAAGTTGACAAAATAGCGGTACCTCATTCTCAGTAATCCGGAATGACGTCACATGTTTTCGCCTAACTGTGGAAATTGCCTACAGCGCGAGCATTATTATGTAAGCAACAGTTTTTTTTAACAAAACAATATAAATAAGGAACACTTACTTTAATAATAGGCTTAATTTATCATTTTCACTCATAATTCATTTGTTGGAGAGCATTTTGTCTATATACTGTATTTAAAACACTAATTTAGTTTTTAACTTAGACAAACACACGGGGCATAAGAAGTCGTCGCCCCTCTTAATTACTCTGACTGGGTGCAGAACCGTAACTGGACCCATCCATCGAACACATCACACGGTGCCTAACAGAGAATAACTAGGTTTACACAACCATGTATATCAGTTGGAGAACCTCTGTGAAAACACATGGACCTGAAGGCGAAAAATGGTGAAAATCGATATTATGAATAAGGACCCCTTTTGTGTAATAACGGACATCTCATAAACACGGAGCAGTGAGACTATAATGACATTTTTATTCGTAAATATATTAGCGTGGCAGACGATGCATATGTCATTTTGGAGAAAAAATTGCCAATTTCTTTAAAAAATGATATTTATATGGTGACATAAAACGGATATAGTGAAATTAGTGAAAACTGTGGTAGGTTTAAAGTTTTCACCGCTAATTTACCTTGTCTGATATATTATGATCAGTTAGAAATAGATTGGAAGTGCACAAGGTATGTTTATTTATAATTCCGGTAACTGGAGCGTGAAATATTGCGTGATCTCTCGCGGCTTGCTATATCCACAGTTGGGCGAAAACCTGTTCTGGACGAAAACTCTTCACGCCGGGATACATCATAAAGTAACCAAGCCAGAGTCGGGGTTCGAACCCATGACTGCCTGATCCTCCATTACCTGGAGGCGAACACTCTACCGCGTCGCTATAAAAGCTAGCTCTATAGCGAGACAGTATAAGTCGTCCTATCTACCACTACACTCCTCCCCTCTTCTTATCTTTTGAATCCAGACATCAACCGTTACAGAAATTGAACAAGGTATAGCCCTCTCCAAACGAAGTACGAGTCTGTATAGTCACACATGAGCCCGAAAAACACTTCTGACACAATTAACGTGTATATAATCCGAATGGAAACTTACTTCTATGTCTTGTTAGTATAAAAATACTTATTGAAATTGTCATCGATACTCACTGTTCGACGAAAGCAGTAAAACTGTTCACTGCCAATCATCCGATGCATGGTTTCACCTCACGGAAGATCGTCCAACTCGATTAGTCATTCGGGTTGTTCCGGAGCTTAACCGAATACTACTTCGATCTCCACTACAATCACTACATGCCATGTAGAGTGGCTTCTCGTGTTCTTGTAGGGTCTATATTCTCGAGGTAGCAAGTTATTTGAACACCGTTTTGTTTACTCTAACCATACAAATATCGGTACATCAACAAATATTTACTCGCTTGTAAACTCAACGCTACAGTAAAATGTCAGGTCATTGAAATTTCAAATTTGTTGTATGTTACCGAGACTGACAGAAGCAAGTTTCTAAATTAGAAGATACAAACTAGCCTCACATTCAACCTTCATACATTGTATATATGTCTATTTTTAGACAATGAACGTACAATAATCAAAAAATTCCAATGTTTTGATATCGTCTGATGACCCAGTTTAAAGAATGAATCACTGTTTAGGAAACACATACATATGCAAAATTAAATAAAGTCGCCTGCCATGTATGCTTGTACCTTATTTCAGCTAACTGCTACAAATTTGTCAAATGCTGGCCATCTTGCCACCTTGCTGGAGAAATTGATCAAGACATTCCAAGAGTTTATTGCCCACGAGGAGATAGAGAACCAGTTCATCATGAAGAAACTAAAGAACAAGCTGAGATCTCTGTCCATCCAGAACACGGCAGTCTGTAACTGTCACAAGGATAATAGCATCGGTAATATGCTGCAGTTTCTGCGAGATGGGTACAAATGCACTAAGAAGACTGATGTTGACCTCACCAACTATGGGCTGCAGCTGAGGCAGGCACTGGAAACATTCACCGAGGATTTCTTGCCTCACATGGAGGAAGAAGAGGAGGTATGCATGTATATACAGTTGATTTAACACTTTGCTCCACATAAATATGTACATCCGTGTGGTGTGGCATCCGTGGTCCAGTGGTAGAGCGTTGGATCTTGGGTAATTGACCCCTTCTGTTGTGGATTAAAGGTTTAATAATATTATACATGTACAGTGGAACCTCCCAAAACCGGACCCTCTCTAAATCGGAATACTCCCAAAACCGGACGTATTTGAAAGTCCCGAATTGTTTCTTCTTTATTTCTTATATAAAATCACTCTGAAAACCGGAACCTCTCAACTCCGGAAACCGGACGAAAAAATTGCATACTTTGGGTACAGTTTGATGTAATTTCACCTCCCAAAACCGGAACAACTTTTAGGCGACATAGGTCTTCATCAATAAACTAAAAAGTGTTGAATTTGTTTGTGTATTCCGTCAGAAATTGACACGCTGCTGACACTTTCCAATCTCGTTTTTAACGTTGCGCGTTTGATCTATGAACGTGTGATAATCGCGCAAGATTATAAGATGTCATGCTGATTGATGACTACTGCAATTAGCACTCATGTACAGTTAATTTGTCGGCTAACTGGGGGATTATGTTATAATCACGTGTAGATTACTATCATATAGGCAATTATAAAACTTGTTTGATAACGAATAAAGGATTTTGTGAACCTCGTAATTTATTGTTTGATGCAACCGTTTCATCACCTGTGAAAGCACAATATAATCCAGTCACACAAGATCATTATGATTTTCGCAACTTTTGACCATTTGTTTTACAAAATAATATTTAAAGAACTGTTTTTCAGAACTGTTGCTCGCCCATATGGTTTACCGGCGGCGAGGGTAAATAAACGGTATCATCAAATAGTTCATCACTTTATAAAGGCATATGTACTTTATAAAGGTTATATGCAGTTTTGAAAACACATCAATAAAAAACCTCTGAAAACCGGAAACCTCTGTAAACCGGAATTTTTATCCAGTCCCGAAGATGTCCGGTTTAGAAAGGTTCCACTGTACCTTATTTTCCCTGTTGGTAAATCTTTGTCATTAGTCTGTCTTGTTTAAATAGCTGTTTTTCTAGAGCGGAATGGCAGGGCGCATTTTAAATTAATTTTTTATTTTGTATATACATTGTATGCCTCAACACTGAACATGTGTTTTCGGGCGAGCAGACCTATATAACTTAGAACTTGTCCTCCCTTTTCACCAATATGTACTGCTTTACTGCTGCCTCTTTGATAAATCACCTTAATTTAGCCAAATGTTCTAGGGGCTAGCCACAAAATACCCCCTCCCGCACCTCATCGTGGCTCAAGTTGCACCCTGCCCTTTCGTCCACTCTAGAATAAACCCTTAGTGTGCCCATCTGTGATACATGTGCTTCTAGTGTTTGCATTAATAACTATGTAATGATCGCATGCCTACTTAGAGGCTTCCTTGACCATATGGTTATAGTCGTTGACATCAAATCACTTGCCCCATCACTGCTGTATGTTCGAATCCAATAGTGGGGATGAGGAAGCTAAACAGCTCGCTTGTGGAAGGTTTGTGGTTCCACCTGGGTGACCATGTGTCAGAAATATAACTCTGATGGGCATCCATGGTCTTGCTCCACCGATAATAGCTGGGGAGTTGCCATGTGACCTGAGCGGTTGGTGCGACTTTAAGCCCCCAAAACAAGCTAAAAAAGCATTTGTGCGTCACAATGAAATGATCATGGCATGATGCTTGCAATTTCAGATACATACATTCAATGTCACTGTTTCTTGGTCCATACCTCCAATATCATGGTCACATGTAGAGGTTAAATGTGATACTTCTGGTCTTATTTTGTGTCTGTGCACGTGCAGCACATGAATGGATTGTGGTGATACTTATGGTAAGCATTCGCCTCCAAATATGAATTAAAAATTTTCAAAGAATAAATAAGCATGAGTTAAATATGATTAATTTTAATTAAGCAGTGGATTTTGTGAGGAAAATAAGACTGGTAAGGCCATAATAAAAAAGGTGTTTGTTTCCCACTTCAAGACCATTTCCCGACTGACTCGCTAAAAATGACTCAAATTTGTCATGGACATTTTACTAAATAAAAAAAATTATTATTGCATACAAAGCATTTTATTATATATAGCTTCATATTTCTCACTAATGATTTATTTGTGCAGAAATTGATGTGTCAGGCAGTTATTTATTTATTTATTTATTATACCAATGCTATCATCATTTGGCAATCTTAACATTGTTTGTAGAACCCCCCCCCCCCTACATACTTACATGTACATGTACCCAACTTCAATAATCAGGGTCGGGAAATGGGAAACAAACATTATTTTAATTGTGGTATAATTATAAAAAAAAAACATTTCAGGTGTTTCAGCCATTGTTGATGCAACATTTCACCATTGAGGAACTGAAACAAATAAAGGCAACAGTTCTGCAACAGCATTTTAAACTGGAAAGTGAAGAAGTTCCAGAAAAGTTTGTTTCTGAAAATAAATCGGGTACGTCAGTTCTGAGTATTTATCCAGTTTCTAACCCATTATGTTTTAAGATGTGCTAGATAATGACCATGTGCTAGATAATGACCAAATGTAAGACATTGAAAAGTAAACAACTGAAGCAAGCAATGCCACCACACTTATATTTTATTAAATTGATTTTTGATTCAAATATTATGCTTTGAAATAGTATCTTGATTTCTGGGTCAAATACCATGCCTGGAAATAGTACCTTGATATTTGGGTCAAATACCCCGGTACCATGCTTGGAAATAGTACCTTGATTTTTTGGGTCAAATACTATGCTTGGAAATAGTATCTTGATTTCTAGGTCAAATACCATGCTTGGAAATAGTACCTTGATATCTGGGTCAAATACCATACTTGGAAATAGTACCTTGATTTCTGGGTCAAATACCATGCTTGGAAATAGTACCTTGATTTCTGGGTCAAATACCATGCCTGGAAATAGTACCTTGATTTCTGGGTCAAATACCATGCTTGGAAATAGTATCTTGATTTCTGGGTCAAATACCATGCTTGGAAATAGTATCTTGATTTCTGGGTCAAATACCATGCTTGGAAATAGTATCTTGATTTCTGGGTCAAATACCATGCTTGGAAATAGTACCTTGATATCTGGGTCAAATACCATGCTTGGAAATAGTACCTTGATTTCTGGGTCAAATACCATGCTTGGAAATAGTACCTTGATTTCTGGGTCAAATACCATGCCTGGAAATAGTACCTTGATTTCTGGGTCAAATACCATGCTTGGAAATAGTATCTTGATTTCTGGGTCAAATACCATGCTTGGAAATAGTATCTTGATTTCTGGGTCAAATACCATGCTTGGAAATAGTACCTTGATTTCTGGGTCAAATACCATGCTTGGAAATAGTACCTTGATTTCTGGGTCAAATACCATGCTTGGAAATAGTACCTTGATTTCTGGGTCAAATACCATGCCTGGAAATAGTACCTTGATTTCTGGGTCAAATACCATGCTTGGAAATAGTACCTTGATTTCTGGGTCAAATACCATGCTTGGAAATAGTATCTTGATTTCTGGGTCAAATACCATGCTTGGAAATAGTACCTTGATTTCTGGGTCAAATACCATGCTTGGAAATAGTACCTTGATTTCTGGGTCAAATACCATGCTTGGAAATAGTACCTTGATTTCTGGGTCAAATACCATGCTTGGAAATAGTACCTTGATTTCTGGGTCAAATACCATGCTTGGAAATAGTACCTTGATTTCTGGGTCAAATACCATGCTTGGAAATAGTACCTTGATTTCTGGGTCAAATACCATGCTTGGAAATAGTACCTTGATTTCTGGGTCAAATACCATGCTTGGAAATAGTACCTTGATTTCTGGGTCAAATACCATGCCTGGAAATAGTATCTTGATTTCTGGGTCAAATACCATGCTTGGAAATAGTATCTTGATTTCTGGGTCAAATACCATGCTTGGAAATAGTATCTTGATTTCTAGGTCAAATACCATGCTTGGAAATAGTACCTTGATATCTGGGTCAAATACCATGCTTGGAAATAGTATCTTGATTTCTGGGTCAAATACCATGCCTGGAAATAGTACCTTGATTTCTGGGTCAAATACCATGCTTGGAAATAGTACCTTGATTTCTGGGTCAAATACCATGCTTGGAAATAGTATCTTGATTTCTGGGTCAAATACCATGCTTGGAAATAGTACCTTGATTTCTGGGTCAAATACCATGCTTGGAAATAGTACCTTGATTTCTGGGTCAAATACCATGCTTGGAAATAGTACCTTGATTTCTGGGTCAAATACCATGCTTGGAAATAGTACCTTGATTTCTGGGTCAAATACCATGCTTGGAAATAGTACCTTGATTTCTGGGTCAAATACCATGCTTGGAAATAGTACCTTGATTTCTGGGTCAAATACCATGCTTGGAAATAGTACCTTGATTTCTGGGTCAAATACCATGCTTGGAAATAGTACCTTGATTTCTGGGTCAAATACCATGCTTGGAAATAGTACCTTGATTTCTGGGTCAAATACCATGCTTGGAAATAGTATCTTGATTTCTGGGTCAAATACCATGCTTGGAAATAGTATCTTGATTTCTGGGTCAAATACCATGCTTGGAAATAGTACCTTGATTTCTGGGTCAAATACCATGCTTGGAAATAGTACCTTGATTTCTGGGTCAAATACCATGCCTGGAAATAGTACCTTGATTTCTGGGTCAAATACCATGCCTGGAAATAGTACCTTGATTTCTGGGTCAAATACCATGCTTGGAAATAGTATCTTGATTTCTGGGTCAAATACCATGCTTGGAAATAGTACCTTGATTTCTGGGTCAAATACCATGCTTGGAAATAGTACCTTGATTTCTGGGTCAAATACCATGCCTGGAAATAGTACCTTGATTTCTGGGTCAAATACCATGCTTGGAAATAGTACCTTGATTTCTGGGTCAAATACCATGCTTGGAAATAGTATCTTGATTTCTGGGTCAAATACCATGCTTGGAAATAGTACCTTGATTTCTGGGTCAAATACCATGCTTGGAAATAGTACCTTGATTTCTGGGTCAAATACCATGCTTGGAAATAGTACCTTGATTTCTGGGTCAAATACCATGCCTGGAAATAGTATCTTGATTTCTGGGTCAAATACCATGCTTGGAAATAGTATCTTGATTTCTGGGTCAAATACCATGCTTGGAAATAGTACCTTGATTTCTGGGTCAAATACCATGCTTGGAAATAGTACCTTGATTTCTGGGTCAAATACCATGCTTGGAAATAGTACCTTGATTTCTGGGTCAAATACCATGCTTGGAAATAGTACCTTGATTTCTGGGTCAAATACCATGCTTGGAAATAGTACCTTGATTTCTGGGTCAAATACCATGCTTGGAAATAGTACCTTGATTTCTGGGTCAAATACCATGCTTGGAAATAGTATCTTGATTTCTGGGTCAAATACCATGCTTGGAAATAGTATCTTGATTTCTGGGTCAAATACCATGCTTGGAAATAGTACCTTGATTTCTGGGTCAAATACCATGCCTGGAAATAGTACCTTGATTTCTGGGTCAAATACCATGCTTGGAAATAGTATCTTGATTTCTGGGTCAAATACCATGCTTGGAAATAGTACCTTGATTTCTGGGTCAAATACCATGCTTGGAAATAGTACCTTGATTTCTGGGTCAAATACCATGCTTGGAAATAGTACCTTGATTTCTGGGTCAAATACCATGCTTGGAAATAGTACCTTGATTTCTGGGTCAAATACCATGCTTGGAAATAGTACCTTGATTTCTGGGTCAAATACCATGCTTGGAAATAGTACCTTGATTTCTGGGTCAAATACCATGCTTGGAAATAGTACCTTGATTTCTGGGTCAAATACCATGCTTGGAAATAGTATCTTGATTTCTGGGTCAAATACCATGCTTGGAAATAGTACCTTGATTTCTGGGTCAAATACCATGCCTGGAAATAGTACCTTGATTTCTGGGTCAAATACCATGCTTGGAAATAGTACCTTGATTTCTGGGTCAAATACCATGCTTGGAAATAGTACCTTGATTTCTGGGTCAAATACCATGCTTGGAAATAGTACCTTGATTTCTGGGTCAAATACCATGCTTGGAAATAGTACCTTGATTTCTGGGTCAAATACCATGCTTGGAAATAGTACCTTGATTTCTGGGTCAAATACCATGCTTGGAAATAGTATCTTGATTTCTGGGTCAAATACCATGCTTGGAAATAGTACCTTGATTTCTGGGTCAAATACCATGCTTGGAAATAGTACCTTGATTTCTGGGTCAAATACCATGCCTGGAAATAGTACCTTGATTTCTGGGTCAAATACCATGCTTGGAAATAGTACCTTGATTTCTGGGTCAAATACCATGCCTGGAAATAGTATCTTGATTTCTGGGTCAAATACCATGCTTGGAAATAGTATCTTGATTTCTGGGTCAAATACCATGCTTGGAAATAGTATCTTGATTTCTAGGTCAAATACCATGCTTGGAAATAGTACCTTGATATCTGGGTCAAATACCATGCTTGGAAATAGTACCTTGATTTCTGGGTCAAATACCATGCTTGGAAATAGTACCTTGATTTCTGGGTCAAATACCATGCTTGGAAATAGTACCTTGATTTCTGGGTCAAATACCATGCTTGGAAATAGTACCTTGATTTCTGGGTCAAATACCATGCCTGGAAATAGTACCTTGATTTCTGGGTCAAATACCATGCTTGGAAATAGTACCTTGATTTCTGGGTCAAATACCATGCTTGGAAATAGTATCTTGATTTCTGGGTCAAATACCATGCTTGGAAATAGTACCTTGATTTCTGGGTCAAATACCATGCTTGGAAATAGTACCTTGATTTCTGGGTCAAATACCATGCCTGGAAATAGTACCTTGATTTCTGGGTCAAATACCATGCTTGGAAATAGTATCTTGATTTCTGGGTCAAATACCATGCTTGGAATAGTACCTTGATTTCTGGGTCAAAACCATGCTTGAAATAGTACTTGATTTCTGGGTCAAATACCAGTGGAAATATACTTGATTTCTGGGTCAAATACCATGCTTGGAAATAGTACCTTGATTTCTGGGTCAAATACCATGCTTGAAATAGTACCTTGATATCTGGGTCAAATACCATGCTTGGAAATAGTATCTTGATTTCTGGGTCAAATACCATGCTTGGAAATAGTATCTTGATTTCTGGGTCAAATACCATGCTTGGAAATAGTACCTTGATTTCTGGGTCAAATACCATGCTTGGAAATAGTACCTTGATTTCTGGGTCAAATACCATGCTTGGAAATAGTACCTTGATTTCTGGGTCAAATACCATGCTTGGAAATAGTATCTTGAGTTGGAAAATGTGTGGTTTATTAATGATTTATGTAACACTGTCACATATCGTTAAGAAACAAAAGGTTTACATATATGTCAATATATTACACAGTTTGGGTCAATATTTGGTGTTTCTTAGAGTATTATTTACATATGTAGATAAGCTATAGTTACATTTCTCTTTTAGTTTTATGTTTAATACGGTTACATTACATTTTACTGTCAGCTAATGTACCTTCTCATTCAGGTGTATTTATGCAGCATCTAGTGATGCAATCAAATAATAAATGTGAAAGTCTAGTGATTTTCCAAATAAATTTAATTATAAATAGAGGACATTTGTTTAACTCTTATCCTGCCGAATAAATTGGACGGAATGTGCAAACAACATAGATACAATTCACAAAATTTAGCTGCAATATTTGTTTTTTGTCGCAATTGGCGACTGACAGCGGGAACCCTGCATCATGTATATATGGTTATGCTTGCTTTCATCACAGGTTAACAATGTATCAACATCCTTGGTCATTCAACATCACCATTACAAACCATTAAACCTGTATATATTTCTCAATTCATTCAAGGAAAACCAGAGCGCATTGCTGCAGGAACTGGTGGAAGGACTTCAAGGTTCGCAATAGAAAATGTACCCGATGAAGTGATGGTCAGCATATTCTCCCATCTTAACCCACAAGAACTGTGTCGCTCGGCCCAAGTTTGTAGAAGATGGAATATGCTGGCCCTGGATGGCTGTTTGTGGTCAGATCTGTATCCTGTGAGTTGGGCTAATGGTATGTTATTATTACAATGAACAATGCAATGTTTATCTGCTAATATTGTGTCTCTCATCCAGGGTTGGGTTTTTGCCGACAAAAACTAGTTTTTGCCGGGACAGGGGTTTTTTGTCGGTTATTACCAGTTTTTACTGGCAAAAACTGACAAAAACTCAATTTAATAAATATTAGTAAATTCAGAAATAAGACTGTTGAATATATATATTAGAATTTAAACATGTGCAATTGTAGAAATCTTAGAGAACTCATAACTGGATATCAGATGCAGATGATAGAGTTTATTTTCCACTTGTTGATTTTTAGTGTCAGCGGATCCGTTAAGAAATAAAAAAAATATGGTCTTGATTTAAAACTGTCTCAAAGTGTAAAAAGAGGTATTTGCCATAACAATTAATACATTTACTAACAATTGGGAATTTGCCTGCAAAAACTGGCAGAAACTAGTTTTTGCCGGGACAGTTTTTGTCGTTTTTTTTACAGCCTTCGGCAAAAACCTGCCAACCCTGCTCTCATCACGTTTACAATCCGTTTGCAATCATAATGATTTAGTGTTCTCATACACCTACTGGCCAGATCACATGTTTCCAGCTAGTTCTGCCCATGTGACAGTGACACTTGTCACGTGACTCTCACGTGACTACAAATTTGCCGGAACTACTTTTGTGCGTTTGTAATTAGGGCATCTCGGAATCATTCTGACTTTTGTGTGTTTGTAACAATAGCATCTCGAAATCAATCTTTTTACTGAAATCAACAGCACCCGGGAAAACCACTGACCTTCTGGATAGCTTCCTCACATGAATGACAGAATTTGACACCCCAGTGGGATTCAAACCTGCAACGGAGAAGGGCAGGTGATTTGAAGGCAATGACTTTGGACACAGACCCCTAACACTATTTGTCCGCCCTTTTAACATAGCTAGTCTCTAAGTCTAATCATGTCCAAACTTCTCTACTTCAAGGTAATTGGAATGCTGATTCTGGTGTGAATGAAGAAGACTCTGTGAATGTTGGTGAGAAATTAAACAGCAAAGAGTATGACGAAGATGCCGATGTTGATGAAACAGATGATTGGAATTCAGAGGCTAAGGAGGTATAACAGACTCGTTGTATAGAATTGTTTGTCTGTAAACAAAATTGTTTTAGTTTGATTGCGAGACAAGTTCTTGATAAGCTTAATAGTTTAGTTTATACAAATTTATTTTAGCTCGATTGTGAAACAAGTTCTTACAACTTATATTAATCACTCTCGAGACCTCATTCCTGATGGAATCCATCACCACGAGGGAGAGAGAAGAGGCAACGTGGAATTTAAGTGCATTGTTTAAGAGCACAATCGTAACGGCTCCAGCAGGGCTCAAACTCCGGACCTTTCGCACCTGAAGCGAACGCGCATCCACTGCGCTATCACGACTTAATTGCTCTTCCGCAGATCTCAAACTCTAGCTCGAGTAGTTTGATTGGTAGATTTTGTAATTTAAACTCTGAACCAATCAGTAGCTTAAGACTGAGTTTGAGATTGGAGAAAAGTTTTATAACCTCCACACCAGTATCTTCGAGCGCGCATGTCAGCTGCATTATTGAGGAAAATTCATGCAAAAAATGGATACAAATAGGTGCATACATGTATACGTTCATCGTAGGAAATGTAATAGCCATGTATTATTTTGTGAACATGTATTTGCAGATTCAGTATCAGTCTCGAATGCTGACTGCTATGTGTAAGCATCTACTACCTCGAGTGGGAAAGTCAATCAAATACTGTGACCTGGCTTATAGCAAAGGATTGACCAATGGTTCCGTGAGTACACTTAGCTTCACTAATTGAGGAATAATGCGAGATGTGCTATATAAAAGTAAAGTGTTTGTTTATTATAGTGTCACCCCTATTGAAAATTACTGATCTAAATGTATGAGACACCTTTTTTTTAAAAAATTAACAGCAGTACCTCCTGAACCTTATCCTTGAAGGCCAGGCACCAGGTAATCGGTAAACATTATTTATCTAGCTTGCGGCTCACCAACCGACCATAGCATATTGAACCACTAACACTGTTTGAACCTTCGATTTGTCGCTCCTCGTCCTAATATCACTGTTTGTGCAATTAACTGCTTACAATCGGATTAAGGATCCGATTGGTTACAGTTGTTGACTTCAAAATCACTTGCCTGCCCCTCACCGCATTTCGATGATTTCATGCGAGGAAGCTCTTCAGCTGGCTTGCGGTATGTCGGTGGTTCTACGCGGGTGCCCGTCTGTGCAGGTAATATTGCCAGGAAGGGGTCTTACTCCACCATTAATAGCTGGAGAGTCGCCGCATGACTTAAGCTGTTACTGTGATTTTAAACACCTCCAATAATAGCAAGCAATATGGAATAGCCACTGTATGTTCAAATCCCACTGGGGTGTCGAATTCTTCCATGTGAGGAAGCTATCCAGTTGGGTTGGGATGGTCGGTGGTTCTAGCTGAGTGACTATCCATGCCATGTTTAACCCCAAATCAAACAAACAAATAGAATACCTCAATAAACTTTTTTTATCATCATTTGAATTCTAAATTATTATTTAACAAATCTGACTGAAAAGATAAATAATGTAGAATCAATGCTTGTTTAATTTCAGATTGTAACAACATATGTTTATAAAACTTGAAATGGAACTCGGCCATAAAACGTAGAGCTTATATAATATATATATATATATATTATAACAGATGTTAGACTAGTAATCTTATTCTTATTACAATGTTGATAACTTGATGTTTTATATTTCAGTTGTATAAGATTCTCTCCCTTTGTCCAAACATGCAATATTTGGATCTTACACAGACCAGGGTGTCTGATTTAGGATTTAAAGGGTATGTGCAAAAAAGATAGATTTACTCCAAGTAGCAGAGGTGTTTACATTTACTTTGATTAATTTTACTACGATTGCGAAACAAGCTTTAATGTTGTTGGCCCGGATGAAGCCGTCCGAGGATCATACCCTGGTTGCATTGGTGGAATGTGAGCGTGCTAAAAACTGCAGTTATTGGTCATTTATTAATCCTTTGCCATCTGCACCTCATCAGTGGCTTTGGCTGTCAACCATAACCGGAGGCTTTTAGCAGCCCAATAAAGTTTGTAAGGATGTCTGTGGCATCCGTTTGTCTGTGGCATCCGTTAGC
Source organism: Archivesica marissinica (assembly GCA_014843695.1). NCBI lineage: Eukaryota > Metazoa > Mollusca > Bivalvia > Venerida > Vesicomyidae > Archivesica > Archivesica marissinica. The sequence goes on from CM026398.1 coordinate 34,416,333, forward strand.
ATTTTGTCTTGAGTGGAATGACAGGGTGTCCCATTCTCTCCATATTTAGCCCTGCCTTTATATCCATCCTTTTGTCTTTTATATTTTTTTATATATATATATATATATATATATATATATATAAGCCTCAACGGGTGAGTGCCTTCGGGTGGGCGAACCTTTGTGGACTGGAACTTGTCCGTCCTTTTGACCGATATGTACCACCCTACTGCCTCTAGGGGTCAAGCATAATTGGCTATCAATCACAGTAAATTAGCCATTACGATTGTGTCCTTAGGCAAGGCATTTAAATTCCACATTGCCTCTTTCTCCCTCGTGGCGATGGATTCCATCAGGAATGAGGTCTCGAGAGTGATTCATATAAGTTGAAATAACTTGTTTCACAATCGAGCTAAAATAAATTTGTATATAATAGTAAATTAGCCCAATTTTCTAAGAAGGAAACCCCCAAATACCTTCCCACACATACCCACCTTCTCAGCTTATATTGCTCCCTGCCCCTTTCCTGACCCACTTTGCCCTTTCTTGACCCACCCTGCTCTTTTCCTGACCCACTCTGCTCTTTTCCTAACCAACCCTGCTCTTTTCCTTATCCAACCTGCTCTTTTCCTGACCCACCCTGCTCTTTTCCTGACCCACCCTGCTCTTTTCCTAACCAACCCTGCTCTTTTCCTTATCCAACCTGCTCTTTTCCCGACCCACCCTGCTCTTTTCCTGACCCAGCCTGCTCTTTTCCTGACCCAGCCTGCTCTTTTCCTATGCTCTTTTCCTAACCCACCCTGCTCTTTTCCTAACCCACCCTGCTCTTTTCCTGACCCACCCTGCTCTTTTCCTGACCCACCCTGCTCTTTTTTCCACTCTAGAATAAACCCTAATAACGTACAACAATTTGTACGAAATTGTTCAAATGGTGTCAGTTGTCTTGTTTTCCTATTGAATGCATGCACACACGTTATATAATTTGACGGCAATGTACATTAACACTATGGTTGTTACACGGGGGAATTTGCAATAGGTAGAACTTCATTGGGTGTTATATTGTACACAGGTATGCCAGTTAGTTCTTGGAACGTTAGCGTCCTGAAGTGTGAATAAAGAAATTTTAATATCTGGAACTACTGCATTAGCACATTTGAGCTAATGCTTATGGTATAGGCGAATCGTCCGTACTCGTGTGTGCATCCACAATTTCTTTAAATATTCTCTGATGCCTGATGAAAGTCAAACAGACAGATCTGTAGTCCAGTGGTAAAATGCTGGACTGGTAATCCAAGGATCGCAGGTTGGATCCCCCCATCTGAACCTAATAAAATTAACAGTCTTTCAGATGGGATTTTAAACTGAGATCTTGTGTAGGTGCTTTACACCGTGCACGTAAAAGAACCAGAGGAGACTCTGTAATGGGTCTCTGTCTGTTTCATTGCACTATCCTCCAAAAATCTAAAATGACTAATCTCTTCAGGAGGTGTCGCTCATATGGGCAACCGGTAGCGACGATAAATAAACGTAAAACACACACGTCAAGTCAAACAAATGCATGTCGTTACAAGTATTTCTTCCTTTTTTAACTTAAACTGCTCCGAGTTACCAAGCATGCATATATATCAAAGGATACGTTACTGTATTTTTTTATCTGGATTTATTGATCTATGTTTGCAAATGTAAGAAGTTCAGCTATGTGTATTTTGTTTGTCAGATTCAAGAAAGAGAGATGTGGGAAGAATTTACATCATTTGGACCTATCAGGCTGCCTCTACATAACTGATCTGGCTCTCCAAACACTGTCCTCTGCCATGGGTCATATTCCATGTCACATGACTGAAGATGAAGGACAGCTAGCTGCATCAGATGGTCACATGACTTTTATTGACAAAGAAACAACCAATAAGGATGACGTCTGTGCTGATTGCAAAGAAAATCAAAAGATTCAAGTCTATGGCAGCTGGAAACAGAGAAAGGCCAATCCTTGGCGTGAAACATGCGAGGCAGGTCAGAATGTAGGTCCTTATTTAAAGCATGCAAACGGAGAGAGGATGAGGTGTACGGGCAGCAATCAGAATGGATGCAATGTTAGTCTTGATGAATGTCAGAAGAATAATGACTGCTTACAGAGAAGGTGTGATGCTAGGAATGATCGGAACGTGGGGTTAGTTGAGCATGGCTGTATGACAAATAGAAAGGTGAATGGACGTAGGTGTTGTTATAGCAACAGTGGAGATGATACAAATGTTCCAAAATATACTGATGATGCAGACTATGAAAGTGAAGTAGATGAAACACATGATCAGAGATTTGATAATGGAAACACAGAAATACAGGACATGTCATGGATAAAACAAGGTGAAGACCATAAAAGTGAGACGTCGGAGGCATGTGATGTCGACATTTCACTTCAGAAAAATGCAAGTGACAAAATTCGATGCAGAAATCAAATATCAGGCGAATGCAGAAATGATCGGAAGAAAATGAAAAACATGAGCGATTATGGTGAGATATATACTTCTGCACAGGAAGAAGACATGCCGGCAGATTATAACGCTGAGCAGTCGTTCTTACCCGAGTATATCCTCCTGTGCGAGTTGAATGCAGAAACTGATGTTTACACCAAAACGAACTCTGTTGACGAAGTTGATGATAGCGAACTTGAAACTATTGGAAGACGCAGTAAAGGCAAAGACAAATTTTCTAGCAGGTGCCTGGAATATCTCAGCCTTTCTGGATGCTACCAGATTACCAATGATGGCTTGAAGTAAGTAGTTTGTTATCTCGAAAGTCTGTCATGCCTGTCAGCTTTAGTATAAACTTTAGTTATTTTACAACGAAACAAGCTTTATCAACTTATATTAATCACTCTCATTGGCGCAGATTAAAGCGCATATGTGGTCATTCGTGTGGGAAGGAGTTGTAGTACCCTGAAAAAAACTGACCAGTCCGATCTGGTGACCACCGTATCATCTCAAATACAGTGACATACTTCATGGTCCAAGGATCGAACCCGTGTTGTAGTGGTGAGAAGTGAGCATGCTAACCACTACGCTAATCGGTCTGTCAGATTTACCTGATGATGGAAGCTGAACTTCTTGCCAATATTTCTATGATTGTATCATTAAAAGTTTTACATGTAACTATCGTCACCATCGATTGACTTGTTTTGCAAATAATATGGCGATCTATTGTACTTGTCCTGTCGCCATCTGCATCAGTGTTGCCATTTGGTTAAAGTTTTGTTGTAGCTAGTTTTGTTGTGAGGTATATATCTTAGCTGTCACGGTCGCAATCTACATCAGTGTTGTTGTTTGGTTAAAGTTTTGTTGTGAGGTATATATCTTAGCTGTCACAGTCGCAATCTGCATCAGTGTTGTCGTTTGGTTAAAGTTTTGTTGTGAGGTATATATCTTAGCTGTCACAGTCGCAATCTGCATCAGTGTTGTCGTTTGGTTAAAGTTTTGTTGTGAGGTATATATCTTAGCTAGTTTTGTTGTGAGGTTACTCAGGTATATATCTTAGCTGTCATGGTCGCAATCTGCATCAGTGTTGCCGTTTGGTTAAAGTTTTGTTGTAAGGTATATATCTTAGTTGTAATTGTCGCAATCTGCATCAGTGTTGTCGTTTGGTTAAAGTTTTGTTGTAAGGTATATATCTTAGCTGTCACAGTCGCAATCTACATCAGTGTTGTCGTTTGGTTAAAGTTTTGTTGTGAGGTATATATCTTAGCTGTCATGGTCGCAATCTACATCAGTGTTGTCATTTGGTTAAAGTTTTGTTGTGAGGTATATATGTGGTAGGGTTCGTATTCTGGGGGATCAGTAAAATGACAACACCCTATACGATTCATCACTCTATTCGATCTCCGTAGACAACAAAGCTCTCGAATGCTTTGGTTGCAGAGATATGGTCTCTGTAACACTTCTCGCTATTCTCCACCGTCCGCTACACATTCAACCACTCACTCACTGGTGCCGGTGACAACTGAATAATACTTTTGAAGACTTCTATTCTCTAACTATATTATAAAAATGCTCTTTATAAAAGACGTCCGACTATCATACGATATTGGAAGTGACTGCGTTGGAATACCACGCTACATAACGATCATACACATATCCTAGAGTTAAACTCGCTACGCACGGTTGCGTCTCACTGACCATTACACATCGTGTATACATATCTACAAGGAATAACTGGTTTAAAGTATGGAGGCTAAAACGGACCCTACTACATACTCCCCCTCTCCGGGAAATGACGTCCCGTCATTTACACTGAAAGGAATCGAAATCACTTTTAATTAGTAGATTATATCTCTATTCAACAATTTAGGATTGTTGGCTTATACATAACCATAAATCAACACATACACATAAATAAGCTAAAAAATACTAATTCCAATATAAGTTAACTCTAAGTACTAACTTTTAATATCTAATATAATAACCCATCACTCCTGCTCCCTCATCTACAGTTGTACTAGCATCTGTAAAGAATACCAAAAACATATTTACTATTAAACATCAATATTATAGTCATTAATAACTACAACATTTAATTCACTTAAGCAAAATCTAGTATAAGACATGCTATTGTTGAGTCTAATCTATTCAAACTTATTAATTAATATAATCTAATTCTAACACCTTAAATTATATATTAACTTCTCTATAAACCTATAAATAAAACAACATTAAACATAATATCTGCCTCTTCTTCTCCTCTTACTGCAAACATTGTCCTCAATGCTTCTACATGCATGTGCTTAACACAAACTGCAGCAAACTAGAAAAAACAAAAATATGTACATTATTAGTCAAAAGTTCTAGTTTTCAAAATGTCTAACTTCTAACTGGTAAAAAAATCAAAACGCATGTAATCTCTCATCCACTGGTCTGCTCGGTACTGTATTCATCACATATGCATCAAATCTATCTGGTAATTTCCTCGCTCGCCCTGATTTTCTAACTGGCGGCGGTAATTCTTCTGCTTCTTTGTCTCTATCCGGTATAACTCTATCAACACTATCCTCCTCATCCCTGTTCTCGTCTGTATGCTCTTCTGTATCTTCTGCAGTCACAAGAGTGTCGTTGTTTTCTCTAGCACCTTCTGTAGCTAAGTCTCCTTCTACCTCCTCGGTCTCATCATCTACACTAACAGCTCTTCTATCACAACTGGCATCGTGCCTGCTATCTTCATCATCATCTCTAGCTACTCTCTCTTGCACGGTCTCCTCTATATCTACTCTATCAGATCTGTTCTGGGCGTCCCCATATATACTCATAGGTATTACAAGTGTATCTGATTCGTCATCTGATGACTCTTCATCCGACGTCTCCTCGTTTCTACTCTCTTCAGTGGTACCACTGTTCTTCGTTGCAGCTGTCTTCTCTGTGCTCGGTGCTCTAACGACTTCTCTCTCTAAAGTTCTTCTGGGTCTTGGTACGGGTGGAATCTTCGCCATCTTTTCCGGTTCATCAGCGACGAATCCTAATGGCAACAGATGGTTCCTGTGCAGCTTCTTCACCTTCCCGTCTGGTACACTGGGATATTTTCTATAGGTTGTCTAATGACTTCGTATGTCTCCTGCTCAAACCTATCCGCAATCTTGTGCTTACCCTCGAACGCAACGATCTTAACCAACACCTTGTCGCCGATGGTCAACTTCACTGCCTTTGCTTTCTTGTCATATTGTAACTTCTGGGTTTCTCTAGCCTTATCGGTCGTTCTCTTGACTATCTCTTGTGTTGTTTTCATCCGCTTCCTGAGCTCTGCGATGTATGTTACTGTAGACTGATTCAGGTCGTTGTTGACATCAGTCTGTAATACGGAATCTATGGGCAATCTTGGTTTTCGGCCGAACATCAGCTCAAAGGGCGTTACTTTGGTGCTCTCGTGAGGCGTTGCGTTATAGGCGTAGACCAAGTTCGTGACGTATTTCTTCCAATCGCACTTCTGCTCTGGCTCAAGTGTCCCTAACATGGCAAGTAATGTGCGATTGAATCTCTCGGTTTGTCCGTTTCCCATCGGATGGTATATGGAAGTCCTCGATTGCTCAATGCCAGTGAGTCTACACACCTCCCTCAGTAATTCCGACTGGAAGTTAGCGCCTTGATCTGAATGGATCTTGGTGGGGATACCATAATGAAATTCTCGTAGAAGGCGTTGGCGGTGGTAGCTGCTGTCTGGTTTCTGGTAGGGATGGCCATGGCGAACTTGGTGAAATGGTCCGTTATCACAAGGATGTTTGACGTACCTCCTTTGGATGGCTCTAAGGTCATATAATCCATGCAAATGAGCTCTAACGGGTAGGTTGTCACTATGTTCACCAATGGTGCTTTCATGTTGGTCTTACTCTTCCGCCGGAGGCAACGTCCGCACTGTTTTACATGACGTTCGATATCCGCAGTCATCCCTGGCCAAAAGAATCGTTCTCTCACTAGCGACCATATTCGATCTCTCCCTGGGTGTCCTATATCGTCGTGCAATCCACTTAGTGCAGTTTCTCTATATATCGCTGGCAGAACAAGCTGGGTGATCGAACTCTCTCCCTCCTTGACTTCTCTGTATAGTACGCCTCTCTTCATGGAAAAATACTTGAAGTTCTTTCTCATGATTACATCTAACTTATCGGTCTGGTGTCTCATATTGGGTAATCTTCTGTCCATGGTGGCTCTTGTCCATCTGCCTATCACAGGGTCCTCTCGTTGACTTCTCCGGATCTCTCGCATCTCTATCTGCGCCATCGGAGTTCCTGGTGTCTCTGTCGCATCTATGATGTTAATGTTACCAACTGGAATCGCTTCTATGTATGGGCTCGGAGTCACAGAGCTGCATATAGCTTTCAGTCTGGTCATCAATCTTCACCATGTCTCCATCCTCTTCTAATCTCTCATACGGGTATCTTGACATCCCATCAGCGTCAGCGTTCCTGATGCCTGGTCGGTATATGATGTCGAAATCGTATTCACCCAAGGCTGCAATCCATCGCTGACCTGTGGCGTCTACTTTTGCAGAGTTAAGTATGTGGGTCAATGGATTGTTGTCGGTCAAGGCGATGAAATGGTTCAGCTTCATGTAGTCTGCGAACTTGTCTGTGACTGCCCACTTCAACGCCAAGAATTCTAGCTTATGTGCCGGGTAATTCTTCTCGCTCTTGGACAAGTTTCTACTCGCGTAGGCTATGACTCGCTTCTTGTTGTCAACCATCTGATATAGCACAGCTCCGAGTCCTATCGTTGATGCATCGGTATGCAATTCGAAGCTCTTGGTAAAGTCAGGATACGCCAAAACCGGTGGCGAAGTGAGTATTTCCTTCAAGTCTTCGAAGATCTGCTGTTCATTGGTGGTCCATCTCCACTCTTTCTTCTTCTGGTCTTTACGCTTGGACTTCTTCTGCGAGGTGGGTGGCAACAAGTCTGACAGTGGTTTCGTCAACTGCGAATAATCCTTTATAAACCTTCGGTAATAACCGGTAAATGCTAAATATGACCGTAGCTCATCAGAGTTCCTCGGTTGTGGCCAATTCTTGATCTTCTCGATCTTCTCCGGGTCAGTCTCGATTCCCTTCTCACTAACTACGTGACCCAGGAAGTTCACTCTCTTCTGTAGGAAGAAGCACTTCTCTGATGATAACTTCAACTGGCACTCCTGTAGCCTCGTCATTATCAGGTCTAGTCTCTCTATGTGTTGCTGGTAGGTCTTGGAGAATATGATCAGATCGTCTAAGTAGATGATGCAAATCGTCATATTGTAGTCTCCAAGACATTCCTCCATCAGGCGTTGGTAAGTGGCTGGCGAGTTACTTAGGCCAAACGGCATTTTCTCGTACTCGTAGAAGCCAAGTGGGCCAACTGTGAATGCCGTCCGCTCCTTGTGTGTGTCCTCGAGCTCGACTTGGTAGTACCCTGCCTTCATGTCGATGGTACTGAAGTACTTGGCACCGTGAAGGACGTCGAAGACTTCTTCGATTCTCGGTAGTGCATACGCGTCCTTCACCGACTTGTTGTTGAGCATCCGGTAGTCGACACACATGCGCAACTTGCCATTCTTCTTCCGCACTAGCACCACATTCGAAGACCATGGAGACCTCGACTTCCTAATGATCTTCGCTGCCAGAAGCTGCTGTAAGTGCTTCCGGACCTCCTCTATCATAGCTGGTGCTATGCGTCGATGTCTCTGTTTAAATGGTATCGGATCTATGAGATCTATCCTGTGTTTGATCAAATCACAGTTGCCGATATCCGTGTCACTCTTGGAGAAAATCTCAACATGCTTTGCCAATACATCTCTCAGCTTAGTATCCTGCTCTTGATCCAAGTCTGAAGCAATGTGAATTTCGCTAAACACTTTCTCTATGTCGTTTCTCCTCTCTGCACTCTCTGTCTCTTCTACGGTAACTGGCTGTAATTCACATATAATAGCTTTGGGAGCTATTGTGATGGTGTTCGTAGTGAGGTTGGTGATGTTCACAATAACCTCTCCCATCTTCTTGTATGTGTAGTGCAAGGCTGTAGGGGTCAGATCTATGAAGTCTGGTAGTGCAGAGTCCTCACACTCATGTATCATCGCTGTCGTTGACTGGTGATCTATCTCCTTGTCAGTATAGCCACGTAGGTTCACACTATCATTGGGACCTATGATCACTCTGGCTATCTCTGCGCACTTCACTACTGCCACTCTGTCTTTATTCCTACTCAACTCCTTGTCTCTCACTGTCATGCATCGGAATGTTAAAAACCAAGGAGTGTGTAGCTTGGCCTTCTGTAGGTATCTCTCACCATGTGTTTCTCTGCACTCTGCCATCAGCTCACTAAGGATGTTGGTTCCTAGCAGAATAGGTGTCAAAGCACTGTACTGAGTATCTGGTGTAATTAGTAGAAGGCAGGGATGTGAAGTAGAATTTGGAAGTCCTGTCAAAATCTGAAGATCTATTTCTATATATCCTTGGTATGGTAGCTTGCTTCCATCCGCACATTCTACATTGATGATCTCTATCAGTGGCTGTATTGGGATATCCTTGAAGTGCTCTGTATAAAACTTCTCTGACATCAAGCTGATGCAGCTGCCTGTATCTAGTAAGGCTTTCGTCTCCACTCCATTGATGGTAGCTGTTGCCTCGTTTACTTCACCAACTAATTTGGGACCTTCGTATCCTGCACCGGTGCCCGAGTTTGATCCCGTAACTGAGGCACTTACTCTTTTTGGGCAGTTTCTTGCAAGGTGTCCTGTCTCGTTGCATGTGTAGCAGGCTCTCTCATCCCTCTTGAGACAGGCGTTGGCTAGGTGTCCCTTCTGGTTGCAGTTATAGCAGGTGGGCTGGAAGGTAGTGATGCCTGTAGGTCTAGTTGGCTTGTAGTCGCCTCTCCCTCTGCCTCTATCTTGGAATCGCCCTCTATAGTTGTCTCGCCCCCTCATATTACCTCGATATCCTCCTCGGTTGGTATAAGTAATATATTCTAATGTGGCCCCGTATGCCTTCTTTCCCTCTTGACCTTTCTCCAGGCTGTCTATTCTAGCCATAATAGTCTTCCTCATCTCTTCCATCTGCTCAGCCATAGCTTTCAGAAGGTCGTTGTCCTTCCCCTCATCTTCCTTCTTGACAGCTGGCTTGCATGGCTTAGCCTTTGGCTCCTCACTTACGTCGCCCTTTAACTCTGCTTCTATCTTCCTAAGTTCCATCAGGAATCTGTCATAATCTTCCAATGTGCTGTACTGGAAGATGGCCATTTGCTTCAAGTCCTTGTGTAGACCCTGGTATAAAACACTCTTCAGGATATTGTTATCTGTCCTCTTCATTGCCTTGAGGTTGCAGGCTCTAGTAAACAACTCTTCAAGTCTGGAAGCATAGGTGGTTATCGATTCACCTGTCTGTTGTCTACATGAGTAAAACAACTTCATGATGGTCTCAGATGTTTCGATAATTCCGAATGTACTATTAAGCTTTAGCATTATCTCCTGTCTGGTGGCCTCTACTCCTAATCTCCTGATTATATCACCTGCTTGTCCCTTCAGGGAACGACGTATTCCAAGCAGTATCTGTGCATCGGTGAAGGACTTCGAAGCACACACAGCTTCAACTTCAAATTTAAAAGTCTCGAATGACACTTCACCTTTGTTATCAGTCCCAAAAAAGGTAGACAGCTTAGGGTAATGATAGTTTCCTTTATGCATATTATGTAGCATCTCCATCCTAGTATGCATAGGCCTTCTCTCCTCCTTAACTCCTCCCATTGTGCTCATAAATGAAGCCATCTCTTCCTCCTTTGAAGAAACAGGTCTCCTTTTCAACCTCTTAAATGCCTTTAATAATTCAAGGTCTTCTGTTGTTAAAATCACATCCTCCTCCTCTTCCCCTCCTGCAGCATATCCTAACTTATCCTCTTCCATACTGATACTACTGCCTTTCAATAAGATCAAAAGTTCACTAGTGCAAGTACACCAAACTAAATACCTGTAAATACCTGTAAGTACTGAAGTGTAAAGTATAGTTACAAGTAATGCACTATTGTCTCAATAAACTCAAAGCAATCAGTACATTGATCCGCATTAACAGTTAAAGCAGTATTGATCCGCATTAACAGTTAAAGCAGTATTGATCCGCATTAACAGTTAAAGCAGTATTGATCCGCATTAACAGTTAAAGCAGTATTGATCCTTGTTAACAGTTAAAGCAGTATTCCACCAAATGGTAATTTTCAAATCACCATATAAGATCAAGAAAAAATAAAAATCAACAGCACTGTTCCATATTCAACCAAACACTGAAGTACCAAAGCTGTATTCAAGTTAGTTCATATGTGCACTGACTTTATGTAAAAGTTACATCAATATGACACTCAGCTAGGTATTTCATTTGATACATCAGTATTGTATAAGTTCCAATACCAGAGTCAGATTTATTTCAAAATCAAGACTAATTATACATCACTATACCACTATCCAAAAAAAATCAATCAAACTATTTAAATCAATATGCCACTGAACCATGGAACCAATGATCCAACTAATTGATTCAAGTTCAACTAATTAATTCAATTAAGAATTCAACTGTAGTACATCACACAAAATTAACTATAAAAAATTAAAGTTCAACTATCACTTTCAGCTACTTTCACTTTCGCTTTGCAAGTTGTACACAATTTACAAAAACCAGATCCGTTCAGATAATTTCACAACCCTATGTGTCACTAATGTCACACTAATTCAGCATTAATTCTTATCAATCAACTTCAAATCCAACCTGTATGCATAACAAGTTCAACTATTGTTTATTTAATTCATAAATGTAAAAAAATATAATCAAAGTATTTTGGTGAAAATAAATTTCTTAACATCTATATATGCTTGTAACTAAAGCATCAACCACTTACTACAAGTATCAACAAATTAAATCTATGTGTTAGTATGTTTTAGTTCCTAATTAACTATAGTTCTATATGCATGCATACTAATTATTGAGCGTCTATATATAAAACTAAATAATCACAAGTGTTAGCATCTATAGAATAACAAACAGTATGGACCCTCCTCTGAAAAACTAAATCAATAGCAAAATTATTCTAACTATACTATTGCTAAATGCATGTTATCAATCTTATCAGCAGCAGTCAGAAAATAATGTCTGCAACGTACTGAAAATTAAATGCATGGGTAATAACAATGTAAGCTTAATCAATTAGTATATTCATCAATTCTCTAAACCATAAACTATCTCGGAGTTGTCAAAACTGTAAGCTGAAATAAAAGTATATTTTACTACACAATCTTTATTTATCTAATTATGCAAGAATGTGGGCACTTGCTTCGCTCTGAATGGTTATTACTAACAAATACTATAGCGTCACGGGAAATATCATATCACGTGGCTACACCATGTGGTAAGTATGTGAAATCTAATTGAACAATATCGGCACATCATCTGACGTCACGGGTCTTGTAGGGCTACACCAATGAAAAACTGAAACAAACGTGTTTATGCAATCTACTATACATTACTCATTGTATTTCTTATCTACTTAAACATTCAACTCTGTCTTAGCAACGCAATATTACGACCAATCAACAGGCAAATGGATTATTTGGACCTGAGAAACCACGAGAACTTTTACAAAAATAAACAACGGGAAAATATATGGCCGGAAATCGACAGGGCAAGAAATACAACTGGCTGACTGTCGGCAATCTGGTGAATTACTCTGATGATAATAGGTTAAGAATTGTGACTCATGCAAATGGACGTGAATGGTTATGAGGCTATCTTCATGCTGGTGATGTGTGCACAGACACTCAAAAATCGTCGTCATCTCGCTGAAAAATCATACAACATACAAAAATCTCTATCACTACGTACACTCACCCCTGGAACACTTCTATAAATCCATGAATATGATGAACCCACAGCACTGCACTTAATATGTGTCCTAAGTAGGTAGTGAACCCACACTTATCACAAATAAAAATTACACAATAAAAAAAAATATAGTGTTCACAACTGTCCGTCAGCTTCACTATGTGGTATGTATACACGCTCTTCAAAAAATGATTGGCTCCTATGTTGAACTGTACGTTCGGTACTCTGCCTCGTCGTCCCTCGTTGGGCTCCATTGTGGTAGGGTTCGTATTCTGGGGGATCAGTAAAATGACAACACCCTATACGATTCATCACTCTATTCGATCTCCGTAGACAACAAGGCTCTCGAATGCTTTGGTTGCAGAGATATGGTCTCTGTAACCCTTCTCGCTATTCTCCACCGTCCGCTACACATTCAACCACTCACTCACTGGTGCCGGTGACAACTGAATAATACTTTTGAAGACTTCTATTCTCTAACTATATTATAAAAATGCTCTTTATAAAAGACGTCCGACTATCATACGATATTGGAAGTGACTGCGTTGGAATACCACGCTACATAACGATCATACACATATCCTAGAGTTAAACTCGCTACGCACGGTTGCGTCTCACTGACCATTACACATCGTGTATACATATCTACAAGGAATAACTGGTTTAAAGTATGGAAGCTAAAACGGACCCTACTACATATATCTTAGCTGTAACTGTTGCAATCTGCATCAGTGTTGTCGTTTGGTTAAAGTTTTGTTGTGAGGTATATATCTTAGCTAGTTTTGTTGTGAGGTATATATCTTAGCTGTCACGGTTGCAATCTGCATCAGTGTTGTCGTTTGGTTAAAGTTTTGTTGTGAGGTATATATCTTAGCTGTCATGGTCGCAATCTACATCAGTGTTGTCATTTGGTTAAAGTTTTGTTGTGAGGTATATATCTTAGCTGTCACAGTCGCAATCTGCATCAGTGTTGTCGTTTGGTTAAAGTTTTGTTGTGAGGTATATATCTTAGCTAGTTTTGTTGTGAGGTTACTCAGGTATATATCTTAGCTGTCATGGTCGCAATCTGCATCAGTGTTGCCGTTTGGTTAAAGTTTTGTTGTGAGGTATATATCTTGGCTGTACATGTACCAGTAGATCTCTTAAACCACTCGCTATAGACGTTTTTTACACCTAATGTTCATAAAATACATGTATTACTATTAGTTGTAATTGAATGTTCTTTTTCTGCTTCAGTTGTTCGGCAAATTAGGTTAAAAACTGAGATTTCATACATTGATGTTTCGGTTTTATGCAAATTATACTTTCATCTACCGGTGTAAACAACTGACATTTCATACCTTGATGAAGCGCAGAAAAAGAACACTCAATTGTTATAATTAGAACTAATATTTATCAAACTACAAAACAAGTTGTCTTTTTGATTTGTCACACTATGCAAAAAGTAGTCCGCTATGAATAATAATGAGAATAGAATAATTTTGCAATCATTGGGTTATGAACAGCATTACATGGTCTGAATCAGCCAATCAGTATCGCGATATTGCAAGTACCTGTAGTTGTAAACATATCATAATAAATGGATGTCTACCGTAAGTCAAATTCAATTGTTCAGGTTCGATATTATTCTCCCCATTCCATCCCCCCGCCCCCTACCCCATGTTTCCTTTGGAAAGTGTGATGACAAGAGTTATCTCCCATGTTACTGTACACTGATAACAGTATTTTGACAACTTTACACACTCTTCAAGTACTGAATGTGTCATTTATGCTTTGTCTTAAGTAAAATGTGTAGAAGTCAAGTCCAACATTAACACCTGTTTTAGAATTTAACAAAATTGCCCTCATTCCTATACATACAGTATGTACAGGCTGTCCGATTAGCGCAGTGGTTAGCGCGCTCGCTTCTCACAAATGCAACCCGGGTTCGATCCTCAGACTGGGATGTATGTGAGATGGTATGATGGTCGCCAGATCGGACAGGTAGGTTTTCTCCTGGTATTCCGGTTTCCTCCCACACGAATGACCACATTTACCACATCCGCGCCAACGAGAGTGATTAATATAAGTTGTTAAAACTTGCTTTTTTTGCAATCGTTGTAATCTAAATAAAGTTTAAATTAACATACAGTATTAAAATTTGAAACCCTGAATATTTCAAAGTAATTACATTTTTCATATATTTATGTCTTGTAATAGTCAAGTGCACTTTGTTTGCTAACCTGGGAACAGACGTCGATATATTTTGCCTGGTCAATCAAATAAATATATTTTAACACCGAGACTATTAATTGGGCCGTATTGAGTTTCTGATCATATCAACACCTGGGGAAAAGTGGGGGATTGTCCGTGTAATTATTGACTCGCATTAATCCTATTAATAGGCTTATTAGCATGTGACTTAATTAATGACGTACTTGAATTGAAAGCGAGGCACTGCAATGTTGATAACTTTATAATTGGCCTCCATTGTTTACGGGTCACTGGAACGATAAATAGCTTTAAAAAGTACAATGTGCGTCTGATTTGACATATTTACTCAATATTTAAGTCGTCCTTAGTTCACTTACGCCGAATCGATCCTTTACCATCTAAATGTAATATTTAAGATCCGCCATCTCGTCGATATAACACAGAAACGGGACATTATATGTTTGCAATGTAAATGAGTCCTCGGGAGCATTTGTGTATATTCGGAAATGATTGTGTATAATCTTGCTTGTTCGGCGATTTCCGATAGAATTCTGTTTCTATATTTAGCGATATTATCTTGTAGAGAAGAGTTGTCGTTCTTCAAATCTACACCCTCATAAAAGTGGGTTTTAAGTAGTGGCGCTACGATCGGAAATCCAGTTTCCCCAGGCTGTCATTTTGCCAGAAGTTAAAAAATGAAAAATCAACAGACTGGAACTCAGGCTATGTGCTTGCAACAGCTCTTACAATGTACATGTAGTTAATGTGTGTGTTTTACGTTTATTTATCGTCGCTACCGGTTACCCATATGAGCGACACCTCTTGAAGAGATTAGTTATTTTAGATTTTTGGAGGATATTGCAATGATACAGACAGAGACCCATTCCAGAGTCTCGTGGTTCTTTTACGTACATGTCATAATTAAGAGAGACTATTTCTCCCTCCACTGAAAATAGATAGAACTGACCATTGAGGGAGACAATTTCTGTCTCCACTGAAAGTTGCACAGTAACACTGCATGCTGGGTAAAATAAAGACTATAAATGTTTCAAATAATTGTAGCAGACGACAATTCATTAATGTGTTTTCTTATTTGTAACTGTAAACTCTGGAAATATATCGTGGAATGTCATTAGAATTGTGTCAATGAAATTGCAGGACAATTGCACGAGTTAAGTGTGCCAATGAGTCATGAAACTCGGGTTTTCCAAACACCGTGCTAAGTGGAAAAGGTTTTACATTAAATGTTTTTAACAACCTAGCAATAAAGTATATAAATACACTCCTTTAAAAGTTGTTTCCCTTACACTGGTTGGTGTATACAGAAAGAGGTAGAACGTGAGGCCGGGAATAAGTGGTTTGTCTTACACCAGAGTATAGAAACTGATAGATGGAGAAACATTAGGCCGGGAACAAGTGGTCTGTCTTACACCAGAGTATAGAAACTGATAGATGGAGAAACATTAGGCCGGGAACAAGTGGTCTGTCTTACACCAGAGTATAGAAACTGATAGATGGAGAAACATTAGGCCGGGAACAAGTGGTCTGTCTTACACCAGAGTATAGAAACTGATAGATGGAGAAACATTAGGCCGGGAACAAGTGGTCTGTCTTACACCAGAGTATAGAAACTGATAGATGGAGAAACATTAGGCCGGGAACAAGTGATTTCTCTTACATTGTACACTGTAGTACATTGTATACAGAAAGATGTAGAAACATGAGGCTGGGAACAAGTGGTTTGTCTTGCATTGTACACTGGAGTACATTGTATACAGATAGATGTAGAAACATGAGGCCGTGGACAAGTGATTTCTCTTACATTGTACACTGGAGTACATTGTATACAGAAAGATGTAGAAACATGAGGCCGGGAACAAGTGGTCTGTCTTACATTGTACACTGGAGTACATTGTATACAGAATGATGGAGAAACATGAGGCCGGGAACAAGTGATTTCTCTTACATTGTACACTGTAGTACATTGTATACAGATAGATGTAGAAACATAGGCCGGGGACAAGTGATTTCTCTTACATTGTACACTGGAGTACATTGTATACAGAAAGATGTAGAAACATTAGGCCTGGAACAAGTGGTCTGTCTTACATTGTACACTGGAGTACATTGTATACAGATAGATGTAGAAACATGAGGCTGGGAACAAGTGGTCTGTCTTACATTGTACACTGGAGTACATTGTATACAGATAGATGTAGAAACATGAGGCCGGGAACAAGTGGTCTGTCTTACATTGTACACTGGAGTACATTGTATACAGAAAGATGTAGAGATGTAGAAACATGAGGCCGGGAACAAGTGGTCTGTCTTACATTGTACACTGGAGTACATTGTATACAGAAAGATGTAGAAACATGAGGCTGGGAACAAGTGATTTCTCTTACATTGTACACTGGAGTACATTGTATACAGAAAGATGGAGAAACATGAGGCTGGGAACAAGTGGTCTGTCTTACATTATACACTGGAGTACATTGTATACAGAAAGATGGAGAAACATGAGGCCGGGAACAAGTCATTTCTCTTACATTGTACACTGTAGTACATTGTATACAGATAGATGTAGAAACATGAGGCCGGGGACAAGTGATTTCTCTTACATTGTACACTGGAGTACATTGTATACAGAAAGATGTAGAAACATTAGGCCTGGAACAAGTGGTCTGTCTTACATTGTACACTGGAGTACATTGTATACAGAAAGATGTAGAAACATGAGGCTGGGAACAAGTGATTTCTCTTACATTGTACACTGGAGTACATTGTATACAGAAAGATGTAGAAACATGAGGCTGGGAACAAGTGGTCTGTCTTACATTGTACACTGGAGTACATTGTATACAGAAAGATGTAGAAACATGAGGCTGGGAACAAGTGGTCTGTCTTACATTTTACACTGGAGTACATTGTATACAGAAAGATGTAGAAACATTAGGCCTGGAACAAGTGGTCTGTCTTACATTGTACACTGGAGTACATTGTATACAGAAAGATGTAGAAACATGAGGCTGGGAACAAGTGGTCTGTCTTACATTTTACACTGGAGTACATTGTATACAGAAAGATGTAGAAACATTAGGCCTGGAACAAGTGGTCTGTTTTACATTGTACACTGGAGTACATTGTATACAGAAAGATGTAGAAACATGAGGCTGGGAACAAGTGATTTCTCTTACATTGTACACTGGAGTACATTGTATACAGAAAGATGGAGAAACATGAGGCTGGGAACAAGTGGTCTGTCTTACATTGTACACTGGAGTACATTGTATACAGATAGATGTAGAAACATGAGGCCAGGAACAAGTGGTCTGTCTTACATTGTACACTGGAGTACATTGTATACAGATAGATGTAGAAACATGAGGCCGGGAACAAGTGGTCTGTCTTACATTGTACACTGGAGTACATTGTATACAGAAAGATGTAGAAACATGAGGCCGGGAACAAGTGGTCTGTCTTACATTATACACTGGAGTACATTGTATACAGAAAGATGGAGAAACATGAGGCCGGGAACAAGTGATTTCTCTTACATTGTACACTGTAGTACATTGTATACAGATAGATGTAGAAACATGAGGCCGGGGACAAGTGATTTCTCTTACATTGTACACTGGAGTACATTGTATACAGAAAGATGTAGAAACATGAGGCTGGGAACAAGTGGTCTGTCTTACATTGTACACTGGAGTAAATTGTATACAGAAAGATGTAGAAACATGAGGCTGGGAACAAGTGGTCTGTCTTACATTGTACACTGGAGTACATTGTATACAGAAAGATGTAGAAACATGAGGCTGGGAACAAGTGGTCTGTCTTACATTGTACACTGGAGTAAATTGTATACAGAAAGATGTAGAAACATGAGGCCGGGAACAAGTGGTCTGTCTTACATTGTACACTGGAGTACATTGTATACAGATAGATGTAGAAACATTAGGCCTGGAACAAGTGGTCTGTCTTACATTGTACACTGGAGTACATTGTATACAGAAAGATGTAGAAACATGAGGCCGGGAACAAGTGGTCTGTCTTACATTATACACTGGAGTACATTGTATACAGAAAGATGGAGAAACATGAGGCCGGGAACAAGTGATTTCTCTTACATTGTACACTGTAGTACATTGTATACATATAGATGTAGAAACATGAGGCCGGGGACAAGTGATTTCTCTTACATTGTACACTGGAGTACATTGTATACAGAAAGATGTAGAAACATGAGGCTGGGAACAAGTGGTCTGTCTTACATTGTACACTGGAGTAAATTGTATACAGAAAGATGTAGAAACATGAGGCTGGGAACAAGTGGTCTGTCTTACATTGTACACTGGAGTACATTGTATACAGAAAGATGTAGAAACATGAGGCTGGGAACAAGTGGTCTGTCTTACATTGTACACTGGAGTAAATTGTATACAGAAAGATGTAGAAACATGAGGCCGGGAACAAGTGGTCTGTCTTACATTGTACACTGGAGTACATTGTATACAGATAGATGTAGAAACATTAGGCCTGGAACAAGTGGTCTGTCTTACATTGTACACTGGAGTACATTGTATACAGATAGATGTAGAAACATGAGGCCGGGAACAAGTGGTCTGTCTTACATTGTACACTGGAGTACATTGTATACAGATAGATGTAGAAACATGAGGCCGGGAACAAGTGGTCTGTCTTACATTGTACACTGGAGTACATTGTATACAGAAAGATGTAGAAACATGAGGCTGGGAACAAGTGATTTCTCTTACATTGTACACTGGAGTACATTGTATACAGAAAGATGTAGAAACATGAGGCTGGGAACAAGTGGTCTGTCTTACATTGTACACTGGAGTACATTGTATACAGATAGATGTAGAAACATGAGGCCAGGAACAAGTGGTCTGTCTTACATTGTACACTGGAGTACATTGTATACAGAAAGATGTAGAAACATGAGGCTGGGAACAAGTGATTTCTCTTACATTGTACACTGGAGTACATTGTATACAGATAGATGTAGAAACATGAGGCCGGGAACAAGTGGTCTGTCTTACATTGTACACTGGAGTACATTGTATACAGATAGATGGAGAAACATTAGGCCGGGAACTAGTGATTTCTCTTACATTGTACACTGGAGTACATTGTATACAGAAAGATGGAGAAACATGAGGCCGGGAACAAGTGGTCTGTCTTACATTGTACACAGATAGATGGAGAAACATTAGGCCGGGAACAAGTGATTTCTCTTACATTGTACACTGGAGTACATTGTATACAGAAAGATGGAGAAACATGAGGCTGGGAACAAGTGGTCTGTCTTACATTGTACACTGGAGTACATTGTATACAGATAGATGGAGAAACATGAGGCCGGGAACAAGTGGTCTGTCTTACATTGTATACTGGAGTACATTGTATACAGAAAGATGTAGAAACATGAGGCCGGGAACAAGTGGTCTGTCTTACATTGTACACTGGAGTACATTGTATACAGATAGATGGAGAAACATGAGGCCGGGAACAAGTGGTCTGTCTTACATTGTACACTGGAGTACATTGTATACAGATAGATGTAGAAACATGAGGCTGGGAACAAGTGGTCTGTCTTACATTGTACACTGGAGTACATTGTATACAGAAAGATGTAGAAACATGAGGCCGGGAACAAGTGGTCTGTCTTACATTGTACACTGGAGTACATTGTATACAGATAAATGGAGAAACATGAGGCCGGGAACAAGTGATTTCTCTTACAGAAAGGAACCAGTATTACAGATTCCAGAAAGTATAATTATTTCCAAGATGTTTTTAACTACATGTACTAGCTAATAATTAATTCAAATCTGTCTGCATGTACATTGTATGAAGAAATGCTTGCCGTTTTCATTGTGTCTGACTGGATTAAACGTGTCACAGTTGAATAATACATCAGGTAGAAAAATCCAATAGTAGACATTAATGATTTACATGCTAGTGGTGAAAGTAACCATGAAATATGTGCATTATATGTCATGGAATTTCATTGGAATTTTACCCTAAGGACACACTTGTAATGAAACTCCAGGACATACAATGTATTACTGATTATTTGAACTTTTTTTTATCCAGACCACCTTTAATCCGGAATCCCCTCCAAACCAAACCTTTTCTTCCGGTCCCAAATTCCCCCATCTCTTTTCATTGTATACCCCTCTAATTCGGAACTCTGTATTCAGTGTACCCAGATTAACATTGTGTTACAATGTACAATGTAGCTCTAAAGTGCATCGAAACCTAAGAGTACATAATTATACATGTACAGTTTGTGACTACAGATTTTCCGCTGTCTGAATTTTTGGGATACGGACATAATCCCTCCCTGGTTTTTAACACAGGATTACAAAATCTAGTGACTTGGTTAGGGTTAGTTTTAGTGTTTGGTTTAGTTTAGTAATATGGTTAGTTTTATGGTTTACAGTTTTTTATTGCGGGGTTATGTCCACCTCTACGGTCGCTGACTTGTATACTACTGTAACCTATCATCACTGATGGTCATGGGTTCGAGTAGGTTGGTGCACCAAGTACTGGTTAACCGCTGGACTGCCCAGGAAAGGTGTTGTTAGGTAAACTGCACACCGTCGAAATAGCCCAAATTGGTGCTTATGAAGGTGCAACACCCGAACAAACAATAGACATAAGGGGTTATGTCGACCATTGTCAATTATGGACAAAACATGTTGCAAAAAAAAAAGAGAAAAAAAAAGGTTCCACCAAATATTTTCGCCAATTCACAAAATTTAGCGCCAGTATTTGTTTTTTTGCGCCATTGCCGACCGACAGCAGGAATCCTGGACTACATGTACATGTCTCATTTGTACTAGTGTATAATTATTAGGGATGTCAACGAGTACTCGAGTACTCGATCGAACGTCCGAGTATCGAATACTTTTCAGATAATCGAGTACTCGGTTAAAACAAATCAACAAATCTTTATTTTGCGCAAATACAGAGTTGCCTGTGAACAAATCGTGATCAGTGGGATTAGCGAAACTTCCGCTGTACCAAACAATGCAATAGACAGAGTGTCATAGTGATTAACAATACCTGTATATCACACAGAGCCGGCTACAGTGACCGAATAATTAAGGTGTTGATTCAACTTAATTGGGAAGCGTACGTCTGATGCAAATTATGTTATCATTGTCGTCACTACTGAGGCGGGTCGTCCGATTGTCTGTCGTGTGAATGACATATTTTGTCTGGTGGTCGGAACTTGTTTTGATGTTATAATTGACAGTTAATTGATTACTCAATTTAGAACTTTAAGCAGCTACCCATAGCAGGGCAATACCGAAATAGTTGTTAAATAATAAATATCGTAACTTTTGCCATTAACGTTAACGCTGTTAAACTGTGAAGAGATCTTTAGAATATAATAGTAGTATAGTAATATAAGTGAATTGTGAGAATGCCTCCACCTAAATCTGTGGTATGGAAGTACTTTGAAAGACTTGACAAGACTGTTTCTTGCAAGTTGTGCGATGCCAGTCTGACATTTACTGGTGGCACTACCAACCTGCATAATATTGTTTTTATTACGAAACAGAATAACGATATTTTCAGCTCTTGCGTATTTAGTATTTACTACAAAACTAAAAATGAGATCGTTGAAATCGTTCTGTTAATTCGTTGCGTACATGTATATTAGCGGATATTAGACATAATCAGATGGTGCCAGGATTGCCTATAACCACTGCGTCTACGACTCCTGAAACAAACAACACATCAAAGCAATGAATTGATTAAAAGCAGGACCAATCTGATTGACGAGACAAGAAGCATAATCCACGGTAACGGTAACCGAGTACTCGAGTACTCGATCGAATACCTTTCCGAGTACCAAAATCACTACTCGTTAAATCACTACTCGTTGACATCCCTAATAATTATGTTTATTTTATATTCATGTTCATTAGTTGTACTGTACATCATAGTATGTTATACATGTATTAAGTATTAATATTAAATATAAAATCCCCTCTAATCAGGAACCCCCTCTAAACCAGACTTATTGTCCGGTCTGGAAGAGGTCCAGATTATAGGAGTTTTACTGTATTGCATTTATTATGCCAAGCATACAAAGATCTAATGATTTGCAATGCACGTCACTAGAGTTTATGTATATTCTCGGCTGTATTCCCTTTTGTTAATTCTTCCTAATTCTATGCACGTAATGTTGATTTAAATGTTAACGGTTTATCATTGATTTCTCTTGTTTCATGACTTTAAAGCAGACCTTTATAAATATTATAAGCTGTGCATTTATAACGGAGTAGTATTGACTCTATCTATTTAGGGTTTAATGTTTGTATGGCATTTATATGTACTCCAAACTACTTACTTTGAACATAATGTTTGTATGGCATTTACTGCAAACTACTCACTCTGAACATAATGTTTGTATGGCATTTACTGCAAACTACTCACTCTGAACATAATGTTTGTATGGCATTTACTGCAAACTACTCACTCTGAACATAATGTTTGTATGGCATTTACTGCAAACTACTCACTTTGAACATAATGTTTGTATGGCATTTACTGCAAACTACTCACTCTGAACATAATGTTTGTATGGCATTTACTGCAAACTACTCACTCTGAACATAATGTTTGTATGGCATTGAAAACCAATGTTCGCACCTGTGCGAGTTTGTGCATGTGGTACATTTTGGATAGCTACCTGAATTGCTCATATACCATTATCAGTTTCGGTGGAAATATTTTCCCAATGATTTTTTTGTTTATATTTGTCTGCTGGACCAGTCACGTGACAGTTGCATCAGGCTGCCGAAAAAACACTCAACTGAATGCTATTGAACCATGCTTCAGCTCTGTCAGCGAAATTAGCCTAGAACTATATAAATATTTTAAATACGTATGTAAATTGACAAATATGCCGAGCATAGGTTCCATCACTCTAGTGGCTTTATTATATTGAACATCAAACTACTCTCTTTTGAGCTTCGTTTTGTTTGTGGCATTAAACACTCTGTGTTGGTTTACATTAATCCCAGACTTCATTCAGTCATTAATGTTTAAAACTTTATTTATTGCGAAGTAAGTTTTAACAACTTATATTAATCACTCTCGTTGGCGCGGATGGAAGAGTAAATGTGGTCATTCGTGTGGGAGGAAACCGGAGAAAACCCACCTGTCCGAACTGGGGATCATCGTACCATCTCGCATACTTCACGGTCTGAGAAATGAACTCGGGTTGCATTGGTGAAAAGCAATTCAGTAATTAGATTGCTATTGGGTTACACAATGGGTGGAAGTCGTGATAGTGCAGTGGTAGCGCGTTCGCTTCATGTGCGAAAGGCCCGTAGTTTGAGCACCGCTGGAGCCGTTACGATCGTGCCCTTAGGCAAGGCATTTAAATTCCACATGCCTCCACCTCTGAAGGTTCGAATCCCACTGGTGATATCATATTCTTTCATAGTTCTTTCAAGCTATCCAGTTAGCTTGTGGAAGGTCGTTGGTTCTACCCGGGTGCATGTCCGTGCCTGACATACTGCTTGGAGGGGCACCCGGGGACTTCCTCCATCAATAATACCTGGAGAGTTCCCATATGACCTAAGCTGTTGGTATGGCTTTCAGCTCTAAAAACAAACAAACAAATTGAATTTCTGTGAATAAAACTATCTTCATTCATCTATAAATGTATGGAACAAAATGCTTACTGCAAACAGAATGATTTAGTTACATACATTACAATTATGATCACTGAATACCTCTGTCAGTGGCGTAGCTGTCTTTATGCCACAATGCCTGGGGGTTGCACATTTTCCCGGGAAACTTGGTGTATGACTCGAGTATAGAGAGCAAACAACATACTAGTACATGTATAATTCATCTCGGTATTGAACTTAAAGCTCAACATACTAGTACATGTATAATTCATCTCGGTATTGAACTTAAAGCTCAACATACTAGTACATGTATAATTCATCTCGGTATTGAACTTAAAGCTCAACATACTAGTACATGTATAATTCATCTCGGTATTGAACTTAAAGCTCAACATACTAGTACATGTATAATTCATCTCGGTATTGAACTTAAAGCTCAACATACTAGTACATGTATAATTCATCTCGGTATTGAACTTAAAGCTCAACATACTAGTACATGTATAATTCATCTCGGTATTGAACTTAAAGCTCAACATACTAGTACATGTATAATTCATCTCGGTATTGAACTTAAAGCTCAACATACTAGTACATGTATAATTTATCTCGGTATTGAACTGAAAGCTCAACATTTGAGGCCATATTTTATAGCTAAATGGCTGTCGTTTGTATGGAGATATAATAGTATATTAACCTAAATCTCTATGTAGTCCCAGTAATATCTATGGAGGTGGGATAGATATGGCCACTACTTATCCACTGCATGATAGCTAATAAATGGCTGTCATTTGTATGGAGATATAATAGCATATTAACGGTTAAACCTAGATCTCTATGTAGTCCCAGTAATATCTATGGAGATCTCTATGAAGGAAAGGGTTAAACCAAAGTCAACAGAATATTTTGAGGGAATGCGCATCAATTCCTGGCCAGCTACGCCGCTGTCTGTGGTGTGGTCTATCTTGTTCCCGCATGAATTAGATGTAGGTTTCACAAATATTTAATTGGTTTAATTACATTTTGTATTCAGTTTGATCAAATGTATTCGATAAGACATGAATTAAGTGGGCTAAGATATTCCACTTGAGATTGCCAGTTTGATACAGTGTCTAATTACAATGCGTTGAGTTTTTGTAATGTCCTATAATTGTTTTTTATCTGCATTTGATGTGTTTTAAATCTAATGGTATTGTATTGCCAGATGTATCAAACCTGTGAGACATTCAGAAACATCCTGAGAGTATTGAGACCACTGTCTCATCCCAGGATTTACGTATGTGGTAGTATGTTAATTTTTAATGTGTGAGACATTCAGAAACATCCTGAGAATATTGAGACCACTGTCTCATCCCAGGATTTACGTATGTAGTAGTACCTATGTTAAAGTACCGTATATACTCTGCTGTAAGTGGAGGCGGTACTTTAGGGGCTAAGTTGAGGTGGGCCAGAAAACATATAGTTTAACATTCACTCGCTCATTTAGTCTTCTTCCTTTGTGGTGTAGTGGATACGCAGTCCGCCTTGTAACCGATATGGTGTGAGTTTGAGCCCCGTAAGAACCACGATAGTGGTGTTCTTAGGCAAGAGTTCGAACCCCGCTGGAGCCGTTTACGATTGTACCCTACAAGACATTTAAATTCCATATTGCCCATGCTCTCTTCCTCATAGCGATGGATTCCATCAGGAATAAGGCCTCGAGAGCGATTAATATAATGTTGTGAAAACATGTTTCGCAATCGATCTAAAATAGATTTGTATAAATGTGGTCTATGTAAACTTTTCAAACAATTCATGAACCTCTAGAATATCTCGGAGCAGATATGATCATCAAATGTGCGTTATTTCATAACGATTGCAAAACAAGCTTTAACAATTATATACTCTTGTTCGCGTGGGTGAATGATATATGGTCCATCATGTTGGCGGAAACCGGAGTACCCGGAGAAAACACACCTGTCTGATCTGACGACCACCGTACCATCTCACATACTTGCCGGTCCAAGGATCGAACCAGTCTTGCATTGGTGAGAAACTAACATGCTACACTGTGATAAAAAGTCGCAAAGTATACTGATTTGTGACTCGGTTGATAGTCAACGGCTAGTTGTAGAGCTCATTTGGTAACACAATAATGTGGACTTATGGCCGAGTATATACAGAAGGTTTAGTTGTTGATTTCCTTTAGATGCATGTAAACAATATTTAAAATCTGGCTTTTGTTGTGCATGTATTGTGTTTTATGGATTATTGTGTCATTAATTTTCAGTAGAAATTTAAAACATCTAAAAATAATGCAAAATCAATATTTTAATGTCATAATTAAGTGATTTCATATTGGCCTTGTTATTGGAATAAAGCAGGTGATATTGTTCATTGTGACTGACTGAACCCCAATAATAAGCTGGATATGAAATCATTTAACCCTTACTGTGCTGGAAAAGAGTTTATTCATTTTTGCAAACAGCATAGAGCCAGTAGCCTGGGTTCCAGTCCGTAGATTTTTCACTAATTTACTTCTGGAAAAATGACAATCAGAAACTCAATCAGGGATCATTTTAGAGGGCGATGTGGGCGAAATTATCGCCCTAGGGACCATGACTTCGCCCTCTGGGGGCCCCACTTCTCCCTAGAATGAACCCTGCTCAATACGGCCGAATTAATGGTCTCGGTGTTAAAATATATTTATATGACTGTTCCAAGGCATAAAATGTGCCATCTGATGAGGCTCTATGCTGTTTGCTATTCAAATAGTGGAGATAAAAACACTTGTAATAGCAAACAAAATAGATCTTGATCAGATGCGGCATTACACGGTGGTTCATCTGGATCTATGTTGTTTGCACATTCCTTCCAATTTACAGTCAAACCTGTGTTAGTGGTCACCTCTATTAAGCAGCCAACCTGTATTAAGCAGCCAGTCGCCAGATTGCCAATATGTTGTTGTTTTATTATACATTTGACCTCTATTAAACAGCCACCTGTGCTAAGCAACCACTTTCTGTTAGTCCCTTGGCTGGCTGCTTAAGACAGGTTTGACTGTATTCAGCATTTTAAGGGTTAAAGTTAATTAATGAAACTGTTATTGTCAGAGAGGAGATAGAGTGTGGATGGTTGCCTATCCACTATACATTTAACTTTGCTCTCTAGCAACGAGAATAACAGACAAATATGTCCGCTATTTCATTAATGAATTCCATGACATATTTCCAGAGTTTTCAGTTACAAATATAAACAACACATTTATAATGACTGCTACAATTATTTGAACTATTAATAGCCTTTATTTTACCCAGCATGCAATGAGTTAAATGCAGGCTGTTTAATTAATGAGATTCAGAAATGGTCTCCATTTCACATTGAAAGTATTTTGTTTGTTTTTAAAGTATGCAATTGTTTCTTCTATTTCCATTTTATGCTTAATCCTTTCCTTCATAGAGATTTAGGTTAATACACTATTATATCTCCATACAAACGACAGCCATTTAGCTATCATGCAGTGTATAAGTAGTGGCCATATATATCCCACCTTCATAGATATTACTGGAACTACAAAGTCATAGAGATTTAAGTTAATGTACTATTATATCTCCATACAAACGACAGCCATTTAGCTATCATGCAGTGGATAAGTAGTGGCCATATCTATCCCACCTCCATAGATATTACTGGTACTAAATGAGATTCTGGCCTTTATTATGAACATTGGTTTGGCTACTACATTGTCTATGTATGTCTTATTGGTAATGGCACCAAGAGGTGATTCTATGAGGGAAAGGGTTAAGATATGCAACAAAATGGACACCAGTGGGTATATCCCTCTCACATTTGCATTCGAAATGAAGTATTTAGCAAGCAATATAAAGTTTGTTTCATATACAATGTTATCATGGTTTTATTTTGCAGTTACCTGACCAACAATGGTGGTTTACCAAGGTTGAAGCACCTGGATCTCTCGGGTTGCCCGAACCTGGAGGGTGAAGCCGTCGTCACACTAGTGAAAACGGCAGTACACCTGGATCCGGCTCATTTGTTCTACTGTGATAATATACTGGATGGTCCCTATGCCGATACGGCTTCCGGCTGTCAGAACTTGCAGTGTGGCAGCCGTGTCTGCTGTCGGTGTGGGGAGTAGCGGTAAGAGGTTAGAATTGGAGGAGCTCGCAAATCCTCGCCCGTGTCTCGGCTCTCACCCGCTGTTTCAACGAACACATCCGTTTATCCTGGGTCAAATTTTAAACAAATAGACCAGAGAAATGTTCTGAAATGTTTCACACACCGAAAGAATTGACATGATTCTGACCTTGTTTGTTGAACCTTTTGTTGTTAGTTTTTGTATAGAGAAGTGTTCTGAAATGTTCACACACCGAAGGAATTGACATGATACGAAGCTCACCGTGCTTGTTGTAGTTTTTTTCAGCAGTTGTTTTTAGTATAAGTTTATGACAATATTTGGATCAGTTTTGCCGATACTGAATTGATAATCTATTGTATATGGACAACTTTAATACACAACTTGAGGACACGTAATTGGAGGCGAATTAACATAACTAAATATTGCTGAATATTACAAAACAATCTGCAAAACAGCGTACGAAAGAATGTTCGAAAGATCTTACAAATGATTTTATCTATGAACTAACTATCTAAAGTGGGTTTTTTTTGTTTAGTATTGTGTTTTGGGATTAAAAACTTGTAGTGAATAAGAGATTTCTTTATTAGTCAATTTACCTGCAATTATTATTTTCAGTCAACCAATGATTGATATTCATGACACGGCAGTTGTAACGATAAACAACGTACCAGTACGAGTTTCATGATCGTTTGCTCACGTTTTTTCCATATAGCTTTATTGACAATCACCAAATAGTTTCTATGTTGTTAGCTTGGTAATATGGACTCATTTTACGTCATGCCATATGTTCATATGGGGCCTCCATTTTGCAATGGATATGATGAGCCCATAGACTTCAAGCGTAGATGAGCATTTGTTTTTTTAAAGGAAAAACTTGAGCAGACTGTTCGCCCATGTAGGCACCACACCTAGTTGGAAATGTAAGCAATAAACATAAATACTGAAACAATTATGAAAATCGCACTTCAAATAATGCATTTATGGGAATTAAAAAATGGTCGCCATTTTGAATATTTGTGGGTAATTATGACATCATAACTACATAAAAATTTACTGTGTTTAATAGCCAAACTAATGAAAACATACATGTATGTAACTGACACAAAGATAAGTAAATTTGTTAAATAATATAAGGTATACTTATACATGTAGCTACACAAGCTTTTAATAGAAATCTTAAATTAATTATTTTTGTTTTTTTAAGAAAGTCATGTGACTTGGTTAATCCAATAGTTTTATTTTTCAGATAATCAACCTGTCGTAACTTCTTTATTTACAGTCCAATTTTCAAAATGGTTTTGCCACATTTTTATGTTTAATGACCTTTATTTTTCAAGATTAACACGAGTCTTGTTGATGATTTTCCTTTAATAATATTTATTTGTTATGTTGCATATTAAGCTTATGTTATTTACTTGTTATATTGTTTTTCGGTTTGAAATTTTATAAAATAGCATGAAATGAAAAATGTTTATGTATCACCTCACAGATTGCTCGCCCTTGGTCTTGTCGACTACTGATCTTGGATATTACATTCCCCCCTGTGATCCTCCATGGACATGCTTAAATTGCTGTCGTATTTACCGTCCTATATTTAGCTCTATAAAGTGGCAGTGCCACACAATCTGCTGTTTGCTTTAATGGTAATTTTTGGGGTCATTGCTTTAATCAGATCCTGTATATCATCCAATTATCAGATAAACATGATTGCACTTCGGAAGGGCAAACTTGTTACAATGAAACTCTGTCCTTCATACGAAAGTAGTAGCCAGAGTGCACACATGAAACTGATAATCAATAATCAATAGTAGCACTGTATCCTGTGTGTATTTACAGGATATTGGAACATTTTCACAGTTTTGACACTTGTCTTCTTCGGACTCAATTATTTGTTTCTTCTGTTTGTCCTGCAACTAAAGTGTCAATTAACCCTTTCCTTCATAGAGATTTAGGTTAATATACTATTATATCTCCATACAAACAACAGTCATTTAGCTATCATGCAGTGGATAAGTAGTCGCCATATCTATCCCACCTCCATAGATATTACTGTAATTACATGAGATTCTGGCCTTTATTATGAACATTGGTTTGGCTACTACATTGTCAGTGTATGTCGTATTGGTAATGGCGTCAAGATGTGCTTCTATGAGGGAAAGGGTTAACAAGAGGGAGAGAATAAAATCTCTTTCAGTGGGTAGTTTTATTTTCACCATATTTACTATATTTTACCTCATAACTGTGTTTGTAGTTTTCGACAGTTTCCATTTTTCTCTCTCAATAAATATTTCATATGTACATGTATTTCATGTGTACATGTATTTCATGTGTACATGTATTTCATGTGTACATGTATTTCATGTGTACATGTATTTCATGTGTACATGTATTTCATGTGTACATGTATTTCATATGTACATGTATTTCATGTATTTTGATATACAGGGTTCAAGCTATGTCCAAATGTTGTGTGTTTTTGGTGAAACCATAAAGTTTCGTTTATCTACTTAGTTTTACATAGTTTTCACATATATGTATACATTAAAAAAACAAAACTAAAAAACAACAATAACAATGTGAATTTTGGCATGACCTAAAAGTATACATGTACAGTTTTAGAATTAATATCTATTTATATACCTCGTTTGCATGGTATTTAAATGAAACACAAATAAAGTATTGTGCAAGATATATCTGAAAATACTTGGCCATTGGGCCTGGTGCTTAGTCCAAATGTTAAGGGACAATGACTTCTCCCTCCAGGCAATATACATGTAGGGAGAAGTGATAGGGAGTTTAGGGAGAAGTGGGAGATATGTATTGATTTTCCACATCTGATTTTAAAAATTACTGCATATCATAGCCATACCGTATGATTGCCAATCAACAATGGAAATGTATTTAGTAGTGCTGTAAGAATTCAAAACCATTTCTAGTGGTTAACACGCTGGACTGGTAATCCAGGGATCGCAGGTTCGATCCCCCGTCTGACCCTAATAAAATTAACAGTCTTTCAGATGGGACTTTAATCGAGGTCTCATATCGGTACTTTACATCATGCACGTAAAAGAACCAGAGGAGACTCTGGAATGGGTCTCTGACTGTATCATTGCGCTATCCTCCAAAAATCTAAAATGACTAATCTCTCCAGGAGGCGTCGCTCATATGGGCAACCGGTAGCGACGATAAATAAGCGTAAAACACACACACAATACCAGCAATTACAAATACAATACCAGCAATTACAGATACAATACCACCAATTACAAATACAATACCACCAATTACAGATACAATACCACCAATTACAGATACAATACCACCAATTACAGATACAACACCACCAATTACAGATACAATACCACCAAAATACCACCAATTACAGATACAATACCACCAATTACAGATACAATACCACCAATTACAGATACAATACCATCAATTACAGATACAATACCACCACTTACAGATACAATACCATCAATTACAGATACAATACCACCACTTACAGATACAATACCACCAATTACAGATACAATACCACCAATTACAGATACAATACCACCAATTACAGATACAATACCACCAATTACAGATACAATACCATCAATTACAGATACAATACCACCAATTACAGATACAATACCATCAATTACAGATACAATACCACCAATTACAGATACAATACCACCAATTACAGATACAATACCACCAATTACAGATACAATACCAGTCAAAACAAGCAATGTACTCGTCTGCTAATGAAAGATATTTTGTATTCATGCATCTTTCAATGAGACAAATCCACGCCGAGTTGTTAATGTTGTTGAAATCCAATCACAAGGTCGGTGGTTCTACCCAGGTGCCTGAAATAATGCTCAGAGAGGCACCTGGGGTCGACCACCACCAATATACATACCCTAAGCTACAACATTAAACCCCAAAACCAAACAAAGCATACCATCGGGAATTGGGTCTCAAGATCGCTTGCACTAATGTTGTATCGTAAGAATTTGTTCTAAAATTGAGCTATAATAAATTTGTTTACACGTTTTCTGTGTTATTCTGCATTCATGAGTGAGGTTTTGCCGTGTAGCTTTTAAAGCTATTTCCTGTTCAAACTTGCAGTGTATTGTCACAATCTCTATAGTTTAAACTTTATTTGGTTTACAACGATTGCGAAGCAAGTTCTAACAACTCATATTAATCACTCTCGTTGGCGCGGATGAAAGCGTATATGTGGTCATTCGTGTGGGAGGAAACCAAAGTACCCAGAGAAAACCTACATGTCCGATCAGGCGAACACCGTACCATCTCACATACTTCCCGGTCCGAGGATCGAACCCGGGTTGCATTGGTGAGAAGCGAGCGCGCTAATCGGACAGCGTCTATCTCTATAACGGTTGCTATCATACAATCGCAATCGTTACAAAATCACAAGTTTTGAGTTCGCCTCAGTGATTGAGTGGTTACGGTCGCTGACTTGTATACCACTGTAACCTATCATCACTGATGGTCACGGGTTCGAGCCCCGCTCACACCGTGTTTCATTTATATGAAAAAGATGGCAGTTTCTTACAGAGGTTGGTGCACCGAGTACTTGTTAACCGCTGGAGCCTGTCCAGGAAATGTGTTGTTAGGTAAACTGCCTGTCGGCGATATAGCCCAAAATGGTGCTGATGCAGGCGTAAAACCCGAACTAACAAACTGCGCACGTTTCGCAGTAAAGAAATCCATCTTTTTTAACATTTTTAATGTACGTGAACATTGTATGTAATCTGATTTTAACTGGGTTTGTCTTCTCTTTTTATTAGACTCTTCGTAACTCCATTTCTTCAACCAATCTTAACAACAATGAAATTAATGTGTTTACATCACTTTTAGCATGTTTTTTTATTAATATTGCTGGCATAGAAAACAGGACACAGTCTCATAAAATGCAATGTTGTTTTATTGAACAGGAATATGTCTTTTTAACATCCAAACACAAGATCAAAGATCTTAGTAGCTGTATAAATATACCCGGGGCATCCGGGGACCTCGGTGATTATATGGTCATGGGTGGCAAACCTCGGCGCTGTAGGTTTGAATCTCACTGGTGTTGTCAAATTCTTTCAAGTGGAAGCTATAACAGCTGGCTTGCAGAAGGTTTGTGGTTATACCCAGGCACCCATCTCAGTTACCTCCCCTTGAATACTCTTAAGGAGGTGTGATAATATACTATTAGACGAATCCACCACAATGTTTCACTCTATATTGCCTTGTATAAGAAGAAGTAGTTATACGAAACCACTGACACCCGTCAGGATATGTCTAATTGATTTCTTCTGCTTTCATTGTTGTTTCCTTTACACTACTTGTACATGCTATCAATTTTCATCTATTTTCTCAACTTATAATTATTAAATATCGACGGATACTTTATCAACTAATTAACATGATTTTGATAAAATCACATATATATCATACCACATCCGGTTAGACAACAACAGTAAAACAGTAAAAACAAAGGATTCCAACTAAAAGGACCAAGATACATTTAGGGGATAAATCTGACTTTACCTGTCAGGGAAGAAAAACTCGCTTATTAAAAATCATAATATAATAACTATTGTACCAATCCTGATGTTAGTGACACGGGCCTACTTGCTGTACCGATCCTGATATTAGCGACACAGACCTACTTGTTGTACCGATCCTGATATTAGCGACACAGGCCTACTTGTTGTACCGATCCTGATGTTAGTGACACAGACCTAATTGTTGTACCGATCCTGATGTTAGCGACACATACCTACTTGCTGTACCGACCCTGATGTTAGTGACACAGGCCTACTTGTTGTACCGATCCTGATGTTAGTGACACAGGCCTACTTGTTGTACCGATCCTGATGTTAGTGACACAGACCTACTTGCTGTACCGACCCTGATGTTAGTCACACAGACCTACTTGCTGTACTGATCCTGATGTTACCGACACAGGCCTACTTGTTGTACCGATCCTGTTACCGGCACAGGCCTACTTGTTGTGCCGACCCTGATGTTACCGACACAGACCTACTTGTTGTACCGATCCTGATGTTACCGACACAGGCCTACTTGTACCGACCCTGATGTTAGTGACACAGACCTACTTGCTGTACCGATCCTGATGTTACTGACACAGGCCTACTTGCTGTACCGACCCTGATGTTAGTCACACAGACCTACTTGCTGTACCGATCCTGATGTTACCGACACAGACCTACTTGCTGTACCGACCCTGATGTTAGCTACACAGACCTACTTGTACCGATCCTGATGTTACCGACACAGGCCTACTTGCTGTACCGACCCTGATGTTATTGACACAGGCCTACTTGCTGTACCGACCCTGATGTTAGTCACACAGACCTACTTGCTGTACCGACCCTGATGTTAGTCACACAGACCTACTTGCTGTACCGACCCTGATGTTATTGACACAGACCTACTTGTTGTACCGACCTGATGTTATTGACACAGACCTACTTGCTGTACCGATCCTGATGTTAGTGACACAGGCCTACTTGCTGTACCGATCCTGATGTTACCGACACAGGCCTACTTGCTGTACCGATCCTGATGTTAGCTACACAGACCTACTTGTTGTACCGACCCTGATGTTAGTCACACAGACCTACTTGCTGTACCGACCCTGATGTTATTGACACAGACCTACTTGTTGTACCGACCCTGATGTTATTGACACAGCAGGCCTACTTGTTGTACCGATCCTGATGTTAGTCACACAGACCTACTTGCTGTACCGATCCTGATGTTAGTCACACAGGCCTACTTGCTGTACCGATCCTGATGTTAGTAACACAGGCCTACTTGCTGTACCGATCCTGATGTTACCGACACAGGCCTACTTGCTGTACCAATCCTGATGTTAGCTACACAGACCTACTTGTTGTACCGACCCTGATGTTATTGACACAGCAGGCCTACTTGCTGTACCGATCCTGATGTTAGTCACACAGACCTACTTGCTGTACCGATCCTGATGTTACCGACACAGGCCTACTTGCTGTACCGATCCTGATGTTAGACACACAGACCTACTTGCTGTACCGATCCTGATGTTAGTCACACAGACCTACTTGCTGTACCGACCCTGATGTTAGTGACACAGACCTACTTGCTGTACCGACCCTGATGTTATGACACACAGCCTACTTGCTGTACCGATCCTGATGTTACTGACACAGACCTACTTGCTGTACCGATCCTGATGTTAGTTACACAGACCTACTTGTTGTACCGACCCTGATGTTAGTGACACAGACCTACTTGCTGTACCGACCCTGATGTTACTGACACAGACCTACTTGCTGTACCGACCCTGATGTTATGACACACAGCCTACTTGTTGTACCGATCCTGATGTTAGTCACACAGACCTACTTGCTGTACCGACCCTGATGTTAGTCACACAGACCTACTTGCTGTACCGATCCTGATGTTACCGACACAGGCCTACTTGCTGTACCGATCCTGATGTTACCGACACAGGCCTACTTGCTGTACCAATCCTGATGTTAGATACACAGACCTACTTGTTGTACCGACCCTGATGTTAGTCACACAGACCTACTTGCTGTACCGACCCTGATGTTATTGACACAGACCTACTTGTTGTACCGACCCTGATGTTATTGACACAGCCAGGCCTACTTGTTGTACCGATCCTGATGTTAGTCACACAGACCTACTTGCTGTACCGATCCTGATGTTAGTCACACAGGCCTACTTGCTGTACCGATCCTGATGTTAGTAACACAGGCCTACTTGCTGTACCGATCCTGATGTTACCGACACAGGCCTACTTGCTGTACCGACCCTGATGTTAGTTACACAGACCTACTTGCTGTACCGATCCTGATGTTAGTCACACAGACCTACTTGCTGTACCGATCCTGATGTTAGTCACACAGACCTACTTGCTGTACCGATCCTGATGTTAGTCACACAGGCCTACTTGCTGTACCGATCCTGATGTTATTGACACAGGCCTACTTGCTGTACCGATCCTGATGTTAGTCACACAGCCTACTTGCTGTACCGATCCTGATGTTAGTACACAGGCCTACTTGCTGTACCGATCCTGATGTTAGTGACACAGACCTACTTGTTGTACCGACCCTGATGTTAGACACACAGGCCTACTTGCTGTACCGATCCTGATGTTATTGACACAGCAGGCCTACTTGTTGTACCGATCCTGATGTTAGTCACACAGACCTACTTGCTGTACCGATCCTGATGTTAGTAACACAGGCCTACTTGTTGTACCGATCCTGATGTTATTGACACAGACCTACTTGTTGTACCGACCCTGATGTTATTGACACAGCCAGGCCTACTTGCTGTACCGATCCTGATGTTAGTCACACAGACCTACTTGCTGTACCGATCCTGATGTTAGTCACACAGGCCTACTTGCTGTACCGATCCTGATGTTAGTAACACAGGCCTACTTGCTGTACCGATCCTGATATTACCGACACAAGCCTACTTGCTGTACCAATCCTGATGTTAGCTACACAGACCTACTTGTTGTACCGACCCTGATGTTATTGACACAGGCCAGGCCTACTTGTTGTACCGATCCTGATGTTAGTCACACAGACCTACTTGCTGTACCGATCCTGATGTTAGTCACACAGGCCTACTTGCTGTACCGATCCTGATGTTATTGACACAGCAGGCCTACTTGTACCGATCCTGATGTTACCGACACAGGCCTACTTGTTGTACCGACCCTGATGTTAGTGACACAGACCTACTTGCTGTACCGATCCTGATGTTACCGACACAGGCCTACTTGTTGTACCGACCCTGATGTTATTGACACAGGCCTACTTGCTGTACCGACCCTGATGTTAGTCACACAGACCTACTTGCTGTACCGATCCTGATGTTACCGACACAGACCTACTTGCTGTACCGACCCTGATGTTAGCTACACAGACCTACTTGTTGTACCGATCCTGATGTTACCGACACAGGCCTACTTGCTGTACCGACCCTGATGTTATTGACACAGGCCTACTTGCTGTACCGACCCTGATGTTAGTCACACAGACCTACTTGCTGTACCGACCCTGATGTTAGTGACACAGACCTACTTGCTGTACCGACCCTGATGTTAGTGACACAGACCTACTTGTTGTACCGACCCTGATGTTAGACACAGGCCAGCCTACTTGCTGTACCGATCCTGATGTTAGTCACACAGACCTACTTGCTGTACCGATCCTGATGTTAGTAACACAGGCCTACTTGCTGTACCGATCCTGATGTTACCGACACAGGCCTACTTGCTGTACCAATCCTGATGTTAGCTACACAGACCTACTTGTTGTACCGACCCTGATGTTATTGACACAGGCCAGGCCTACTTGCTGTACCGATCCTGATGTTAGTCACACAGACCTACTTGCTGTACCGATCCTGATGTTAGTCACACAGGCCTACTTGCTGTACCGATCCTGATGTTATTGACACAGCCAGGCCTACTTGTTGTACCGATCCTGATGTTAGTCACACAGACCTACTTGCTGTACCGATCCTGATGTTAGTCACACAGGCCTACTTGCTGTACCGATCCTGATGTTAGTAACACAGGCCTACTTGTTGTACCGATCCTGATGTTATTGACACAGACCTACTTGTTGTACCGACCCTGATGTTAGTAACACAGACCTACTTGCTGTACCGATCCTGATGTTACCGACACAGGCCTACTTGTTGTACCGACCCTGATGTTAGTGACACAGACCTACTTGTTGTACCGATCCTGATGTTACCGACACAGGCCTACTTGCTGTACCGACCCTGATGTTATTGACACAGGCCTACTTGCTGTACCGACCCTGATGTTAGTCACACATACCTACTTGCTGTACCGATCCTGATATTACCGACACAGACCTACTTGCTGTACCGACCCTGATGTTAGCTACACAGACCTACTTGTTGTACCGATCCTGATGTTATTGACACAGGCCTACTTGCTGTACCGACTCTGATGTTAGTCACACAGAACTACTTGCTGTACCGACCCTGATGTTATTGACACAGACCTACTTGCTGTACCGACCCTGATGTTAGTCACACAGACCTACTTGCTGTACCGACCCTGATGTTAGTCACACAGACCTACTTGCTGTACCGATCCTGATGTTACCGACACAGGCCTACTTGCTGTACCGATCCTGATGTTACCGACACAGGCCTACTTGCTGTACCAATCCTGATGTTAGATACACAGACCTACTTGTTGTACCGACCCTGATGTTAGTCACACAGACCTACTTGCTGTACCGACCCTGATGTTATTGACACAGACCTACTTGTTGTACCGACCCTGATGTTATTGACACAGGCCAGGCCTACTTGTTATACCGATCCTGATGTTAGTCACACAGACCTACTTGCTGTACCGATCCTGATGTTAGTCACACAGGCCTACTTGCTGTACCGATCCTGATGTTAGTGACACAGGCCTACTTGCTGTACCAATCCTGATGTTAGCTACACAGACCTACTTGTTGTACCGACCCTGATGTTATTGACACAGGCCAGGCCTACTTGTTGTACCGATCCTGATGTTAGTCACACAGACCTACTTGCTGTACCGATCCTGATGTTAGTCACACAGGCCTACTTGCTGTACCGATCCTGATGTTATTGACACAGGCCAGGCCTACTTGTTGTACCGATCCTGATGTTAGTCACACAGACCTACTTGCTGTACCGATCCTGATGTTAGTCACACAGGCCTACTTGCTGTACCGATCCTGATGTTAGTAACACAGGCCTACTTGTTGTACCGATCCTGATGTTATTGACACAGACCTACTTGTTGTACCGACCCTGATGTTAGTGACACAGACCTACTTGCTGTACCGATCCTGATGTTAGTAACACAGACCTACTTGCTGTACCGATCCTGATGTTACCGACACAGGCCTACTTGTTGTACCGACCCTGATGTTAGTGACACAGACCTACTTGTTGTACCGATCCTGATGTTACCGACACAGGCCTACTTGCTGTACCGACCCTGATGTTATTGACACAGGCCTACTTGCTGTACCGACCCTGATGTTAGTCACACAGACCTACTTGCTGTACCGATCCTGATATTACCGACACAGACCTACTTGCTGTACCGACCCTGATGTTAGCTACACAGACCTACTTGTTGTACCGATCCTGATGTTATTGACACAGGCCTACTTGCTGTACCGACTCTGATGTTAGTCACACAGACCTACTTGCTGTACCGACCCTGATGTTAGTCACACAGACCTACTTGCTGTACCGACCCTGATGTTATTGACACAGACCTACTTGCTGTACCGACCCTGATGTTAGTCACACAGACCTACTTGCTGTACCGACCCTGATGTTAGTCACACAGACCTACTTGCTGTACCGACCCTGATGTTAGTCACACAGACCTACTTGCTGTACCGACCCTGATGTTATTGACACAGCAGGCCTACTTGCTGTACCGATCCTGATGTTAGTCACACAGACCTACTTGCTGTACCGATCCTGATGTTAGTCACACAGGCCTACTTGCTGTACCGATCCTGATGTTATTGACACACAGGCCTACTTGCTGTACCGATCCTGATGTTAGTCACACAGACCTACTTGCTGTACCGATCCTGATGTTAGTAACACAGGCCTACTTGCTGTACCGATCCTGATGTTATTGACACAGACCTACTTGTTGTACCGACCCTGATGTTATTGACACAGCAGGCCTACTTGCTGTACCGATCCTGATGTTAGTCACACAGACCTACTTGCTGTACCGATCCTGATGTTAGTCACACAGGCCTACTTGCTGTACCGATCCTGATGTTAGTAACACAGGCCTACTTGCTGTACCGATCCTGATGTTACCGACACAGGCCTACTTGCTGTACCAATCCTGATGTTAGCTACACAGACCTACTTGTTGTACCGACCCTGATGTTATTGACACAGGCCAGGCCTACTTGCTGTACCGATCCTGATGTTAGTCACACAGACCTACTTGCTGTACCGATCCTGATGTTAGTCACACAGGCCTACTTGCTGTACCGATCCTGATGTTATGACACACAGGCCTACTTGCTGTACCGATCCTGATGTTACCGACACAGGCCTACTTGTTGTACCGACCCTGATGTTAGTGACACAGACCTACTTGCTGTACCGATCCTGATGTTACCGACACAGGCCTACTTGCTGTACCGACCCTGATGTTATTGACACAGGCCTACTTGCTGTACCGACCCTGATGTTAGTCACACAGACCTACTTGCTGTACCGATCCTGATGTTACCGACACAGACCTACTTGCTGTACCGACCCTGATGTTAGCTACACAGACCTACTTGTTGTACCGATCCTGATGTTACCGACACAGGCCTACTTGCTGTACCGACCCTGATGTTATTGACACAGGCCTACTTGCTGTACCGACCCTGATGTTAGTCACACAGACCTACTTGCTGTACCGACCCTGATGTTAGTCACACAGACCTACTTGCTGTACCGACCCTGATGTTATTGACACAGACCTACTTGTTGTACCGACCCTGATGTTATTGACACAGCAGGCCTACTTGTTGTACCGATCCTGATGTTAGTCACACAGACCTACTTGCTGTACCGATCCTGATGTTAGTAACACAGGCCTACTTGCTGTACCGATCCTGATGTTACCGACACAGGCCTACTTGCTGTACCAATCCTGATGTTAGCTACACAGACCTACTTGTTGTACCGACCCTGATGTTATTGACACAGGCCAGGCCTACTTGTTGTACCGATCCTGATGTTAGTCACACAGACCTACTTGCTGTACCGATCCTGATGTTAGTCACACAGGCCTACTTGCTGTACCGATCCTGATGTTATTGACACAGGCCAGGCCTACTTGTTGTACCGATCCTGATGTTAGTCACACAGACCTACTTGCTGTACCGATCCTGATGTTAGTCACACAGGCCTACTTGCTGTACCGATCCTGATGTTAGTAACACAGGCCTACTTGTTGTACCGATCCTGATGTTATTGACACAGACCTACTTGTTGTACCGACCCTGATGTTAGTAACACAGACCTACTTGCTGTACCGATCCTGATGTTACCGACACAGGCCTACTTGTTGTACCGACCCTGATGTTAGTGACACAGACCTACTTGTTGTACCGATCCTGATGTTACCGACACAGGCCTACTTGCTGTACCGACCCTGATGTTATTGACACAGGCCTACTTGCTGTACCGACCCTGATGTTAGTCACACATACCTACTTGCTGTACCGATCCTGATGTTACCGACACAGACCTACTTGCTGTACCGACCCTGATGTTAGCTACACAGACCTACTTGTTGTACCGATCCTGATGTTATTGACACAGGCCTACTTGCTGTACCGACTCTGATGTTAGTCACACAGACCTACTTGCTGTACCGACCCTGATGTTATTGACACAGACCTACTTGCTGTACCGACCCTGATGTTAGTCACACAGACCTACTTGCTGTACCGACCCTGATGTTAGTCACACAGACCTACTTGCTGTACCGATCCTGATGTTACCGACACAGGCCTACTTGCTGTACCGATCCTGATGTTACCGACACAGGCCTACTTGCTGTACCAATCCTGATGTTAGATACACAGACCTACTTGTTGTACCGACCCTGATGTTAGTCACACAGACCTACTTGCTGTACCGACCCTGATGTTATTGACACAGACCTACTTGTTGTACCGACCCTGATGTTATTGACACAGGCCAGGCCTACTTGTTGTACCGATCCTGATGTTAGTCACACAGACCTACTTGCTGTACCGATCCTGATGTTAGTCACACAGGCCTACTTGCTGTACCGATCCTGATGTTAGTGACACAGGCCTACTTGCTGTACCAATCCTGATGTTAGCTACACAGACCTACTTGTTGTACCGACCCTGATGTTATTGACACAGGCCAGGCCTACTTGTTGTACCGATCCTGATGTTAGTCACACAGACCTACTTGCTGTACCGATCCTGATGTTAGTCACACAGGCCTACTTGCTGTACCGATCCTGATGTTATTGACACAGCAGGCCTACTTGTTGTACCGATCCTGATGTTAGTCACACAGACCTACTTGCTGTACCGATCCTGATGTTAGTAACACAGGCCTACTTGCTGTACCGATCCTGATGTTATTGACACAGACCTACTTGTTGTACCGACCCTGATGTTAGTGACACAGACCTACTTGCTGTACCGATCCTGATGTTAGTCACACAGACCTACTTGCTGTACCGATCCTGATGTTACCGACACAGGCCTACTTGCTGTACCGACCCTGATGTTAGTGACACAGACCTACTTGTTGTACCGATCCTGATGTTACCGACACAGGCCTACTTGCTGTACCGACCCTGATGTTATTGACACAGGCCTACTTGCTGTACCGACCCTGATGTTAGTCAC
Source organism: Archivesica marissinica (assembly GCA_014843695.1). Taxonomy (NCBI): domain Eukaryota; kingdom Metazoa; phylum Mollusca; class Bivalvia; order Venerida; family Vesicomyidae; genus Archivesica; species Archivesica marissinica. The sequence goes on from CM026398.1 coordinate 34,459,215, forward strand.
ACAGACCTACTTGCTGTACCGATCCTGATGTTAGTGACACAGACCTACTTGCTGTTTCAGCAACATTGTATCAACATTGGTCCAGCTACATTGTATCTACATTGGTCCAGCAACATTGTATCTACATTGGTCCAGCTACATTGTATCTACATTGGTCCAGCCATTGTATCAACATTGGTCCAGCTACATTGTATCTACATTGATCCAGCTACATTGTATCTACATTGGTCCAGCTACATTGTATCTACATTGATCCAGCTACATTGTATCTACATTGGTCCAGCTACATTGTATCTACATTGGTCCAGCACATTGTATCAACATTGGTCCAGCAACATTGTATCACTTGGTCCAGCAACATTGTATCAACATTGGTCCAGCAACATTGTATCTACATTGGTCCAACATTGTATCTACATTGGTCCAGCTACATTGTATCTACATTGGTCCAGCTACATTGTATCAACATTGGTCCAGCAACATTGTATCTACATTGGTCCAGCAACATTGTATCAACATTGGTCCAGCAACATTGTATCTACATTGGTCCAGCAACATTGTATCAACATTGGTCCAGCAACATTGTATCTACATTGGTCCAGCAACATTGTATCAACATTGGTCCAGCAACATTGTATCTACATTGGTCCAGCAACATTGTATCAACATTGGTCCAGCTACATTGTATCAACATTGGTCCAGCTACATTGTATCTACATTGGTCCAGCAACATTGTATCAACATTGGTCCAGCTACATTGTATCAACATTGGTCCAGCAACATTGTATCTACATTGGTCCAGCTACATTGTATCTACATTGGTCCAGCAACATTGTATCAACATTGGTCCAGCAACATTGTATCAACATTGGTCCAGCAACATTGTATCTTGTATCAACATTGGTCCAGCAACATTGTATCAACATTGGTCCAGCAACATTGTATCTACATTGGTCCAGCAACATTGTATCAACATTGGTCCAGCTACATTGTATCAACATTGGTCCAGCTACATTGTATCAACATTGGTCCAGCAACATTGTATCAACATTGGTCCAGCTACATTGTATCAACATTGGTCCAGCTACATTGTATCAACATTGGTCCAGCTACATTGTATCAACATTGGTCCAGCTACATTGTATCTACATTGTATCAACATTGGTCCAGCTACATTGTATCAACATTGGTCCAGCTACATTGTATCTACATTGGTCCAGCTACATTGTATCTACATTGTATCAACATTGGTCCAGCTACATTGTATCTACATTGGTCCAGCTACATTGTATCTACATTGGTCCAGCTACATTGTATCAACATTGGTCCAGCAACATTGTATCTACATTGGTCCAGCTACATTGTATCTACATTGGTCCAGCAACATTGTATCTACATTGGTCCAGCAACATTGTATCTACATTGGTCCAGCTACATTGTATCAACATTGGTCCAGCTACATTGTATCTACATTGGTCCAGCTACATTGTATCAACATTGGTCCAGCTACATTGTATCAACATTGGTCCAGCAACATTGTATCAACATTGGTCCAGCTACATTGTATCTACATTGGTCCAGCAATTGCTACATTGTCACATTGACTACATTGTATCAACATTGGTCCAGCTACATTGTATCTACATTGGTCCAGCTACATAGTAACATTGGTCCAGCTACATTGTATCAACATTGGTCCAGCTACATTGTATCTACATTGTATCACATTGGTCCAGCAACATTGTATCAACATTGGTCCAGCTACATTGTATCTACATTGGTCCAGCTACATTGTATCTACATTGGTCCAGCTACATTGTATCAACATTGGTCCAGCAACATTGTATCTACATTGGTCCAGCTACATTGTATCTACATTGGTCCAGCAACATTGTATCTACATTGGTCCAGCAACATTGTATCTCAACATTGGTCCAGCTACATTGTATCAACATTGGTCCAGCTACATTGTATCTACATTGGTCCAGCTACATTGTATCTACATTGGTCCAGCTACATTGTATCTACATTGGTCCAGCAACATTGTATCTACATTGGTCCAGCTACATTGTATCTACATTGGTCCAGCAACATTGTATCTACATTGTATCTACATTGGTCCAGCAACATTGTATCTACATTGGTCCAGCAACATTGTATCTACATTGGTCCAGCTACATTGTATCTACATTGGTCCAGCAACATTGTATCAACATTGGTCCAGCTACATTGTATCTACATTGGTCCAGCAACATTGTATCTACATTGGTCCAGCTACATTGTATCAACATTGGTCCAGCTACATTGTATCAACATTGGTCCAGCAACATTGTATCTACATTGGTCCAGCAACATTGTATCAACATTGGTCCAGCTACATTGTATCTACATTGGTCCAGCAACATTGTATCTACATTGGTCCAGCTACATTGTATCTACATTGGTCCAGCAACATTGTATCTACATTGTATCAACATTGGTCCAGCTACATTGTATCTACATTGGTCCAGCTACATTGTATCAACATTGTATCAACATTGGTCCAGCTACATTGTATCTACATTGGTCCAGCTACATTGTATCAACATTGGTCCAGCTACATTGTATCAACATTGTATCAACATTGGTCCAGCTACATTGTATCAACATTGGTCCAGCTACATTGTATCAACATTGGTCCAGCTACATTGTATCAACATTGGTCCAGCTACATTGTATCAACATTGGTCCAGCTACATTGTATCAACATTGGTCCAGCTACATTGTATCAACATTGTATCAACATTGGTCCAGCTACATTGTATCAACATTGGTCCAGCTACATTGTATCAACATTGGTCCAGCTACATTGTATCTACATTGGTCCAGCTACATTGTATCTACATTGTATCAACATTGGTCCAGCTACATTGTATCAACATTGGTCCAGCTACATTGTATCAACATTGGTCCAGCAACATTGTATCAACATTGGTCCAGCAACATTGTATCTACATTGGTCCAGCAACATTGTATCTACATTGTATCAACATTGTATCTACATTGTATCAACATTGGTCCAGCTACATTGTATCTACATTGGTCCAGCTACATTGTATCAACATTGGTCCAGCTACATTGTATCAACATTGGTCCAGCTACATTGTATCTACATTGTATCAACATTGGTCCAGCAACATTGTATCTACATTGGTCCAGCTACATTGTATCAACATTGGTCCAGCTACATTGTATCAACATTGGTCCAGCAACATTGTATCTACATTGGTCCAGCAACATTGTATCTACATTGGTCCAGCAACATTGTATCTACATTGGTCCAGCAACATTGTATCTACATTGGTCCAGCAACATTGTATCAACATTGGTCCAGCAACATTGTATCTACATTGGTCCAGCAACATTGTATCAACATTGGTCCAGCAACATTGTATCTACATTGGTCCAGCAACATTGTATCAACATTGTAGCTACATTGTATCAACATTGGTCCAGCTACATTGTATCTACATTGGTCCAGCTACATTGTATCTACATTGGTCCAGCAACATTGTATCAACATTGGTCCAGCAACATTGTATCTACATTGGTCCAGCTACATTGTATCTACATTGGTCCAGCAACATTGTATCTACATTGGTCCAGCAACATTGTATCTACATTGGTCCAGCAACATTGTATCTACATTGGTCCAGCAACATTGTATCTACATTGGTCCAGCAACATTGTATCTACATTGGTCCAGCTACATTGTATCAACATTGGTCCAGCTACATTGTATCTACATTGGTCCAGCAACATTGTATCTACATTGGTCCAGCAACATTGTATCTACATTGGTCCAGCTACATTGTATCAACATTGGTCCAGCAACATTGTATCTACATTGGTCCAGCAACATTGTATCAACATTGGTCCAGCTACATTGTATCAACATTGGTCCAGCAACATTGTATCTACATTGGTCCAGCTACATTGTATCAACATTGGTCCAGCAATTGTATCTACATTGTATCAACATTGGTCCAGCTACATTGTATCAACATTGGTCCAGCTACATTGTATCAACATTGGTCCAGCTACATTGTATCAACATTGGTCCAGCTACATTGTATCAACATTGGTCCAGCAACATTGTATCTACATTGGTCCAGCAACATTGTATCAACATTGGTCCAGCTACATTGTATCTACATTGTATCTACATTGGTCCAGCAACATTGTATCTACATTGTATCAACATTGGTCCAGCTACATTGTATCTAACATTGGTCCAGCTACATTGTATCTACATTGTATCAACATTGGTCCAGCTACATTGTATCTACATTGTATCAACATTGGTCCAGCTACATTGTATCTACATTGGTCCAGCTACATTGTATCTACATTGGTCCAGCAACATTGTATCAACATTGGTCCAGCTACATTGTATCTACATTGGTCCAGCTACATTGTATCTACATTGGTCCAGCTACATTGTATCAACATTGGTCCAGCAACATTGTATCTACATTGGTCCAGCTACATTGTATCTACATTGGTCCAGCAACATTGTATCTACATTGGTCCAGCTACATTGTATCTACATTGGTCCAGCAACATTGTATCTACATTGGTCCAGCTACATTGTATCTACATTGGTCCAGCAACATTGTATCTACATTGGTCCAGCAACATTGTATCTACATTGGTCCAGCAACATTGTATCAACATTGGTCCAGCAACATTGTATCAACATTGGTCCAGCTACATTGTATCTACATTGGTCCAGCAACATTGTATCTACATTGGTCCAGCTACATTGTATCTACATTGGTCCAGCTACATTGTATCTACATTGGTCCAGCAACATTGTATCTACATTGGTCCAGCAACATTGTATCTACATTGGTCCAGCTACATTGTATCTACATTGTATCAACATTGGTCCAGCTACATTGTATCTACATTGGTCCAGCAACATTGTATCAACATTGGTCCAGCTACATTGTATCTACATTGGTCCAGCAACATTGTATCAACATTGGTCCAGCTACATTGTATCTACATTGGTCCAGCAACATTGTATCAACATTGGTCCAGCAACATTGTATCTACATTGGTCCAGCTACATTGTATCTACATTGGTCCAGCAACATTGTATCTACATTGGTCCAGCTACATTGTATCTACATTGGTCCAGCTACATTGTATCTACATTGGTCCAGCAACATTGTATCAACATTGGTCCAGCAACATTGTATCAACATTGGTCCAGCAACATTGTATCTACATTGGTCCAGCAACATTGTATCTACATTGGTCCAGCAACATTGTATCTACATTGGTCCAGCAACATTGTATCTACATTGGTCCAGCTACATTGTATCAACATTGGTCCAGCTACATTGTATCTACATTGGTCCAGCAACATTGTATCTACATTGGTCCAGCAACATTGTATCTACATTGGTCCAGCTACATTGTATCTACATTGGTCCAGCAACATTGTATCTACATTGGTCCAGCTACATTGTATCTACATTGGTCCAGCAACATTGTATCTACATTGGTCCAGCTACATTGTATCTACATTGGTCCAGCTACATTGTATCAACATTGGTCCAGCTACATTGTATCAACATTGGTCCAGCTACATTGTATCAACATTGGTCCAGCAACATTGTATCTACATTGGTCCAGCAACATTGTATCAACATTGGTCCAGCAACATTGTATCTACATTGGTCCAGCTACATTGTATCAACATTGGTCCAGCTACATTGTATCTACATTGGTCCAGCTACATTGTATCTACATTGGTCCAGCTACATTGTATCAACATTGGTCCAGCAACATTGTATCTACATTGTATCAACATTGGTCCAGCAACATTGTATCTACATTGGTCCAGCAACATTGTATCAACATTGGTCCAGCAACATTGTATCTACATTGGTCCAGCTACATTGTATCAACATTGGTCCAGCTACATTGTATCAACATTGGTCCAGCAACATTGTATCAACATTGGTCCAGCAACATTGTATCTACATTGGTCCAGCAACATTGTATCTACATTGTATCAACATTGGTCCAGCAACATTGTATCTACATTGGTCCAGCTACATTGTATCAACATTGGTCCAGCTACATTGTATCAACATTGGTCCAGCAACATTGTATCTACATTGGTCCAGCAACATTGTATCTACATTGGTCCAGCAACATTGTATCAACATTGGTCCAGCAACATTGTATCTACATTGGTCCAGCAACATTGTATCAACATTGGTCCAGCAACATTGTATCTACATTGGTCCAGCAACATTGTATCAACATTGGTCCAGCAACATTGTATCTACATTGGTCCAGCAACATTGTATCAACATTGGTCCAGCAACATTGTATCTACATTGGTCCAGCTACATTGTATCTACATTGGTCCAGCAACATTGTATCTACATTGGTCCAGCAACATTGTATCTACATTGGTCCAGCAACATTGTATCTACATTGGTCCAGCAACATTGTATCTACATTGGTCCAGCTACATTGTATCAACATTGGTCCAGCTACATTGTATCTACATTGTATCACATTGTATCTACATTGTATCAACATTGGTCCAGCTACATTGTATCTACATTGGTCCAGCTACATTGTATCAACATTGGTCCAGCTACATTGTATCAACATTGGTCCAGCTACATTGTATCTACATTGTATCAACATTGGTCCAGCTACATTGTATCTACATTGGTCCAGCTACATTGTATCAACATTGGTCCAGCTACATTGTATCAACATTGGTCCAGCAACATTGTATCTACATTGGTCCAGCAACATTGTATCTACATTGGTCCAGCAACATTGTATCAACATTGGTCCAGCAACATTGTATCTACATTGGTCCAGCAACATTGTATCAACATTGGTCCAGCAACATTGTATCTACATTGGTCCAGCAACATTGTATCTACATTGGTCCAGCAACATTGTATCAACATTGGTCCAGCAACATTGTATCTACATTGGTCCAGCAACATTGTATCAACATTGGTCCAGCAACATTGTATCTACATTGGTCCAGCAACATTGTATCTACATTGGTCCAGCAACATTGTATCTACATTGGTCCAGCAACATTGTATCTACATTGGTCCAGCAACATTGTATCTACATTGGTCCAGCTACATTGTATCAACATTGGTCCAGCTACATTGTATCAACATTGGTCCAGCAACATTGTCCAGCTACATTGTATCTACATTGGTCCAGCAACATTGTATCAACATTGGTCCAGCAACATTGTATCTACATTGGTCCAGCTACATTGTATCTACATTGGTCCAGCAACATTGTATCTACATTGGTCCAGCAACATTGTATCAACATTGGTCCAGCAACATTGTATCTACATTGGTCCAGCTACATTGTATCTACATTGGTCCAGCAACATTGTATCTACATTGGTCCAGCTACATTGTATCTACATTGGTCCAGCTACATTGTATCTACATTGGTCCAGCAACATTGTATCAACATTGGTCCAGCTACATTGTATCTACATTGGTCCAGCAACATTG
>CM026398.1:34467785-34502191 GCA_014843695.1 Archivesica marissinica
GAAGCACCTCCAGACACCATTATCCATTCCCACATAGAAGTACCTCTCAGCACCATTATCCATTCCCACATAGAAGCACATCTCAACACCATTATCCATTCCCACATAGAAGCACCTCCAACACCATTATCCATTCCCACATAGAAGCACCTCTCAACACCATTATCCATTCCCACATAGAAGCACCTCTCAACACCATTATCCATTCCCACATAGAAGCACCTCTCAACACCATTATCCATTCCCACATAGAAGCACCTCTCCACACCATTATCCATTCCCACATAGAAGTACCTCTCAACACCATTATCCATTCCCACATAGAAGTACCTCTCAACACCATTATCCATTCCCACATAGAAGCACCTCTCCACACCATTATCCATTCCCACATAGAAGCACCTCTCAACACCATTATCCATTCCCACATAGAAGCACCTCTCCACACCATTATCCATTCCCACATAGAAGCACCTCTCAACACCATTATCCATTCCCACATAGAAGCACCTCTCAACACCATTATCCATTCCCACATAGAAGCACCTCTCAACACCATTATCCATTCCCACATAGAAGCACCTCTCGACACCATTATCCATTCCCACATAGAAGCACCTCTCAGCACCATTATCCATTCCCACATAGAAGCACCTCTCAGCATCATTATCCATTCCCACATAGAAGCACCTCTCAACACCATTATCCATTCCCACATAGAAGCACCTCTCAACACCATTATCCATTCGCACATAGAAGCACCTCTCGGCACCATTATCCATTCCCACATACAAGCACCTCTCCACACCATTATCCATTCCCACATAGAAGCACCTCTCCACACCATTATCCATTACCACATAGAAGCACCTCTCCACACCATTATCCATTCCCACATAGAAGCACCTCTCCACACCATTATCCATTCCCACATAGAAGCACCTCTCAACACCATTATCCATTCCCACATAGAAGCACCTCTCCACACCATTATCCATTCCCACATAGAAGCACCTCTCCACACCATTATCCATTCCCACATAGAAGCACCTCTCCACACCATTATCCATTCCCACATAGAAGCACCTCTCACACCATTATCCATTCCCACATAGAAGCACCTCTCCACACCATTATCCATTCCCACATAGAAGCACCTCTCCACACCATTATCCATTCCCACATAGAAGCACCTCTCAACACCATTATCCATTCCCACATAGAAGCACCTCTCCACACCATTATCCATTCCCACATAGAAGCACCTCTCCACACCATTATCCATTCCCACATAGAAGCACCTCTCCACACCATTATCCATTCCCACATAGAAGCACTCTCCACACCATTATCCATTCCCACATAGAAGCACCTCTCCACACCATTATCCATTCCCACATAGAAGCACCTCTCCACACCATTATCCATTCCCACATAGAAGCACCTCTCCACACCATTATCCATTCCCACATAGAAGCACCTCTCCACACCATTATCCATTCCCACATAGAAGCACCTCTCCACACCATTATCCATTCCCACATAGAAGCACCTCTCCACACCATTATCCATTCCCACATAGAAGTACCTCTCCACACCATTATCCATTCCCACATAGAAGCACCTCTCCACACCATTATCCATTCCCACATAGAAGCACCTCTCCACACCATTATCCATTCCCACATAGAAGCACCTCTCCACACCATTATCCATTCCCACATAGAAGCACCTCTCCACACCATTATCCATTCCCACATAGAAGCACCTCTCCACACCATTATCCATTCCCACATAGAAGCACCTCTCCACACCATTATCCATTCCCACATAGAAGCACCTCTCCACACCATTATCCATTCCCACATAGAAGCACATCTGAACACCATTATCCATTTCCACATAGAAGCAAATCTCCACACCATTATCCATTCCAACATAAAAGTACCTCTCCACACCATTATCCATTCCCACATAGAAGCACCTCTCCACACCATTATCCATTCCCACATAGAAGCACCTCTCCACACCATTATCCATTCCCACATAGAAGCACATCTGAACACCATTATCCATTTCCACATAGAAGCAAATCTCCACACCATTATCCATTCCAACATAAAAGTACCTCTCCACACCATTATCCATTCCCACATAGAAGCACCTCTCCACACCATTATCCATTCCCACATAGAAGCACCTCTCCACACCATTATCCATTCCCACATAGAAGCACATCTGAACACCATTATCCATTTCCACATAGAAGCAAATCTCCACACCATTATCCATTCCAACATAAAAGTACCTCTCCACACCATTATCCATTCCCACATAGAAGCACCTCTCCACACCATTATCCATTCCCACATAGAAGCCTCTCCACACCTTATCCATTCCCACATAGAAGCACCTCTCCACACCATTATCCATTCCACATAGAAGCACCTCTCCACACATTATCCATTCCCACATAGAAGCACCTCTCCACACCATTATCCATTCCCACATAGAAGCACCTCTCCACACCATTATCCATTCCCACATAGAAGCACCTCTCCACACCATTATCCATTCCCACATAGAAGCACCTCTCCACACCATTATCCATTCCCACATAGAAGCACCTCTCCACACCATTATCCATTCCCACATAGAAGCACCTCTCCACACCATTATCCATTCCCACATAGAAGCACCTCTCCACACCATTATCCATTCCCACATAGAAGCACCTCTCCACACCATTATCCATTCCCACATAGAAGCACCTCTCCACACCATTATCCATTCCCACATAGAAGCACCTCTCCACACCATTATCCATTCCCACATAGAAGCACCTCTCCACACCATTATCCATTCCCACATAGAAGCACCTCTCAACACCATTATCCATTCCCACATAGAAGCACCTCTCCACACCATTATCCATTCCCACATAGAAGCACCTCTCAACACCATTATCCATTCCCACATAGAAGCACCTCTCCACACCATTATCCATTCCCACATAGAAGCACCTCTCAACACCATTATCCATTCCCACATAGAAGCACCTCTCAACACCATTATCCATTCCCACATAGAAGCACCTCTCCACACCATTATCCATTCCCACATAGAAGCACCTCTCCACACCATTATCCATTCCCACATAGAAGCACCTCTCCACACCATTATCCATTCCCACATAGAAGCACCTCTCCACACCGTTATCCATTCCCACATAGAAGCACCTCTCCACACCATTATCCATTCCCACATAGAAGCACCTCTCAACACCATTATCCATCCCACATAGAAGCACCTCTCAACACCATTATCCATTCCCACATAGAAGCACCTCTCAACACCATTATCCATTCCCACATAGAAGTACCTCTCCACACCATTATCCATTCCCACATAGAAGTACCTCTCCACACCATTATCCATTCCCACATAGAAGCACCTCTCCACACCATTATCCACTCCCACATAGAAGTACCTCTCCACACCATTATCCATTCCCACATAGAAGCACCTCTCCACACCATTATCCATTCCTACATAGAAGTACCTCTCCACACCATTATCCATTCCTACATAGAAGCACCTCTCCACACCATTATCCATTCCCACATAGAAGTACCTCTCCACACCATTATCCATTCCCACAAAGAAGCACCTCTCCACACCATTATCCATTCCCACAAAGAAGTACCTCTCCACACCATTATCCATTCCCACATAGAAGCACCTCTCCACACCATTATCCATTCCCACATAGAAGTATCTCTCCACACCATTATCCATTCCCACATAGAAGTACCTCTCCACACCATTATCCATTCCCACATAGAAGCACCTCTCCACACCATTATCCATTCCCACAAAGAAGTACCTCTCCACACCATTATCCATTCCCACATAGAAGCACCTCTCCACACCATTATCCATTCCCACATAGAAGCACCTCTCCACACCATTATCCATTCCCACATAGAAGTACCTCTCCACACCATTATCCATTCCCACATAGAAGCACCTCTCCACACCATTATCCATTCCCACATAGAAGCACCTCTCCACACCATTATCCATTCCCACATAGAAGTACCTCTCCACACCATTATCCATTCCCACATAGAAGCACCTCTCCACACCATTATCCATTCCCACAAAGAAGCACCTCTCCACACCATTATCCATTCCCACATAGAAGTACCTCTCCACACCATTATCCATTCCTACATAGAAGTACCTCTCCACACCATTATCCATTCCCACACAGAAGCACCTCTCCACACCATTATCCATTCCTACATAGAAGTACCTCTCCACACCAGTATCCATTCCCACACAGAAGTACCTCTCCACACCATTATCCATTCCCACATAGAAGTACCTCTCCACACCATTATCCATTCCCACATAGAAGCACCTCTCCATACCATTATCCATTCCCACATAGAAGCACCTCTCCACACCATTTTCCATTCCCACATAGAAGCACCTCTCCACACCATTTTCCATTCCCACATAGAAGCACCTCTCCACACCATTTTCCATTCCCACACTGTCAGTCTGCTCTAGAAACCCTATATACAGAGATGTAGTAATACATACTGTCTCTATAGGGTGTGGAAGTGTTGTTATTTTCTTTATTTCTTTTGGTCCTTGGGGGAAACGGTTAAACCATATTTTTCATAATTGGTCCGTTGAAAGGATACAAGTCCATTGTTTTCTGTCTGGCCCGGATATACTCGCACAGCTGACCGCAGAGATGAGATAACAGGAGTTCAAACTCCAGCATCGGGCTGGGCAGGCCAAACACGATATGTTCCTGCTGCTTAGCAGAATCCTCTATGCGCAGGAGCTCCACGAGCAATAGGTGATAAGAGTTCCTCAATGTCTGAAATAATGTGTTCACTTAAAACAACGAGCATAAAATAAGGGGGAACCGCACGTCAAACACTGGGGAATAGCAGGGCTCACCGTAGAGGTGACGTGCACGAAATAGTCACCCTTAGGACTAGCAGGGTTCACCGTAGAGGTGACGTGCACGAAATAGTCACCCTTAGGACTAGCAGGGGCTCACCGTAGAGGTGACGTGCACGAAATAGTCACCCTTAGGACTAGCAGGGTTCACCATAGAGGTGACGTGCACGAAATAGTCACCCTTGGGACTAGCAGGGGCTCACCGTAGAGGTGACGTGCACGAAATAGTCACCCTTGGGACTAGCAGGGCTCATCGTAGAGGTGACGTGCACGAAATAGTCACCCTTAGGACTAGCAGGGTTCACCGTAGAGGTGACGTGCACGAAATAGTCACCCTTAGGACTAGCAGGGCTCAAGCTGGAACCAGATGGAAGTGAGAAAGCGCGCGATTGCGCCATCTAATGGTATTATGTAATAAATTTCAACATAGGGTTAAAATACACAATATGACCATTAAATACAAAAAAGCAAATGAGCTGGGCTACAAGTTTTGACAACATTATTTACAGCCCTCCCCATGAACATTATTTAAAATATACAATATGGCCATTAAATACAACATTTGAATAGAAGGAGTGCTTTACAATCAATGGCCAGTGTAGCTTACTGGACAATATTTTGTCTGAAAATTGTAAAACAAAAATATTTTTTAACATTTATTTTAGGGAGAAGTGGTGCCCCCAGGGGAGCGAAGCCAGGGTCCCAAGGGTGACTACTTCACCCACGTCACACTCTAGAATGAGCCCTGACTAGTGCTGTCACGATTAGATCCAATAAACGTTTACAGAATGTCCAGACCAGACACAAAAACTAAATATAGAACATATAGAAAAGCATGAATTGTGTCGACTTATTAAGTAATAATTAAAATGTTGTGTGTCATTTGACTCCTTGTTAATGTTTGGGAAACATGGCCTCAAATATTTATCTGTGAACTATATGGATTTTAGTTGGCTCCAAGTTTTTTCAATTGGCGACAGAAGTGGCGCAGACAAATATTCAGACATATCCGCAGGTGGTTCTTAGTTTATACAAATTTATTTTAGCTCGATTGCGAAACAAGTTCTTTCAACTTATATTAATCACTCTCGAGACCTCATTCCTGATGGAATCCATTGCCATGAGGGAGAGAGAAGAGACAACGTGGAATTTAAATGCCTTGCCCAAGGGCAAAATCATAACGACTCCAGCAGGGCTCGAACTTCGGACCTTTCGCAACTGAAGCGAACACGCATCCAATGCGCTATCACGACTTCCACCAGGTGGTCCTTATGGACAAGCTTGATTTAACTCAGCAAATGCTGTGAAATTGACAAGTGAAAGATTAACAATCTTACATCCTTGGCTCGAACAAACCACTTCTGTTCCAGGAATCCAAACGACATATACGTCTTCTCCGCCACTGAAAACTGACTCAACGTGTGAACCATCAATGCCCATGACGATCCGAAAGAAGCTTTGTGTATTTCCCTCTCTTTATCCTGAAAGTACCATAGAAAAAGTGTTTTGTCGTTTAATGTTTAAAAGTCGCACCGACAGTACATGCCACAGGATGACCTTCCAGCGTTCATCGACGTTTATCACATTAGCTTGATCGCAAAACAAGTTACACAGGGCTCATTCTAGAGGGCGACTCGGGCGTAACAGTCGCCCTAGGCTATTTCACACTAGCGCCCCTGACTTTGCTCTCTGTGGGGTGGGCCACGTCTCCATTTTATTCAACAATTTTCATACAAAATTGTGACCAGTACAGGGTTCATTCTAGGTCTGGGAGAAGTGAGAAAGCGCGTGATCGCTTCCTTAAATGGTGTTCTTTAATATACTTCTGCAAGATAGGGTTAAAATGCACAGTACAACCATTAAATACAATATTTGAATAGAAGGAGTGCTTTATAATGGGCCAGTGTATCTATCTAGACAAAATTCTGACCTAGAATGAACCCTGATTAGTATTTATATTTTACCCAAAACTGTAATGCTGCTTGAAAGACAAAATATATGACTTGAAAATGGTTAATATAATTAATAAATTTATCATAATACCATTACAATTACATTAACTACAGTAAAAAAAAGATTTCATCGTCGTCATCATCAGCTGTGAATACATGTAAGCTGTACATTATGCATTTTATGATGTTTCAATCTTAAGAGCTATCTTCATAAAAGACTTTATTGTTATTATTATTACCGTAACCCTTTCCTTCATAGAGATTTAAGTTAATACATTATTATATCTCCATACAAACGACACCCATTTAGCTATCATGCAGTGGATAAGTAGTCCCCATATCTATCCCACCTCCATAGATATTACTGGGACGTCATAGAGATTTAGATTAATATACTATTATATCTCCATACAAACGACACCCATTTAGCTATCAAGCAGTGGATAAGTAGTCGCCATATCTATCCCACCTCCATAGATATTACTGGGACTAAAAAGAGATTTAGGTTAATATACTATTATATCTCCATACAAACGACAGCCATTTAGCAATCGTGGGATAGATATGGCGACTACTTATCCACTGCATGATAGCGGATAAGTAGTCGCCATATCTATCCCACCTCCATAGATATTACTGGGACTACATAGAGATTTAAGTTAATATATTATTATATCTCCATACAAACGACACCCATTTAGCTATCATGCAGTGGATATTGGATAAGTAGTCGCCATATCTATCCCACCTCCATAGATATTACTGGGACTACATAGAGATGTAGGTCAATATACTATTATATCTCCATACAAACGACACCCATTTAGCTATCATGCAGTGGATAAGTAGTCGCCATATCTATCCCACCTCCATAGATATTACTGGGACTACATAGAGATTTAGGTCAATATACTATTATATCTCCATACAAACGACACCCATTTAGCTATCATGCAGTGGATAAGTAGTCGCCATATCTATCCCACCTCCATAGATATTACTGGGACTTCATAGAGATTTAGGTTAATATACTATTATATCTCCATACAAACGACACCCATTTAGCTATCATGCAGTGGATAAGTAGTCGCCATATCTATCCCACCTCTATAGATATTACTGGGACGTCATAGAGATTTAGGTTAATATACTATTATATCTCCATACAAACGACACCCATTTAGCTATCATGCAGTGGATAAGTAGTCCCCATATCTATCCCACCTCCATAGATATTACTGGGACTTCATAGAGATTTAGGTTAATATACTATTATATCTCCATACAAACGACAGCCATTTAGCTATCATGCAGTGGATAAGTAGTCGCCATATCTATCCCACCTCCATAGATATTACTGGGACTACATAGAGATTTAGGTTAATATACTATTATATCTCCATACAAACGACACCCATTTAGCTATCATGCAGTGGATAAGTAGTGGCCATATCTATCCCACCTCCATAGATATTACTGGGACTACATAGAGGTTTAGGTTAATATACTATTATATCTCCATACAAACGACAGCCATTTAGCTATCATGCAGTGGATAAGTAGTCGCCATATCTATCCCACCTCCATAGATATTACTGGGACTACATAGAGATTTAGGTTAATATACTATTATATATCCATACAAACAACAGCCATTTAGCTATCATGCAGTGGATAAGTAGTGGCCATATCTATCCCACCTCCATAGATATTACTGGGACTACATGAGATTCTGGCCTTTATTATGAACATTGGTTTGACTACTACATCATCACTGTATGTCATATTGGCGTCAAGAGGTGCTTCTATGAGGGAAAGGGTTAACCCTTTCAACACCACAGACCTCTAAATAGGCTTACAAAAAGTGTAGATCCAGATGAGACATCAGGATCTGCACTTTTTGCCAGTGATATGACTATTTTTAGACATAATTACCCATTTTGATAATTGAACTTGTCCAAATGTGATTTTCTGATTCATTTATTGGTTTATGAATATCATGGACCAGTCCATGTGAGTTACTTGGTGTTGAATGGGTTAACGGGAAACAGCATTAGAACACTTGAAGTACTTTCGTTTGCCACCTACTGGAGACACAGTATAGCTTACCATCAAATCTTTAGCCTTGTCGAAGGCAAACTGACTCAGAAACTGAAAGTACATATGTAGAACACTTTCTTCTTTGGCCCCTATTGGAGATACAGGGGTTGGCAGCAGAGACATCTTGTATGCTGTTGTAGTATGCCCTAAATCTAATGAAGACAAAAAAACCCAGCTTCATTAGTTTATACAAATTTATTTTAGCTCGATTGCGAAACAAGTTCTTGTAACGTATATTAATCGCCTCATTCCTGATGGAATCCATCGCCACGAGGGAGAGAGAAGAGGCAACGTGGAATTTAAATGCCTTGCCTAAGGGCACAATCGTAACGGTTCCAGCGGGGCTCAAACTCCAGGCCTTTCGCACCTGAAGCGAACGTGCATCCACTGCGCTATCAGGACTTCCACTGAACCAGATGCATTACAATGGTACTCAAAATAAATATTTAACTAAATAAGACCGTACATTATACATGTATTCTGTATTGCAGGTTATTTCTGCAGGATGGTACTCAAAAATAAACATTATAATTATTTACAATAGATGTATACTGTATTGCAGGTTATTTCTGCAGGATGGTACTCAAAAATAAACATTATAATTATTTACAATAGATGTATACTGTATTGCAGGTTATTTCTGCAGGATGGTACTCAAAAATAAACATTATAATTATTTACAATACATGTATACTGTATTGCAGGTACTCGAAAATAAACATTATAATTATTTATAATACATGTATACTGTATTGCAGGTACTCGAAAATAAACATTAGCAGTGTTTTCACAAACTGTGGGAATTATGTAATAGGCTGTTTCGATCATGGGCCGTTTGGGAAATAGGACATTCTGACATAGTCCAAATATTTAGACTTGATGTGACATTTTACTATCACAGCATTTTTCAAAGTCTAAACGCTAAACCTCAATTACGCGTAGCATATTTTATATTCTAAAAAGGCGTTTTTATAAATTAAAATTGCTAACAAGATGAACACACATACCGTTGTTTGAATTCTGCATGGTCTATAACGTCTCTTGATACCGTATTATACAAGACATCAACGTTTAAATTTCATGGTAGAGTTTCACCATTCCATTTTGAATTTTTGGTCATTAGACGAAATTGTTTTGAAGATTTATCTCCATTGCCATTACGGTGAACCAAATAAGATTTCGTTTAATATCAAATTGTTCATACGCATGAAATGTACTAACAAATAGAGTGGTGGAACCTATGTTCGGCGTAAATCCTACATATCATGGCCTATAAAAAAAGTTAAATGCACTTGCCGTATATTATTATTTTCTTAAGTCGTGAAAATTGTTTTGGAAATTGTTTTTGAAAATTTTAGCTTCATTACGTGACCATGTGCCTCAATACAGCTATCGCAACAGCACCTGTTTCCATGGGGAACTAGATACTTTAGGGCACCTATGCACGGCGTACATGACATTTTTTATTTATGCATGGGTAAATGTTGAATATATTATTTTGACTTAATAACAAACAATATTACAACTCATAAGAAACTTTTTTTCTGGTTATTTGTACATTTTTTCCCAATTTGGATAGCTACCTGAAATGCTCATAAACAGCGCATCATTTTGGTGGAAAACATTTTCCCAACAAGTTCTCTGTTATATTCGGCTACTGAACCAGTCAGGTGACAGTTGTATTAGGCTACCGGTACGCACAACTGAATGCTATTGAACCATGCTTCACCTCAGTCGGTGAAAATAGGTTAAAACTATTTAAATACGGATATAAAAATACACAGAGCATAGGAATACGCCAAGCATAGGTTCCACCACTCTAATTCATTCAGATTTCTTTTGTGAAGACGGCACATATACGGTGGGAGAATCACACATGTCAATTTCAAACGGCAAAATCGTATGCACAAAGGTCAGACAATATAGTTTAAATGGTGTTTATATCTATGATTATTCTTAACACCAATGCACACATTTATAATAGTTCATGTCCGGAAAGTATCAAAATCTTGTCAGAAATTCCACCATCGGATCATGGCGGAAAGTGCTATGCGAAAAATGAGCTTTAACGATAAGACCTCGAAATAACAGATCGAAAAAAATGATGATTCAGTTTCTTTACCCTCGCCGCTGGTAAACCATATGGGCGAGCAAAAAATGTGTGAAGAGGTCTTATATATCGGACTATTATTGACACGGATTCCATCCGAATACCATACCAGTTTGTAAAAATAGAGTTTTTTAAGTTGAACAAATTGCATCTTCAGATTTCAACATCATTGGATAAATTGTACTTGGTAAAAAGAAAAACACCGTGACCATCAAACTGTCACAAAAACTAAGGCTCAATAAATCAACAAACTACTTTTTAGTTGTTCCCCATCTGTGTTGTTTTATACACATAGTGTGATTTTTACTACTTCAGGTATAGTGCAACTAAATGTTCTAAGGCGGTGAAACAAATTTAAGTGTTCGAAGTGTCAGGACTACTTTGTACATATCGTAATTGAGCAACTACCCCTGTTTCTCAGTTTCGGAGGAATCCTTAGAAATTATTATTATGAAGGGATTAAAAGATACATCTACATCGACACCACACTCCCAACACAGTGGCATCCGTGGTCCAGTGGTAGAGCGTCGGATTTGGAATTGATCGGTCCCTGGTTCAATACTCGGTCAGGCCACGTATGTAGTGTCATTGAGCAAAGCACCTCAAACACATTGCTTAGTACTGGTTAATCGCTATGGTCGGCTAAGCATGCCCAGGAAAACATGGCTAGGTCCCCAGAAGGGGTTTGACATTAATGGAACCAGCACCTAATCTTCACCAGCACCTAATCTTCACCAGCACCTAATCTTCATAAGTGAAGGAGTGCTGTATACACGAAGAAGAAGAACATACATGCATACTATGCTCACCTGTGAATAACGTCACTGTGCTTACACACTGTATTCGTCCGCCAAATAATACAGTATACCAACCTTCAGTTTACAATAGTCTGAATTCTTATCCCACATCTGTTCTACACATCAACTAGTCTGAAGTCTTCTCAAGTCACATAATTTCTCAAAAAACTAGGGATGGCAACCAATAGCGATTTCACTATCCGAATATCCGGTCAGTAAGGTATTTGAATATTCGAATATTATTCGGTTTTGTTCTAATAAAAACTCAAAATCACTCAAACTCTTATAAGAAATGCCAAATTAAGCTACTTTTAAATTACTAAACGTCATCTTCTTCCTGTAAGGCCATGCAAATATGACGACGATTCATTCAATTATTGTTATCGGCCACTGTACATTTATGGGCGTTTTCACAAATGAAGCCAATGTCACTTGAACGGCTTTCCGTTGAAGTGTGTTTGTTTTTCAAATGATTATTCAGATTGATCTTGTACCCGAATCTGTTAGATCCAATTTGCACCTAGCAGTTTTCTTATTCCCTGCGCGATTGTAGTCTTTCCAAGCGTATGACTGAGTGGGCAGCATTTTTTTAGGACAAAAAATACAAAAACTATTCACTGCCTGTCATGAAAATGCATTTTTACCAAAATGAAAAATGAACTATATCAGTTATTGTATGTATGTATGTTCCATTAATGTCAAACCCCTTGCGGGGACCTAGACATGCTTTCCTGAGCATACTTAGCCGATCATAGCGGTTAACCAGTACTAAGCAATGTGTGTTATGTGCCTTGCTCAATGACACTACATACGTGGCCTGACCGAGTATCGAACCCGGGACCGTTCGATTCCAAATCCGACGCTCTACCACTGGACCACGGACGCCACACGGGAATACATTCGTAGGCTATATTCAACCTTCCATGTATATGACAAGATGGCAGCTGTTTCTGGCAACTGATGTTTTATATTAATATTGACACTCTTTTCTCAACTCGCCATCCAACGTCTCTTTCTAAACGGTAGCCTGTTAGCCTCCACCATTAAATGTTGTCAGCCAATAGTAGCAAGTACTATGATATATTTTAGTTAGGATGAGGGCGTGGAAATGCGAGCAACAAATTATGTATTTAATAATACAAACAATATGTTAAAAAATAGTTATATTTTTGTCTCCTATTTTTCTTTACAATTTTTACATTGATATCAATAACTCATTTGATTCTCTTTTTTTTTTCATTTTGAGGCCCCTATCCGGGTAACCTCGTTTATTTCTTTATTGCATATACATTTAGTTGATACATATTTCGACATTTTAATTGGTTTTTAATAGTATACATATTACTTCAGTTCGAATATCTATATGTACAGTGTGTCCCTTAAGAATGAGTGCATACAAAGATTGTCAAAAGTTAAAAGTGAACAATGGGTAACTAAGGTGTAGTTGTTAAAGCGAGAGAGCGAGAGAGCAGAGAGCGAGAGCGAGAGAGAGAGTGAGAGAGAGAGATGTAATGAGTGGCTGATCGCTTCTGCTTACTAACATTTCTATTTGTTAATAGGATAAGGAGTGTGTCAAACAAGGATTTGTAGGGGTTGGATAATTGGTGTGGGGGTTCATTTGTAGTGTAAGCTGTTCCAGGTCCTGTGTTGTTTAGAGTTATCGTTGTACTGTATTTATGAAAACATTAATTGATATGCATGTATATATGATTAGCTTAGTTAAACTTTGACCATTTCAAGTTGTGTCTATCTATTTTTCCAGAATATGAAGCAATGTCTTTTTCGATTTCGATCCTTTTTAAATGATTCAAACTTTGGCAGGATTTTACTATATTTCATATATCTCATTTGATTCTTATGTTCCAATAACTATGTACGCTATTTGTAAAGAATCATAGAAAAGTCCACCTCCATGGTCGAGTGGTTAAGGTCTCTGACTTGTATACCACTGTAACCTATCATCTCTGATGGTCACGGGTTCGAGCCCCGCTCAGACCGTGTCTCATTTATATGAAAAGGTTGGCAGTTTCTTACGGAGGTTGGTGCACCAAGTACTGGTTAACCGCCGGAGCCTGCCCAGGAAATGTGTTGTTAGGTAAACTGCCCGTCGCTCAAATGGATAACCGGTAGCGACGTGAAATAAACTTAAATAATATATAAAAACAACGTCTGCTCATTCTGTTACATGTATGTTCTTGATATAAGGGGAGGGTCGTCACTAATGTTGGTAAAACTTGTGACCCAACCCATTTGCTTCTTATAAGTTATAACAGTTTCACTCGTATAATACTCGTTAACATTTCATTTGTTGAACAATTAGTGTGCACTGTGCAGTATGTGTATATGTATCTAAATTGAAAGCAATACAATATGTTTAAACAGAAGCAAGAAAGTTTCCGATGGTTTCGATGACTTTTTTGTCGCACCAGACTCTCATCTTCACAGCTCTGGATACAACTATGCTCTGTACTGCGGTAAGTGGGCATCAGTGGGAAAATACGGTTCTAGCTTCTCGGTTCTGGTAGAAAGGTTAACATCAACGAAGTCCTTGACCCGGTTTGCTACTGTGAACTGTGTCTTGGTCACGAAATGTACGGTGCAGGGATTATATATGGAATTGTCAGGCATTGGATGACTAAACATCATGGGTTAGAACAATATACTTCAGATGTTCCAGGACTATACAATTAATTCCGTCTCCTGTGGAACTCGTGATAGCGCAGTGGGTGGATGTGTCATAGGGTGCAATTGTTGTTAATAAATACAAACTCTTTGAACACATATATTCGCTTGTCATTTTGCCCCTATTTGAAGCAGTGAGTTGAAAACGTTGTAACACCTTCAGTTAGTTTGTAACGTAGCATATGTAGTACAGTGTAGTATAGTTTTAGTTATTTCCCTTGGACCAATACTTAAAATAAGTGACACGTACATTTGACCTGACACGTGACAATATTTAAGCACGTGCTCTTTACTAACCAATCACTGCATGCATATGAGACATCCGCCATTTTCACAAAACATAAACAAGACGCCATTAATTATGTGCTACAAATAAACCATATTATGTAGGAATATATATATATACCTTCAGGTAACTATTGCTACTCTTTTTGACTACCATCCCGATAATATATTATTCATGTACATTGACTGATAACCTGTTAGTTTTTGAGTATAATAATTTGCAATAGACGGATTTGGTTCTTGTTCGGAACGTGTCCATCCGCGGAAAGAAGAAGATTGCAGACAGGTGGGAGCAAGAACCATATATCGTCGTCAATCAGCCATTCCCAAACCAACCTGTATTTGACGTGAAAAAGAATGTGCCCAACGCCAGGAGAATACGACGTCTCCATAGGAACTTGCTACTTCCGTTAGGAGTTGCTTCAGAACCAGCACCAGATACAGAGGCGGTACAACGATACGTTATTCCACACCGTAGACGTGACTCTCACATAACAACCAGTGCAACAGACGACGATTCCGGTGATGACACGGGTGTACAGGTACCTAGGAGATCACGTAGAGAAATCAAAATTCCTAGATGGCAACAGTCCGAAAACTGGAGATTATAAGTGCAACATAGTTATAGCACAGACGTATGAGCTTACATTGTATATATATGTTTTTACACATTTATTAGGTATCACTAATGTAATGTAACATTAGTGTTATATTCGGGTAATTCACGTATACGTCAAATACGTCTATTAGCCAGGAGTGTTGTCGTCACATATTGTGTTGTCAGTTAGTGACATGTGTAAGTAAATAGAGCAGTTATTGACAAACGTATTCATTTGTCACTTGGACA
Source organism: Archivesica marissinica (assembly GCA_014843695.1). Classification (NCBI taxonomy): domain Eukaryota; kingdom Metazoa; phylum Mollusca; class Bivalvia; order Venerida; family Vesicomyidae; genus Archivesica; species Archivesica marissinica. The sequence continues at coordinate 34,483,542 of CM026398.1, forward strand.
AATGCTCATCTATATGTATGTGTTGTCATATTACTATTGTTTTGTATACATTTCAGGTATATGGAACGTCCTGTCTACATGTATTTATAAAAACTTGAAATGATATTGTGTTGGCATACTTCTAATTTCAGGTATACTTATGTAATTTCGTGTTACATGTAAATACTTGAAGAAATGTTTACATGTATTAATACTTAATAATTTCGTTTCAGGTATTGAAATATTTGAAAATGTCGGGACGACATTTTTCCAACTGGGGGGAATATGTCATAGGGTGCAATTGTTGTTAATAAATACAAACTCTTTGAACACATATATTCGCTTGTCATTTTGCCCCTATTTGAAGCAGTGAGTTGTAAACGTTGTAACACCTTCAGTTAGTTTGTAACGTAGCATATGTAGTACAGTGTAGTATAGTTTTAGTTATTTCCCTTGGACCAATACTTAAAATAAGTGACACGTACATTTAACCTGACACGTGACAATATTTAAGCACGTGCTCTTTACTAACCAATCACTGCATGCATATGAGACATCCGCCATTTTCACAAAACATAAACAAGACGCCATTAATTATGTGCTACAAATAAACCATATTATGTAGGAATATATATATATACCTTCAAGTAACTATTGCTACTCTTTTTGACTACCATCCCGATAATATATTATTCATGTACATTGACTGATAACCTGTTAGTTTTTGAGAAATATCGATCAGATGTAAAGACTTGATTTTCATTGTCTAACTTAAACTACACCATCGTATATTGTATTTCTTAAATTCGTCAATGCAATTGTCGTCATTATATATGTCTGATGATATGGTATAACTTATGTGATTGTTAATTATGTGATGTATATAGGTATGAAACTGTATATTTGTATATATTGATTGCAGATAGAGATATCGAGAGATAGAGATATCGAGATAGAGATAGAGAGATAGAGAGGGATAGATAGAGACGGAGAGAGAAACGATGGCTATATTAAGAGGAATAAAGTGCAGTAGACATTAATAAAAGAGTTTTCTTCTTTCTTTGTCGATCTCGACCCCCACACCCTTAGTGCTCGCCGGCGGTCTGCGACAAATTGGTTCCCAACGTGGGGAATGTTGCACTGGTTTGATGGTTGCACTAAATTATTATCTAATTTGCCCCACGTTGGGCGCCATTTGTCGCAGACCGCCGGCGAGCACTAAAGGCTCCAGTGGGGCTCGAACTCCGGACCTTTCGCACCTGAAGCGTTTTCACTGATGTCGTGTCGCTTTAAAGCGACATTGTACATGGCAAAGATCAAACAAAACATATTGCGTATAAATAGCGTTGCTACAACTATTTTTTTTCCAGGCCCCCTTTCGGAGTAACCCCATTTATTTTCCACGTCATAGGTCGAGTAGGGGTCGAGGAGCATCCCATATTCGCCTTACAATGTATATATACATTTACAATATTCATAATAGATATATGTACATTCATATGATTTACATAGGTTTTTTTTGCACAACCCTTAAAAAATGAACATAAAAAGAAAGATTTGACAGACACAACAAAAACACATTCAACAGCTACTACTATTCTTCGGAAAATACAGACGGATATATAGTCCAGTGGTAACACACTGGACATGGACTGGTAATCCAGGGAACGCAGGTGTGATCCCCCGTCTGACCCTAATAAAACAGTCTTTCAGATGGGATATTAAACCGAGGTCTCGTGTCGGTGATGTACATCGTGCACGTAAAAGAACCAGAGGACACTCTGGAATGGGTCTCTGTCTGTATCATTGCACTATCATCCAAAAATCTAAAATGTCTAATCTCGTCAGGAGGCGTCGCTCATATGGGCAACCGGTAGCTACGATAAATAAACGTATAACACACACATTCTTCAGAAATAATTCGAACACTAACTTTCAATCGACAAACCAAAGGTACTAACATGTAAAAAATACTACCACAAAGCTAGACGTTCACAAAGGGACAGGACACATTCAGAAATATCCGTATTCGAATCGTTTCACTTATTCGGTCTGCTAAACAAAAATCTATTTTCGTAAAACGGCAGATTCTCTCAAATCGTCAACTATAACTCCAATTGACTAGTGGAAATTCATTAAGACATGCATCTCTCCTAATAAACAAATTATCCCGCCACTTATAGATCCGGTAACACATGAACTTGTCCTTGATTCTAGTCGAAATCTCATCTCTTGAAAGACATCTTGTGTAGCCAGTCTTCGCTTAATAACCCCGATAAATACCTTCCTGACAATAACTACCGAGTGCCTAAAAATAAACTAGACTGTCTTTATTACCATAAAAGACGTCGAAGATGCTTTGAGATCTCTAAAAATCAAGAATTGTTTCAGGACTAGATGGAATTAGTATCCGGATCCTGCGTGAACATGCACCTGTGATTAAATTTCCTCTTTGTGCTCTGTTTAATAATTTCCTACAACACAGAAAGGTACCTCATACTTGGAAAGATGCTAATGTCGGTGCTATCTTTAGAAAAGGTGACTCGTCTTTACCAAGCAACTACCGATCGATTTCTTTGCTTTGTTGAATAGAGAAGGTATTTGATCGTATTATATTTAAGTATATTTTCAACTTCCTCTGCCCTACAATCTGGGTGCAGACCAGGAGACTCATCAGTGAATCAGCTCACCTATTTGTACATTACCTTCTGTAAGGCTCTCGATGAAGGACTTGAAGTAAGAACTGCATTATTTGATATTAATAAGGCCTTTGATAAAGTATGGCATAACGGTTTCCTATTCAAGTCATAAAATGCTGGACTGGATGGCTGTTTATTTAACTGGTTTTCTGACTATCTCTCTAACAGACGACACTCTGTTGTTCTGCCGGGTACACAATTTAATTGGTCAACAGTAACTGCTGTTCGATTAGCGCGCTCGCTTCTCACCAATGTAACCCGGGTTCGATCCTAGGACCGGGAAGTATGTTCGATGGTACGGTGGTCGCCAGATCGGACAGGTGGGTTTTCTCCGGGTACTCCGGTTTCCTCCTACACGAATGACCACATATACGCTTTCATCCGCGCCAACGAGAGTGATTAATATAAGTTGTTAGAACTTGTTTCGCAATCGTTGTCAAATAAATAAATGTTTCTACTCTTTATAGCGACCACCATACAGACTAACACGTCTATAGTGACCACCATACAGACTAACATGTCCATAGTGACCACCATACAGACTAACATGTCTATAACTACCATCATACAGGCTAACATGTCAATAGTGACCATCATACAGGCTAACATGTCAATAGTGACAACCATACGGACTAACATGTCTATAGTGACCACCATACAGGCTAACATGTCAATAGTGACCACCATACAGACTAACATGTCCATAGTGACCATCATACAGACTAACATGTCTATAACTACCATCATACAGGCTAACATGTCAATAGTGACCATCATACAGGCTAACATGTCAATAGTGACCACCATACGGACAAACATGTCTATAGTGACCACCATACAGGCTAACATGTCTATAGTGACCATCATACAGACTAACATGTCTATAACTACCATCATACAGGCTAACATGTCAATAGTGACCATCATACAGGCTAACATGTCAATAGTGACCACCATACGGACAAACATGTCTATAGTGACCACCATACAGGCTAACATGTCTATAGTGACCATCATACAGACTAACATGTCTATAACTACCATCATACAGGCTAACATGTCAATAGTGACCATCATACAGGCTAACATGTCAATAGTGACCACCATACGGACAAACATGTCTATAGTGACCACCATACAGGCTAACATGTCTATAGTGACCATCATACAGACTAACATGTCTATAACTACCATCATACAGGCTAACATGTCAATAGTGACCATCATACAGGCTAACATGTCAATAGTGACCACCATACGGACAAACATGTCTATAGTGACCACCATACAGGCTAACATGTCTATAACTACCATCATACAGACTAACATGTCCATAGTGACCACCATACAGGCTAACATGTCTATAGTGACCACCATACAGACTAACATGTCTATAACTACCATCATACAGGCTAACATGTCTATAGTGACCACCATACAGGCTAACATGTCTATAGTGACCACCATACAGGCTAACATGTCTATAGTGACCATCATACAGGCTAACATGTCCATAGTGACCATCATACAGGCTAACATGTCTACAGTGACCACCATACAGGCTAACATGTCTATAACTACCATCATACAGGCTAACATGTCCATAGTGACCATCATACAGGCTAACATGTCTATAACTACCATCATACAGGCTAACATGTCTACAGTGACCACCATACAGGCTAACATGTCTATAACTACCATCATACAGGCTAACATGTCCATAGTGACCACCATACAGGCTAACATGTCTATAACTACCATCATACAGGCTAACATGTCTATAACTACCATCATACAGGCTAACATGTCCATAGTGACCACCATACAGACTAACATGTCTATAGTGACCACCATACGGACTAACATGTCAATAGTGACCACCATACAGACTAACATGTCAATAGTGACCACCATACAGGCTAACATGTCCATAGTGACCACCATACAGGCTAACATGTCCATAGTGACCACCATACAGACTAACATGTCCATAGTGACCACCATACAGGCTAACATGTCTATGGTGACCACCATGCAGGCTAACATGTCCATAGTGACCACCATACAGGCTAACATGTCTATAGTGACCATCATACAGGCTAACATGTCTATAGTGACCACCATGCAGGCTAACATGTCCATAGTGACCACCATACAGGCTAACATGTCTATAGTGACCACCATACAGGCTAACATGTCTATAACTACCATCATACAGGCTAACATGTCCATAGTGACCATCATACAGGCTAACATGTCTATAACTACCATCATACAGGCTAACATGTCAATAGTGACCACCATACAGGCTAACATGTCCACAGTGACCATCATACAGGCTAACATGTCTATAACTACCATCATACAGGCTAACATGTCCATAGTGACCACCATACAGGCTAACATGTCCATAGTGACCATCATACAGGCTAACATGTCCATAGTGACCACCATACAGGCTAACATGTCTATAGTGACCATCATACAGGCTAACATGTCTATAGTGACCACCATACAGGCTAACATGTCCATAGTGACCACCATACAGGCTAACATGTCCATAGTGACCACCATACAGGCTAACATGTCTATAGTGACCACCATGCAGGCTAACATGTCTATAACTACCATCATACAGGCTAACATGTCCATAGTGACCACCATGCAGGCTAACATGTCTATAGTGACCACCATGCAGGCTAACATGTCTATAGTGACCATCATACAGGCTAACATGTCCATAGTGACCATCATACAGGCTAACATGTCTATAGTGACCATCATACAGGCTAACATGTCCATAGTGACCATCATACAGGCTAACATGTCTATAGTGACCACCATGCAGGCTAACATGTCCATAGTGACCACCATACAGACTAACATGTCCATAGTGACCACCATACAGGCTAACATGTCTATAGTGACCACCATACAGACTAACATGTCCATAGTGACCACCATACAGACTAACATGTCCATAGTGACCATCATACAGACTAACATGTCCATAGTGACCACCATACAGGCTAACATGTCTATAGTGACCACCATGCAGGCTAACATGTCTATAACTACCATCATACAGACTAACACGTCTATAGTGACCACCATACAGACTAACACGTCTATAGTGACCACCATACAGACTAACACGTCTATAGTGACCATCATACAGACTAACATGTCCATAGTGACCACCATACAGGCTAACATGTCCATAGTGACCATCATACAGGTTAACATGTCCATAGTGACCACCATACAGGCTAACATGTCCATAGTGACCACCATACAGACTAACATGTTTATAGTGACCACCATACAGGCTAACATGTCCATAGTGACCACCATACAGACTAACATGTCCATAGTGACCACCATACAGGCTAACATGTCCATAGTGACCATCATACAGGCTAACATGTCCATAGTGACCACCATACAGGCTAACATGTCCATAGTGACCACCATACAGGCTAACATGTCCATAGTGACCACCATACAGGCTAACATGTCCATAGTGACCACCATACAGGCTAACATGTCAATAGTGACCACCATACAGGCTAACATGTCCATAGTGACCACCATACGGACTAACATGTCCATAGTGACCACCGTACAGGCTAGCATGCCTGTCTGCTGTATTACATGCATTACTATTGTTCAACCTTTATCAAAGCCTGCCTGCTAGACCACCTGCAACTACAACTGTCTCTCCTGTAATATATGACGCATCACCAGAACTAAGAAATAACACAAGACCTGCAACCTCGCTACTTGTTCCCATCCTAAAAAATAGAAATGGGAATATATATTAAGATTAGTAGCAGATGTTTGAAGCATAGATACAATGTGTATCCTATCTGTTTCTCCAGACAAGGCTATAACATATAGTCAGCAAGTACCGTAGCTTAGAAATACAGACTAGTCACAAAGTGTGCATACATACATAATATTATATCATTTTCCTGAAAAACTACGTGAGCACAATGACATAATGTGTCAACGCAACAGTAGGATATGTGCACGTAATGAGAGAATGTATGAACACAATTAGGTCACGATTGCCCCGAGAGTATGTATGAACACAATTAGGTCACAATTGCCCCGAGAGTATGTATGAACACAATTAGGTCACAATTGCCCCGAGAGTATGTATGAACACAATTAGGTCACAATTGCCCCGAGAGTATGTATGAACACAATTAGGTCACAATTGCCCCGAGAGTATGTATGAACACAATTAGGTCACAATTGCCCCGAGAGTATGTATGAACACAATTAGGTCACAATTGCCCTGAGAGTAGGTATGAACACAATTAGGTCACAATTGCCCCGAGAGTATGTATGAACACAATTAGGTCACAATTGCCCTTAGAGTAGGTATGAACACAATTAGGTCACAATTGCCCTGAGAGTAGGTATGAACAAAATTAGGTCACAATTGCCCTGAGAGTATGTATGAACACAATTAGGTCACAATTGCCCCGAGAGTATGTATGAACAAAATTAGGTCACAATTGCCCCGAGAGTATGTATGAACACAATTAGGTCACAATTGCCCCGAGAGTATGTATGAACACAATTAGGTCACAATTGCCCCGAGAGTATGTATGAACACAATTAGGTCACAATTGCCCTGAGAGTAGGTATGAACAAAATTAGGTCACAATTGCCCCGAGAGTATGTATGAACACAATTAGGTCACAATTGCCCCGAGAGTATGTATGAACACAATTAGGTCACAATTGCCCTGAGAGTATGTATGAACACAATTAGGTCACAATTGCCCCGAGAGTATGTATGAACACAATTAGGTCACAATTGCCCCGAGAGTATGTATGAACACAATTAGGTCACAATTGCCCCGAGAGTATGTATGAACACAATTAGGTCACAATTGCCCTGAGAGTAGGTATGAACACAATTAGGTCACAATTGCCCCGAGAGTATGTATGAACACAATTAGGTCACAATTGCCCTGAGAGTAGGTATGAACACAATTAGGTCACAATTGCCCCGAGAGTATGTATGAACACAATTAGGTCACAATTGCCCCGAGAGTATGTATGAACACAATTAGGTCACAATTGCCCCGAGAGTAGGTATGAACAAAATAGGTCACAATTGCCCCGAGAGTATGTATGAACACAATTAGGTCACAATTGCCCCGAGAGTAGGTATGAACAAAATTAGGTCACAATTGCCCCGAGAGTAGTATGAACACAATTAGGTCACAATTGCCCCGAGAGTAGGTATGAACAAAATTAGGTCACAATTGCCCCGAGAGTAGGTATGAACACAATTAGGTCACAATTGCCCCGAGAGTATGTATGAACACAATTAGGTCACAATTGCCCCGAGAGTATGTATGAACACTAAGAAGAAATAACACAAAATACTAGGGATGGCAACGAATATCCGAATATACTATTCCAGTCACACGTTTGGAAATGCTTGAATCGTTCTGAGAATACTGCTAGGTGTAATCTATGCAAATTGGATTTAACAAATTCGGGTACAATATCAATCTGAATAATCATTTGAAGAAGATGACGTTTACGCGTAAAACAGAAATTTTGTTTGGTAATTTTTAAAAGAGTTTGAGTGAGTTTGAGTTTTTGATAGAATTCTACCGAATATTCGAATATTTGAATACCTTCCCGACCGAATATTCGAATATTTGAATACCTTCCCGACCGAATATTCGAACAGTTTAATCACTATTCGTTGCCATCCCTACACAATACACAGCATTTTATTGAAATATATGTATAACTGTGGTCCAACCGATTTGTATATGTATGTAATACTTGTACGATTGTGATTGTGTTTATGTATGCATATACAATAACATCTGATTAAACTAAACTAGTATACGACTGACAGATTTAACGCCCCTGTTTGTCCCCATTTTGAAGGTGAAGACATCACCTGTGATCATGGTTCCTTTTTAAAAGTGAATGAGCGTACAATAAAATGGTTACACCACAACATTTCCAAATTGCACCCGGAAGTGAACATCTATGCGAACATCTATATCGTCCTAAGCTATAACCCTTTCCCTCATAGAAGCACCTCTTGACGCCATTGTCAATACGACATACATTGACAATGTAGTAGCCAAACCAATGTTCATAAACCCTTTCCCTCATAGAAGCACCTCTTGACGCCATTACCAAATACGACATACATTGATAATGTAGCAGCCAAACCAATGTTCATAAACCCTTTCCCTCATAGAAGCACCCCTTGACGCCATTGCCAATACGACATACATTGACAATGTAGTAGTCCAACCAATGATCATAAACCCTTTCCCTCATAGAAGCACCTCTTGATGCCATTGTCAATACGACATACATTGACAATGTAGTAGCCAAACCAATGTTCATAAACCCTTTCCCTCATAGAAGCACCTCTTGACGCCATTGCCAATACGACATACATTGACAACGTAGTAGTCAAACCAATGTTCATAAACCCTTTCCCTCATAGAAGCACCTCTTGACGCCATTACCAATACGACATACATTGATAATGTAGTAGCCAAACCAATGTTCATAAACCCTTTCCCTCATAGAAGCACCTCTTGACGCCATTGACAATACGACATACATTGACAATGTGGTAGTCAAACCAATGTTCATAAACCCTTTCCCTCATAGAAGCACCGCTTGACGCCATTGCCAATACGACATACATTGACAATGTAGTAGCCAAACCAATGTTCATAATAAAGACCAGAATTTCATGTAGTCCTAGTAATATCTATGGAGGTGGGATATATATGGCGACTACTTATCCACTGCATGATAGCTAAATGGCTGTCGTTTGTATGGAGATATAATAGTATATTAACCTAAATCGCTATGTAGTCCCAGTAATATCTATGGAGGTGGGATATATATGGCAACTACTTATCCACTGCATGATAGCTAAATGGCTGTCGTTTGGATGGAGATATAATAGTATATTAACCTAAATCTCTATGTAGTCCCAGTAATATCTATGGAGGTGGGATAGATATGGCCACTACTTATCCACTGCATGATAGCCAAATAGCTGTCGTTTGGATGGAGATATAATAGGATATTAACCTAAATCTCTATGTAGTCCCAGTAATATCTATGGATGTGAGATAGATATGGCGACTACTTATCCACTGCATGATAGCTAAATGGCTGTCGTTTTGATGGAGATATAATAGTATATTAACGTAAATCTCTATGAAGGAAATGGTTAATATGATAAAAGGGAACTGTGATGAATTCATAAGATATTTTATGAACCTCATTTTGGAAAGTCTCACTTAAATGCAAAATACCAAAATTAGATTCACAAAATATTGGGTGACATCATACTCATGTACGATACTGTGCATAATTATATGTACAGGCTCTGCATTATTCCTATTGGTCTGTTTATGCCGCATATAGTCGCTTACCCTATACCCGATATTATAAATTCTACTAACAATTTATTCAGGAGCTGCATGCGCCTGGTGCGCAATAGGATACTGTACCATAGCCCGTTTATTTTGTGTACTTATAGGTTGGTGTGCAATAGGATACCGTACCATAGCCAGTTTATTTTGTGTAATTATAGGTTGGTGCGCAATAGGATACTGTACCATATCACGTTTATTTTGTGTAATTATAGGTTGGTGCGCAATAGGATACTGTACCATATCCCGTTTATTTTGTGTAATTATAGTTTGGTGCTCAATAGGATACTGTACCATAGCCCGTTTATTTTGTGTAATTATAGGTTGGTGCGCAATAGGATACTGTACCATAGCCCGTTTATTTTGTGTAATTATAGGTTGGTGCGCAATAGGATACTGTACCATAACCAGTTTATTTTGTGTAATTATAGGTTGGTGCGCAATAGGATACTGTACCATAGCCCGTTTATTTTGTGTAAGTATAGGTTGGTGCGCAATAGGATACTGTACCATAGCCCGTTTATTTTGTGTAATTATAGGTTGGTGCGCAATAGGATACTGTACCATAGCCCGTTTATTTTGTGTAAGTATAGGTTGGTGCGCAATAGGATACTGTACCATAGCCCGTTTATTTTGTGTAATTATAGGTTGGTGCGCAATACGATACTGTACCATAGCCCGTTTGTTTTGTGTAATTATAGGTTGGAGCGCAATAGGATACTGTACCTGCGCAATAGGATACTGTACCATAGCCCGTTTATGTTGTGTAATTATAGGTTAGTGTGCAATAGGATACTGTACCATAGCCCGTTTATTTTGTGTAATTATAGGTTGGTGCGCAATAGGATACTGTACCATAGTCCGTTTATTTTGTGTAATTATAGGTTGGTGCGCAATAGGATACTATACCATAGCCCGTTTATGTTGTGTAATTATAGGTTGGTGCGCAATAGGATACTGTACAATAACCCGTTTATTTTGTGTAATTATAGGTTGGTGCGCAATAGGATACTGTACCATAAACCGTTTATTTTGTGTAATTATAAGTTGGTGCGCAATAGGATACTGTACCATAAACTGTTTATTTTGTGTAATTATAGGTTGGTGCGCAATAGGATACTGTACAATATCCCGTTTATTTTGTGTAATTATAGGTTGGTGCGCAATAGGATACTGTACCATACACCGTTTATTTTGTGTAATTATAGGTTGGTGCGCAATAGGATCTGTACCATAGCCCGTTTATTTTGTGTAATTATAGGTCGGTGCGCAATAGGATACTGTACCATAACCCGTTTATGTTGTGTAAATATAGGTTGGTGGGCAATAGGATACTGTACCATAGCCCGTTTATTTTGTGTAATTATAGGTTGGTGCGCAATAGGATACTGTACCATAGCCCGTTTATTTTGTGTAATTATAGGTTGGTGCGCAATAGGATACTGTACGATAGCCCGTTTATTTTGTGTAATTATAGGTTGGTGCGCAATAGGATACTGTACCATATCCCGTTTAATTTGTGTAATTATAGGTTGGTGCGCAATAGGATACTGTACCATAGCCCGTTTATTTTGTGTAATTATAGGTTGGTGCGCAATAGGATACTGTACCATAGCCCGTTTATTTTGTGTAATTATAGGTTGGTGCGCAATAGGATACTGTACCATAGCCCGTTTATTTTGTGTAATTATAGGTTGGTGCGCAATAGGATACTGTACCATAGCCCGTTTATTTTGTGTAATTATAGGTTGGTGCGCAATAGGATACTGTACCATAGCCCGTTTATTTTGTGTAATTATAGGTTGGTGCGCAATAGGATACTGTACCATAGCCCGTTTATTTTGTGTAATTATAGGTTGGTGCGCAATAGGATACTGTACCATAGCCCGTTTATTTTGTGTAATTATAGGTTGGTGCGCAATAGGATACTGTACCATAGCCCGTTTATTTTGTGTAATTATAGGTTGGTGCGCAATAGGATACTGTACCATAGCCCGTTTATTTTGTGTAATTATAGGTTGGTGCGCAATAGGATACTGTACCATAGCCCGTTTATTTTGTGTATTATAGGTTGGTGCGCAATAGGATACTGTACCATAGCCCGTTATTTTGTGTATTATAGTTGGTGGCAATAGGATACTGTACCATACCCGTTTATTTTGTGTAATTATAGGTTGGTGCGCAATAGGATACTGTACCATAGCCCGTTTATTTTGTGTAATTATAGGTTGGTGCGCAATAGGATACTGTACCATAGCCCGTTTATTTTGTGTAATTATAGGTTGGTGCGCAATAGGATACTGTACCATAGCCCGTTTATTTTGTGTAATTATAGGTTGGTGCGCAATAGGATACTGTACCATAGCCCGTTTATTTTGTGTAATTATAGGTTGGTGCGCAATAGGATACTGTACCATAGCCCGTTTATTTTGTGTAATTATAGGTTGGAGCCAAATACGTATGCGCAATAGGATACTGTACCATAGCCCGTTTATTTTGTGTAATTATAGGTTGGTGTGCAATAGGATACTGTACCATAGCCCGTTTATTTTGTGTAATTATAGGTTGGTGCGCAATAGGATACTGTACCATAGCCCGTTTATTTTGTGTAATTATAGGTTGGTGCGCAATAGGATACTATACCATAGCCCGTTTATTTTGTGTAATTATAGGTTGGTGCGCAATAGGATACTGTACAATAGCCCGTTTATTTTGTGTAATTATAGGTTGGTGCGCAATAGGATACTGTACCATAAACCGTTTATTTTGTGTAATTATAGGTTGGTGCGCAATAGGATACTGTACAATACCCGTTTATTTTGTGTAATTATAGGTTGGTGCGCAATAGGATCTGTACCATAGCCCGTTTATTTTGTGTAATTATAGGTTGGTGCGCAATAGGATACTGTACCATAGCCCGTTTATTTTGTGTAATTATAGGTTGGTGCGCAATAGGATACTGTACCATAGCCCGTTTATTTTGTGTAATTATAGGTTGGTGCGCAATAGGATACTGTACCATAGCCCGTTTATTTTGTGTAATTATAGGTTGGTGCGCAATAGGATACTGTACCATAGCCCGTTTATTTTGTGTAATTATAGGTTGGTGCGCAATAGGATACTGTACCATAGCCCGTTTATTTTGTGTAATTATAGGTTGGTGCGCAATAGGATACTGTACCATATCCCGTTTATTTTGTGTAATATATTGGTGCGCAATAGGATACTGTACCATAGCCGTTTTTTGTGTAATTATAGGTTGGTGCGCAATAGGATACTGTACCATAGCCCGTTTATTTTGTGTAATTATAGGTTGGTGCGCAATAGGATACTGTACCATAGCCGTTTATTTTGTGTAATATAGGTTGGTGCGCAATAGGATACTGTACCATAGCCCGTTTATTTTGTGTAATTATAGGTTGGTGCGCAATAGGATACTGTACCATAGCCCGTTTATTTTGTGTAATTATAGGTTGGTGCGCAATAGGATACTGTACCATAGCCCGTTTGTTTTGTGTAATTATAGGTTGGAGCGCAATAGGATACTGTACCTGCGCAATAGGATACTGTACCATAGCCCGTTTATGTTGTGTAATTATAGGTTGGTGTGCAATAGGATACTGTACCATAGCCCGTTTATTTTGTGTAATTATAGGTTGGTGCGCAATAGGATACTGTACCATAGTCCGTTTATTTTGTGTAATTATAGGTTGGTGCGCAATAGGATACTATACCATAGCCCGTTTATGTTGTGTAATTATAGGTTGGTGCGCAATAGGATACTGTACCATATCCCGTTTATTTTGTGTAATTATAGGTTGGTGCGCAATAGGATACTGTACAATAGCCCGTTTATTTTGTGTAATTATAGGTTGGTGCGCAATAGGATACTGTACCATAAACCGTTTATTTTGTGTAATTATAGGTTGGTGCGCAATAGGATACTGTACAATACCCCGTTTATTTTGTGTAATTATAGGTTGGTGCGCAATAGGATCTGTACCATAGCCCGTTTATTTTGTGTAATTATAGGTTGGTGCGCAATAGGATACTGTACCATAGCCCGTTTATTTTGTGTAATTATAGGTTGGTGCGCAATAGGATACTGTACCATAGCCCGTTTATTTTGTGTAATTATAGGTTGGTGCGCAATAGGATACTGTACCATAGCCCGTTTATTTTGTGTAATTATAGGTTGGTGCGCAATAGGATACTGTACCATAGCCCGTTTATTTTGTGTAATTATAGGTTGGTGCGCAATAGGATACTGTACCATAGCCCGTTTATTTTGTGTAATTATAGGTTGGTGCGCAATAGGATACTGTACCATAGCCCGTTTATTTTGTGTAATTATAGGTTGGTGCGCAATAGGATACTGTACCATAGCCCGTTTATTTTGTGTAATTATAGGTTGGTGCGCAATAGGATACTGTACCATAGCCCGTTTATTTTGTGTAATTATAGGTTGGTGCGCAATAGGATACTGTACCATAGCCCGTTTATTTTGTGTAATTATAGGTTGGTGCGCAATAGGATACTGTACCATAGCCCGTTTATTTTGTGTAATATAGGTTGGTGCGCAATAGGATACTGTACCATAGCCCGTTTTTTGTGTAATTATAGGTTGGTGCGCAATAGGATACTGTACCATAGCCCGTTTATTTTGTGTAATTATAGGTTGGTGCGCAATAGGATACTGTACCATAGCCCGTTTATTTTGTGTAATTATAGGTTGGTGCGCAATAGGATACTGTACCATAGCCCGTTTATTTTGTGTAATTATAGGTTGGTGCGCAATAGGATACTGTACAATAACCCGTTTATTTTGTGTAATTATAGGTTGGTGCGCAATAGGATACTGTACCATAACCCGTTTATTTTGTGTAATTATAGGTTGGTGCGCAATAGGATACTGTACCATAGCCCGTTTATTTTGTGTAATTATAGGTTGGTGCGCAATAGGATACTGTACCATAGCCCGTTTATTTTGTGTAATTATAGGTTGGTGCGCAATAGGATACTGTACCATACCCGTTTATTTTGTGTAATTATAGGTTGGTGCGCAATAGGATACTGTACCATAGCCCGTTTATTTTGTGTAATTATAGGTTGGTGCGCAATAGGATACTGTACCATAGCCCGTTTATTTTGTGTAATTATAGGTTGGTGCGCAATAGGATACTGTACCATAGCCCGTTTATTTTGTGTAATTATAGGTTGGTGCGCAATAGGATACTGTACCATAGCCCGTTTATTTTGTGTAATTATAGGTTGGTGCGCAATAGGATACTGTACCATAGCCCGTTTATTTTGTGTAATTATAGGTTGGTGCGCAATAGGATACTGTACCATAGCCCGTTTATTTTGTGTAATTATAGGTTGGTGCGCAATAGGATACTGTACCATAGCCCGTTTATTTTGTGTAATTATAGGTTGGTGCGCAATAGGATACTGTACCATAGCCCGTTTATTTTGTGTAATTATAGGTTGGTGCGCAATAGGATACTGTACCATAGCCCGTTTATTTTGTGTAATTATAGGTTGGTGCGCAATAGGATACTGTACCATAGCCCGTTTATTTTGTGTAATTATAGGTTGGTGCGCAATACGATACTGTACCATAGCCCGTTTGTTTTGTGTAATTATAGGTTGGAGCGCAATAGGATACTGTACCTGCGCAATAGGATACTGTACCATAGCCCGTTTATGTTGTGTAATTATAGGTTGGTGTGCAATAGGATACTGTACCATAGCCCGTTTATTTTGTGTAATTATAGGTTGGTGCGCAATAGGATACTGTACCATAGTCCGTTTATTTTGTGTAATTATAGGTTGGTGCGCAATAGGATACTATACCATAGCCCGTTTATGTTGTGTAATTATAGGTTGGTGCGCAATAGGATACTGTACCATAACCCGTTTATTTTGTGTAATTATAGGTTGGTGCGCAATAGGATACTGTACCATAACCCGTTTATTTTGTGTAATTATAGGTTGGTGCGCAATAGGATACTGTACCATAAACCGTTTATTTTGTGTAATTATAGGTTGGTGCGCAATAGGATACTGTACAATATCCCGTTTATTTTGTGTAATTATAGGTTGGTGCGCAATAGGATACTGTACCATACACCGTTTATTTTGTGTAATTATAGGTTGGTGCGCAATAGGATCTGTACCATAGCCCGTTTATTTTGTGTAATTATAGGTCGGTGCGCAATAGGATACTGTACCATAACCCGTTTATGTTGTGTAAATATAGGTTGGTGGGCAATAGGATACTGTACCATAGCCCGTTTATTTTGTGTAATTATAGGTTGGTGCGCAATAGGATACTGTACCATAGCCCGTTTATTTTGTGTAATTATAGGTTGGTGCGCAATAGGATACTGTACCATAGCCCGTTTATTTTGTGTAATTATAGGTTGGTGCGCAATAGGATACTGTACCATATCCCGTTTATTTTGTGTAATTATAGGTTGGTGCGCAATAGGATACTGTACCATAGCCCGTTTATTTTGTGTAATTATAGGTTGGTGCGCAATAGGATACTGTACCATAGCCCGTTTATTTTGTGTAATTATAGGTTGGTGCGCAATAGGATACTGTACCATAGCCCGTTTATTTTGTGTAATTATAGGTTGGTGCGCAATAGGATACTGTACCATAGCCCGTTTATTTTGTGTAATTATAGGTTGGTGCGCAATAGGATACTGTACCATAGCCCGTTTATTTTGTGTAATTATAGGTTGGTGCGCAATAGGATACTGTACCATAGCCCGTTTGTTTTGTGTAATTATAGGTTGGAGCGCAATAGGATACTGTACCTGCGCAATAGGATACTGTACCATAGCCCGTTTATTTTGTGTAATTATAGGTTGGTGTGCAATAGGATACTGTACCATAGCCCGTTTATTTTGTGTAATTATAGGTTGGTGCGCAATAGGATACTGTACCATAGTCCGTTTATTTTGTGTAATTATAGGTTGGTGCGCAATAGGATACTATACCATAGCCCGTTTATGTTGTGTAATTATAGGTTGGTGCGCAATAGGATACTGTACAATAGCCCGTTTATTTTGTGTAATTATAGGTTGGTGCGCAATAGGATACTGTACCATAAACCGTTTATTTTGTGTAATTATAGGTTGGTGCGCAATAGGATACTGTACAATACACCGTTTATTTTGTGTAATTATAAGTTGGTGCGCAATAGGATCTGTACCATAGCCCGTTTATTTTGTGTAATTATAGGTTGGTGCGCAATAGGATACTGTACCATAGCCCGTTTATTTTGTGTAATTATAGGTTGGTGCGCAATAGGATACTGTACCATAGTCCGTTTATTTTGTGTAATTATAGGTTGGTGCGCAATAGGATACTGTACCATAGCCCGTTTATTTTGTGTAATTATAGGTTGGTGTGCAATAGGATACTGTACCATAGCCCGTTTATTTTGTGTAATTATAGGTTGGTGCGCAATAGGATACTGTACCATAGCCCGTTTATTTTGTGTAATTATAGGTTGGTGCGCAATAGGATACTGTACCATAGCCCGTTTATTTTGTGTAATTATAGGTTGGTGCGCAATAGGATACTGTACCATAGCCCGTTTATTTTGTGTCATTATAGGTTGGTGCGCAATAGGATACTGTACCATAGCCCGTTTATTTTGTGTAATTATAGGTTGGTGCGCAATAGGATACTGTACCATAGCCCGTTTATTTTGTGTAATTATAGGTTGGTGCGCAATAGGATACTGTACCATAGCCCGTTTATTTTGTGTAATTATAGGTTGGTGCGCAATAGGATACTGTACCATAGCCCGTTTATTTTGTGTAATTATAGGTTGGTGCGCAATAGGATACTGTACCATATCCCGTTTATTTTGTGTAATTATAGGTTGGTGCGCAATAGGATACTATACAATAACCCGTTTATTTTGTGTAATTATAGGTTGGTGCGCAATAGGATACTGTACCATAACCCGTTTATTTTGTGTAATTATAGGTTGGTACGCAATAGGATACTGTATCATAGCCCGTTTAGTTTGTGTAATTATAGATTGGTGTGCAATAGGATACTGTACCATAGCCCGTTTATTTTGTGTCATTATAGGTTGGTGCGCAATAGGATACTGTACCATAGCCCGTTTATTTTGTGTAATTATAGGTTGGTGCGCAATAGGATACAATACAATATCCCGTTTATTTTGTGTAATTATAGGTTGGTGCGCAATAGGATACTGTACCATAACCAGTTAATTTTGTGTAATAATAGGTTGGTGCGCAATAGGATCCTGTACAATATCCCGTTTATTTTGTGTAATTATAGGTTGGTGCGCAATAGGATACTATACAATAACCCGTTTATTTTGTGTAATTATAGGTTGGTGCGCAATAGGATACTGTACCATAACCCGTTTATTTTGTGTAATTATAGGTTGGTACGCAATAGGATACTGTATCATATCCCGTTTAGTTTGTGTAATTATAGGTTGGTGTGCAATAGGATAC
>CM026398.1:34503191-34602801 GCA_014843695.1 Archivesica marissinica
CAGACCTACTTGCTGTACCGATCCTGATGTTAGTGACACAGACCTACTTGCTGTACCGATCCTGATGTTAGTGACACAGACCTACTTGCTGTACCGATCCTGATGTTAGTGACACAGACCTACTTGCTGTACCGATCCTGATGTTAGTGACACAGGCCTACTTGTTGTACCGACCCTGATGTTAGTGACACAGACCTACTTGCTGTACCGATCCTGATGTTACCGACACAGGCCTACTTGCTGTACCGACCCTGATGTTATTGACACAGGCCTACTTGCTGTACCGACCCTGATGTTAGTCACACAGACCTACTTGCTGTACCGACCCTGATGTTATTGACACATACCTACTTGCTGTACCGACCCTGATGTTAGTCACACAGACCTACTTGCTGTACCGACCCTGATGTTAGTCACACAGACCTACTTGCTGTACCGACCCTGATGTTAGTCACACAGACCTACTTGCTGTACCGATCCTGATGTTACCGACACAGGCCTACTTGCTGTACCGATCCTGATGTTACCGACACAGGCCTACTTGCTGTACCAATCCTGATGTTAGCTACACAGACCTACTTGTTGTACCGACCCTGATGTTATTGACACAGGCCAGGCCTACTTGCTGTACCGATCCTGATGTTAGTAACACAGACCTACTTGCTGTACCGATCCTGATGTTAGTCACACAGGCCTACTTGCTGTACCGATCCTGATGTTATTGACACAGGCCTACTTGCTGTACCGATCCTGATGTTACCGACACAGGCCTACTTGCTGTACCAATCCTGATGTTAGCTACACAGACCTACTTGTTGTACCGACCCTGATGTTATTGACACAGGCCAGGCCTACTTGCTGTACCGACCCTGATGTTAGTGACACAGACCTACTTGCTGTACCGATCCTGATGTTAGTGACACAGACCTACTTGCTGTACCGATCCTGATGTTATTGACACAGCACCTACTTGCTGTACCGATCCTGATGTTACCGACACAGGCCTACTTGTTGTACCGACCCTGATGTTAGTGACACAGACCTACTTGCTGTACCGATCCTGATGTTACCGACACAGGCCTACTTGTTGTACCGACCCTGATGTTAGTGACACAGACCTACTTGCTGTACCGATCCTGATGTTACCGACACAGACCTACTTGCTGTACCGACCCTGATGTTATTGACACAGACCTACTTGTTGTACCGATCCTGATGTTACCGACACAGGCCTACTTGCTGTACCGACCCTGATGTTATTGACACAGGCCTACTTGCTGTACCGACCCTGATGTTAGTGACACAGACCTACTTGCTGTACCGATCCTGATGTTAGTAACACAGACCTACTTGCTGTACCGATCCTGATGTTAGTCACACAGACCTACTTGCTGTACCGATCCTGATGTTAGTCACACAGACCTACTTGCTGTACCGATCCTGATGTTAGTCACACAGGCCTACTTGCTGTACCGACCCTGATGTTATTGACACAGACCTACTTGCTGTACCGATCCTGATGTTACCGACACAGGCCTACTTGCTGTACCGACCCTGATGTTATTGACACAGGCCTACTTGCTGTACCGACCCTGATGTTAGTCACACAGACCTACTTGCTGTACCGACCCTGATGTTATTGACACAGACCTACTTGCTGTACCGACCCTGATGTTAGTCACACAGACCTACTTGCTGTACCGATCCTGATGTTACCGACACAGGCCTACTTGCTGTACCGATCCTGATGTTACCGACACAGGCCTACTTGCTGTACCAATCCTGATGTTAGTACACAGACCTACTTGTTGTACCGACCCTGATGTTATTGACACAGGCCTCCTACTGCTGTACCGATCCTGATGTTAGTAACACAGACCTACTTGTTGTACCGACCCTGATGTTAGTGACACAGACCTACTTGCTGTACCGATCCTGATGTTAGTCACACAGACCTACTTGCTGTACCGATCCTGATGTTAGTGACACAGGCCTACTTGTTGTACCGACCCTGATGTTAGTAACACAGACCTACTTGCTGTACCGACCCTGATGTTATTGACACAGGCCTACTTGCTGTACCGACCCTGATGTTAGTAACACAGGCCTACTTGCTGTACCGATCCTGATGTTAGTCACACAGGCCTACTTGCTGTACCGATCCTGATGTTATTGACACAGCAGGCCTACTTGTTGTACCGATCCTGATGTTAGTCACACAGACCTACTTGCTGTACCGATCCTGATGTTAGTCACACAGTCCTACTTGCTGTACCGATCCTGATGTTAGTAACACAGGCCTACTTGCTGTACCGATCCTGATGTTATTGACACAGACCTACTTGTTGTACCGACCCTGATGTTATTGACACAGGCCAGGCCTACTTGCTGTACCGACCCTGATGTTAGTGACACAGACCTACTTGCTGTACCGATCCTGATGTTAGTGACACAGGCCTACTTGTTGTACCGATCCTGATGTTAGTGACACAGACCTACTTGCTGTACCGATCCTGATGTTAGTGACACAGACCTACTTGCTGTACCGATCCTGATGTTACCGACACAGGCCTACTTGTTGTACCGACCCTGATGTTAGTGACACAGACCTACTTGCTGTACCGATCCTGATGTTACCGACACAGGCCTACTTGCTGTACCGACCCTGATGTTAGTGACACAGACCTACTTGCTGTACCGATCCTGATGTTACCGACACAGGCCTACTTGCTGTACCGACCCTGATGTTAGTGACACAGACCTACTTGCTGTACCGATCCTGATGTTAGTAACACAGACCTACTTGCTGTACCGATCCTGATGTTAGTCACACAGACCTACTTGCTGTACCGATCCTGATGTTAGTCACACAGACCTACTTGCTGTACCGATCCTGATGTTAGTCACACAGGCCTACTTGCTGTACCGACCCTGATGTTATGACACAGACCTACTTGCTGTACCGATCCTGATGTTAGTAACACAGACCTACTTGCTGTACCGACCCTGATGTTAGTGACACAGACCTACTTGCTGTACCGATCCTGATGTTAGTGACACAGACCTACTTGCTGTACCGATCTGATGTTATGACACAGGCCTACTACCCAAACACCCATGTGTACCGACCTGATGTTAGTGACACAGACCTACTTGCTGTACCGATCCTGATGTTACCGACACAGGCCTACTTGCTGTACCGACCCTGATGTTAGTCACACAGACCTACTTGCTGTACCGATCCTGATGTTAGTGACACAGACCTACTTGCTGTACCGACCCTGATGTTAGCTACACAGACCTACTTGTTGTACCGATCCTGATGTTAGTGACACAGGCCTACTTGCTGTACCGACCCTGATGTTATTGACACAGGCCTACTTGCTGTACCGACCCTGATGTTAGTGACACAGACCTACTTGCTGTACCGATCCTGATGTTAGTAACACAGACCTACTTGCTGTACCGATCCTGATGTTAGTCACACAGACCTACTTGCTGTACCGATCCTGATGTTAGTCACACAGACCTACTTGCTGTACCGATCCTGATGTTAGTCACACAGGCCTACTTGCTGTACCGACCCTGATGTTATTGACACAGACCTACTTGCTGTACCGATCCTGATGTTAGTAACACAGACCTACTTGCTGTACCGATCCTGATGTTAGTGACACAGACCTACTTGCTGTACCGATCCTGATGTTAGTGACACAGACCTACTTGCTGTACCGATCCTGATGTTACCGACACAGGCCTACTTGTTGTACCGACCCTGATGTTAGTGACACAGACCTACTTGCTGTACCGATCCTGATGTTACCGACACAGGCCTACTTGCTGTACCGACCCTGATGTTAGTGACACAGACCTACTTGTTGTACCGATCCTGATGTTACTGACACAGGCCTACTTGCTGTACCGACCCTGATGTTAGTGACACAGACCTACTTGCTGTACCGATCCTGATGTTAGTGACACAGACCTACTTGCTGTACCGATCCTGATGTTAGTGACACAGACCTACTTGCTGTACCGATCCTGATGTTAGTGACACAGACCTACTTGCTGTACCGACCTGATGTTAGTGACACAGGCCTACTTGCTGTACCGACCCTGATGTTAGTGACACAGACCTACTTGCTGTACCGATCCTGATGTTAGTGACACAGGCCTACTTGCTGTACCGATCCTGATGTTAGTGACACAGACCTACTTGCTGTACCGATCCTGATGTTAGTGACACAGACCTACTTGCTGTACCGATCCTGATGTTACCGACACAGGCCTACTTGCTGTACCGACCCTGATGTTAGTGACACAGACCTACTTGCTGTACCGATCCTGATGTTACCGACACAGGCCTACTTGCTGTACCGACCCTGATGTTAGTGACACAGACCTACTTGCTGTACCGACCCTGATGTTATTGACACAGGCCTACTTGCTGTACCGACCCTGATGTTAGTCACACAGACCTACTTGCTGTACCGATCCTGATGTTACCGACACAGACCTACTTGCTGTACCGACCCTGATGTTAGCTACACAGACCTACTTGTTGTACCGATCCTGATGTTACCGACACAGGCCTACTTGCTGTACCGACCCTGATGTTATTGACACAGGCCTACTTGCTGTACCGACCCTGATGTTAGTGACACAGACCTACTTGCTGTACCGATCCTGATGTTAGTAACACAGACCTACTTGCTGTACCGATCCTGATGTTAGTCACACAGACCTACTTGCTGTACCGATCCTGATGTTAGTCACACAGACCTACTTGCTGTACCGATCCTGATGTTAGTCACACAGGCCTACTTGCTGTACCGACCCTGATGTTATTGACACAGACCTACTTGCTGTACCGATCCTGATGTTACCGACACATGCCTACTTGCTGTACCGACCCTGATGTTATTGACACAGGCCTACTTGCTGTACCGACCCTGATGTTAGTCACACAGACCTACTTGCTGTACCGACCCTGATGTTATTGACACATACCTACTTGCTGTACCGACCCTGATGTTAGTCACACAGACCTACTTGCTGTACCGACCCTGATGTTAGTCACACAGACCTACTTGCTGTACCGACCCTGATGTTAGTCACACAGACCTACTTGCTGTACCGATCCTGATGTTACCGACACAGGCCTACCTGCTGTACCGATCCTGATGTTACCGACACAGGCCTACTTGCTGTACCAATCCTGATGTTAGCTACACAGACCTACTTGTTGTACCGACCCTGATGTTATTGACACAGGCCAGGCATACTTGCTGTACCGATCCTGATGTTAGTAACACTGACCTACTTGTTGTACCGACCCTGATGTTAGTGACACAGACCTACTTGCTGTACCGATCCTGATGTTAGTGACACAGGCCTACTTGTTGTACCGACCCTGATGTTAGTAACACAGACCTACTTGCTGTACCGACCCTGATGTTATTGACACAGGCCTACTTGCTGTACCGACCCTGATGTTAGTAACACAGGCCTACTTGTTGTACCGATCCTGATGTTAGTCACACAGGCCTACTTGCTGTACCGATCCTGATGTTATTGACACAGGCCAGGCCTACTTGTTGTACCGATCCTGATGTTAGTCACACAGACCTACTTGCTGTACCGATCCTGATGTTAGTCACACAGGCCTACTTGCTGTACCGATCCTGATGTTAGTAACACAGGCCTACTTGTTGTACCGATCCTGATGTTATTGACACAGACCTACTTGTTGTACCGACCCTGATGTTAGTGACACAGACCTACTTGCTGTACCGATCCTGATGTTAGTAACACAGACCTACTTGCTGTACCGATCCTGATGTTAGTAACACAGGCCTACTTGTTGTACCGATCCTGATGTTAGTCACACAGGCCTACTTGCTGTACCGATCCTGATGTTATTGACACAGCAGGCCTACTTGCTGTACCGATCCTGATGTTACCGACACAGGCCTACTTGCTGTACCAATCCTGATGTTAGCTACACAGACCTACTTGTTGTACCGACCCTGATGTTATTGACACAGGCCAGGCCTACTTGCTGTACCGACCCTGATGTTAGTGACACAGACCTACTTGCTGTACCGATCCTGATGTTAGTGACACAGGCCTACTTGTTGTACCGATCCTGATGTTAGTGACACAGACCTACTTGCTGTACCGATCCTGATGTTAGTGACACAGACCTACTTGCTGTACCGATCCTGATGTTACGACACAGCCTACTTGTTGTACCGACCTGATGTTAGTGACACAGACCTACTTGCTGTACCGATCCTGATGTTACCGACACAGGCCTACTTGTTGTACCGACCCTGATGTTAGTGACACAGACCTACTTGCTGTACCGATCCTGATGTTACCACACAGGCCTACTTGCTGTACCGACCTGATGTTAGTCACACAGACCTACTTGCTGTACCGATCCTGATGTTACCGACACAGACCTACTTGCTGTACCGACCCTGATGTTAGTACACAGACCTACTTGTTGTACCGATCCTGATGTTACCGACACAGGCCTACTTGCTGTACCGACCCTGATGTTATTGACACAGGCCTACTTGCTGTACCGACCCTGATGTTAGTGACACAGACCTACTTGCTGTACCGATCCTGATGTTAGTCACACAGACCTACTTGCTGTACCGATCCTGATGTTAGTCACACAGACCTACTTGCTGTACCGATCCTGATGTTAGTCACACAGGCCTACTTGCTGTACCGACCCTGATGTTAGTCACACAGACCTACTTGCTGTACCGACCCTGATGTTAGTCACACAGACCTACTTGCTGTACCGACCCTGATGTTAGTCACACAGACCTACTTGCTGTACCGATCCTGATGTTAGTGACACAGGCCTACTTGCTGTACCGATCCTGATGTTACTGACACAGGCCTACTTGCTGTACCGATCCTGATGTTAGTGACACAGACCTACTTGCTGTACCGATCCTGATGTTAGTGACACAGACCTACTTGCTGTACCGATCCTGATGTTACCGACACAGGCCTACTTGTTGTACCGACCCTGATGTTAGTGACACAGACCTACTTGCTGTACCGATCCTGATGTTACCGACACAGGCCTACTTGCTGTACCGACCCTGATGTTATTGACACAGGCCTACTTGCTGTACCGACCCTGATGTTAGTCACACAGACCTACTTGCTGTACCGATCCTGATGTTACCGACACAGGCCTACTTGCTGTACCAATCCTGATGTTAGCTACACAGACCTACTTGTTGTACCGACCCTGATGTTATTGACACAGGCCAGGCCTACTTGCTGTACCGACCCTGATGTTAGTGACACAGACCTACTTGCTGTACCGATCCTGATGTTAGTGACACAGGCCTACTTGCTGTACCGATCCTGATGTTAGTGACACAGACCTACTTGCTGTACCGATCCTGATGTTAGTGACACAGACCTACTTGCTGTACCGATCCTGATGTTACCGACACAGGCCTACTTGTTGTACCGACCCTGATGTTAGTGACACAGACCTACTTGCTGTACCGATCCTGATGTTACCGACACAGGCCTACTTGCTGTACCGACCTGATGTTAGTGACACAGACCTACTTGCTGTACCGATCCTGATGTTACCGACACAGGCCTACTTGCTGTACCGATCCTGATGTTACCGACACAGGCCTACTTGCTGTACCAATCCTGATGTTAGCTACACAGACCTACTTGTTGTACCGACCCTGATGTTATTGACACAGACAGGCCTACTTGCTGTACCGATCCTGATGTTAGTAACACAGACCTACTTGCTGTACCGACCCTGATGTTAGTGACACAGACCTACTTGCTGTACCGATCCTGATGTTAGTCACACAGACCTACTTGCTGTACCGATCCTGATGTTAGTGACACAGGCCTACTTGTTGTACCGACCCTGATGTTAGTAACACAGACCTACTTGCTGTACCGACCCTGATGTTATTGACACAGGCCTACTTGCTGTACCGACCCTGATGTTAGTAACACAGGCCTACTTGTTGTACCGATCCTGATGTTAGTCACACAGGCCTACTTGCTGTACCGATCCTGATGTTATTGACACAGGCCAGGCCTACTTGTTGTACCGATCCTGATGTTAGTCACACAGACCTACTTGCTGTACCGATCCTGATGTTAGTCACACAGGCCTACTTGCTGTACCGATCCTGATGTTAGTAACACAGGCCTACTTGTTGTACCGATCCTGATGTTATTGACACAGACCTACTTGTTGTACCGACCCTGATGTTAGTGACACAGACCTACTTGCTGTACCGATCCTGATGTTAGTAACACAGACCTACTTGCTGTACCGATCCTGATGTTAGTAACACAGGCCTACTTGCTGTACCGATCCTGATGTTAGTCACACAGACCTACTTGCTGTACCGATCCTGATGTTACCGACACAGGCCTACTTGCTGTACCGATCCTGATGTTACCGACACAGGCCTACTTGCTGTACCGATCCTGATGTTTTGACACACAGGCCTACTTGCTGTACCGACCCTGATGTTAGACACAGACCTACTTGCTGTACCGATCCTGATGTTAGTGACACAGGCCTACTTGCTGTACCGATCCTGATGTTAGTGACACAGACCTACTTGCTGTACCGATCCTGATGTTAGTGACACAGACCTACTTGCTGTACCGATCCTGATGTTACCACACAGGCCTACTTGTTGTACCGACCCTGATGTTAGTGACACAGACCTACTTGCTGTACCGATCCTGATGTTACCGACACAGGCCTACTTGTTGTACCGACCCTGATGTTAGTGACACAGACCTACTTGCTGTACCGATCCTGATGTTACCGACACAGGCCTACTTGCTGTACCGACCCTGATGTTAGTCACACAGACCTACTTGCTGTACCGATCCTGATGTTACCGACACAGACCTACTTGCTGTACCGACCCTGATGTTAGCTACACAGACCTACTTGTTGTACCGATCCTGATGTTACCGACACAGGCCTACTTGCTGTACCGACCCTGATGTTATTGACACAGGCCTACTTGCTGTACCGACCCTGATGTTAGTGACACAGACCTACTTGCTGTACCGATCCTGATGTTAGTAACACAGGCCTACTTGCTGTACCGATCCTGATGTTAGTCACACAGACCTACTTGCTGTACCGATCCTGATGTTACCGACACAGGCCTACTTGCTGTACCGATCCTGATGTTACCGACACAGGCCTACTTGCTGTACCAATCCTGATGTTAGCTACACAGACCTACTTGTTGTACCGACCCTGATGTTATTGACACAGGCCAGGCCTACTTGCTGTACCGACCCTGATGTTAGTGACACAGACCTACTTGCTGTACCGATCCTGATGTTAGTGACACAGGCCTACTTGTTGTACCGATCCTGATGTTAGTGACACAGACCTACTTGCTGTACCGATCCTGATGTTAGTGACACAGACCTACTTGCTGTACCGATCCTGATGTTACCGACACAGGCCTACTTGCTGTACCGACCCTGATGTTATTGACACAGGCCTACTTGCTGTACCGACCCTGATGTTAGTCACACAGACCTACTTGCTGTACCGATCCTGATGTTACCGACACAGGCCTACTTGCTGTACCAATCCTGATGTTAGCTACACAGACCTACTTGTTGTACCGACCCTGATGTTATTGACACAGCAGGCCTACTTGCTGTACCGACCCTGATGTTAGTGACACAGACCTACTTGCTGTACCGATCCTGATGTTAGTGACACAGGCCTACTTGTGTACCGATCCTGATGTTAGTGACACAGACCTACTTGCTGTACCGATCCTGATGTTAGTGACACAGACCTACTTGCTGTACCGATCCTGATGTTACCGACACAGGCCTACTTGTTGTACCGACCCTGATGTTAGTGACACAGACCTACTTGCTGTACCGATCCTGATGTTACCGACACAGGCCTACTTGTTGTACCGACCCTGATGTTAGTGACACAGACCTACTTGCTGTACCGATCCTGATGTTACCGACACAGGCCTACTTGCTGTACCGACCCTGATGTTAGTCACACAGACCTACTTGCTGTACCGATCCTGATGTTACCGACACAGACCTACTTGCTGTACCGACCCTGATGTTAGCTACACAGACCTACTTGTTGTACCGATCCTGATGTTACCGACACAGGCCTACTTGCTGTACCGACCCTGATGTTATTGACACAGGCCTACTTGCTGTACCGACCCTGATGTTAGTGACACAGACCTACTTGCTGTACCGATCCTGATGTTAGTAACACAGGCCTACTTGCTGTACCGATCCTGATGTTAGTCACACAGACCTACTTGCTGTACCGATCCTGATGTTACGACACAGGCCTACTTGCTGTACCGATCCTGATGTTACCGACACAGGCCTACTTGCTGTACCGATCCTGATGTTAGCTACACAGACCTACTTGTTGTACCGACCCTGATGTTATTGACACAGACCTACTTGCTGTACCGACCCTGATGTTAGTGACACAGACCTACTTGCTGTACCGACCCTGATGTTAGTGACACAGACCTACTTGCTGTACCGATCCTGATGTTAGTGACACAGGCCTACTTGCTGTACCGATCCTGATGTTAGTGACACAGACCTACTTGCTGTACCGATCCTGATGTTAGCGACACAGGCCTACTTGTTGTACCGACCCTGATGTTAGTGACACAGACCTACTTGCTGTACCGATCCTGATGTTAGTGACACAGGCCTACTTGCTGTACCGACCCTGATGTTATTGACACAGGCCTACTTGCTGTACCGCCTGATGTTAGTCACACAGACCTACTTGCTGTACCGACCCTGATGTTATTGACACAGACCTACTTGCTGTACCGACCCTGATGTTAGTCACACAGACCTACTTGCTGTACCGACCCTGATGTTAGTCACACAGACCTACTTGCTGTACCGACCCTGATGTTAGTCACACAGACCTACTTGCTGTACCGATCCTGATGTTACCGACACAGGCCTACTTGCTGTACCGATCCTGATGTTACCGACACAGGCCTACTTGCTGTACCAATCCTGATGTTAGCTACACAGACCTACTTGTTGTACCGACCCTGATGTTATTGACACAGAACAGGCCTACTTGCTGTACCGATCCTGATGTTAGTAACACTGACCTACTTGTTGTACCGACCCTGATGTTAGTGACACAGACCTACTTGCTGTACCGATCCTGATGTTAGTCACACAGACCTACTTGCTGTACCGATCCTGATGTTAGTGACACAGGCCTACTTGTTGTACCGACCCTGATGTTAGTAACACAGACCTACTTGCTGTACCGACCCTGATGTTATTGACACAGGCCTACTTGCTGTACCGACCCTGATGTTAGTAACACAGGCCTACTTGTTGTACCGATCCTGATGTTAGTCACACAGGCCTACTTGCTGTACCGATCCTGATGTTATTGACACAGGCCAGGCCTACTTGTTGTACCGATCCTGATGTTAGTCACACAGACCTACTTGCTGTACCGATCCTGATGTTAGTCACACAGGCCTACTTGCTGTACCGATCCTGATGTTAGTAACACAGGCCTACTTGTTGTACCGATCCTGATGTTATTGACACAGACCTACTTGTTGTACCGACCCTGATGTTAGTGACACAGACCTACTTGCTGTACCGATCCTGATGTTAGTAACACAGACCTACTTGCTGTACCGATCCTGATGTTAGTAACACAGGCCTACTTGTTGTACCGATCCTGATGTTAGTCACACAGGCCTACTTGCTGTACCGATCCTGATGTTATTGACACAGCAGGCCTACTTGCTGTACCGATCCTGATGTTACCGACACAGGCCTACTTGCTGTACCAATCCTGATGTTAGCTACACAGACCTACTTGTTGTACCGACCCTGATGTTATTGACACAGGCCAGGCCTACTTGCTGTACCGACCCTGATGTTAGTGACACAGACCTACTTGCTGTACCGATCCTGATGTTAGTGACACAGGCCTACTTGTTGTACCGATCCTGATGTTAGTGACACAGACCTACTTGCTGTACCGATCCTGATGTTAGTGACACAGACCTACTTGCTGTACCGATCCTGATGTTACCGACACAGGCCTACTTGCTGTACCGACCCTGATGTTAGTGACACAGACCTACTTGCTGTACCGATCCTGATGTTACTGACACAGGCCTACTTGCTGTACCGACCCTGATGTTAGTCACACAGACCTACTTGCTGTACCGATCCTGATGTTACCGACACAGACCTACTTGCTGTACCGACCCTGATGTTAGTTACACAGACCTACTTGTTGTACCGATCCTGATGTTACCGACACAGGCCTACTTGCTGTACCGACCCTGATGTTATTGACACAGGCCTACTTGCTGTACCGACCCTGATGTTAGTGACACAGACCTACTTGCTGTACCGATCCTGATGTTAGTGACACAGACCTACTTGCTGTACCGATCCTGATGTTAGTCACACAGACCTACTTGCTGTACCGATCCTGATGTTAGTCACACAGACCTACTTGCTGTACCGATCCTGATGTTAGTCACACAGGCCTACTTGCTGTACCGACCCTGATGTTATTGACACAGACCTACTTGCTGTACCGATCCTGATGTTAGTAACACAGACCTACTTGCTGTACCGATCCTGATGTTAGTCACACAGGCCTACTTGCTGTACCGATCCTGATGTTAGTGACACAACCTACTTGCTGTACCGATCCTGATGTTACCGACACAGGCCTACTTGCTGTACCGATCCTGATGTTAGCTACACAGACCTACTTGTTGTACCGACCCTGATGTTATTGACACAGGGCCTACTTGCTGTACCGACCCTGATGTTAGTGACACAGACCTACTTGCTGTACCGATCCTGATGTTAGTGACACAGGCCTACTTGCTGTACCGATCCTGATGTTAGTGACACAGACCTACTTGCTGTACCGATCCTGATGTTAGTGACACAGACCTACTTGCTGTACCGATCCTGATGTTAGTGACACAGGCCTACTTGCTGTACCGACCCTGATGTTAGTGACACAGACCTACTTGCTGTACCGATCCTGATGTTACCGACACAGGCCTACTTGTTGTACCGACCCTGATGTTAGTGACACAGACCTACTTGCTGTACCGATCCTGATGTTACTGACACAGGCCTACTTGCTGTACCGACCCTGATGTTAGTGACACAGACCTACTTGCTGTACCGATCCTGATGTTAGTGACACAGGCCTACTTGTTGTACCGATCCTGATGTTAGTGACACAGACCTACTTGCTGTACCGATCCTGATGTTAGTGACACAGACCTACTTGCTGTACCGATCCTGATGTTACCGACACAGGCCTACTTGTTGTACCGACCCTGATGTTAGTGACACAGACCTACTTGCTGTACCGATCCTGATGTTACCGACACAGGCCTACTTGTTGTACCGACCCTGATGTTAGTGACACAGACCTACTTGCTGTACCGATCCTGATGTTACCGACACAGGCCTACTTGCTGTACCGACCCTGATGTTAGTCACACAGACCTACTTGCTGTACCGATCCTGATGTTACCGACACAGACCTACTTGCTGTACCGACCCTGATGTTAGCTACACAGACCTACTTGTTGTACCGATCCTGATGTTACCGACACAGGCCTACTTGCTGTACCGACCCTGATGTTATTGACACAGGCCTACTTGCTGTACCGACCCTGATGTTAGTGACACAGACCTACTTGCTGTACCGATCCTGATGTTAGTAACACAGACCTACTTGCTGTACCGATCCTGATGTTAGTCACACAGACCTACTTGCTGTACCGATCCTGATGTTAGTCACACAGACCTACTTGCTGTACCGATCCTGATGTTAGTCACACAGGCCTACTTGCTGTACCGACCCTGATGTTATTGACACAGACCTACTTGCTGTACCGATCCTGATGTTACCGACACATGCCTACTTGCTGTACCGACCCTGATGTTATTGACACAGGCCTACTTGCTGTACCGACCCTGATGTTAGTCACACAGACCTACTTGCTGTACCGACCCTGATGTTATTGACACATACCTACTTGCTGTACCGACCCTGATGTTAGTCACACAGACCTACTTGCTGTACCGACCCTGATGTTAGTCACACAGACCTACTTGCTGTACCGACCCTGATGTTAGTCACACAGACCTACTTGCTGTACCGATCCTGATGTTACCGACACAGGCCTACCTGCTGTACCGATCCTGATGTTACCGACACAGGCCTACTTGCTGTACCAATCCTGATGTTAGCTACACAGACCTACTTGTTGTACCGACCCTGATGTTATTGACACAGGCCAGGCCTACTTGCTGTACCGATCCTGATGTTAGTAACACTGACCTACTTGTTGTACCGACCCTGATGTTAGTGACACAGACCTACTTGCTGTACCGATCCTGATGTTAGTCACACAGACCTACTTGCTGTACCGATCCTGATGTTAGTGACACAGGCCTACTTGTTGTACCGACCCTGATGTTAGTAACACAGACCTACTTGCTGTACCGACCCTGATGTTATTGACACAGGCCTACTTGCTGTACCGACCCTGATGTTAGTAACACAGGCCTACTTGTTGTACCGATCCTGATGTTAGTCACACAGGCCTACTTGCTGTACCGATCCTGATGTTATTGACACAGGCCAGGCCTACTTGTTGTACCGATCCTGATGTTAGTCACACAGACCTACTTGCTGTACCGATCCTGATGTTAGTCACACAGTCCTACTTGCTGTACCGATCCTGATGTTAGTAACACAGGCCTACTTGTTGTACCGATCCTGATGTTATTGACACAGACCTACTTGTTGTAACGACCCTGATGTCATTGACACAGGCCAGGCCTACTTGCTGTACCGACCCTGATGTTAGTGACACAGACCTACTTGCTGTACCGATCCTGATGTTAGTGACACAGGCCTACTTGTTGTACCGATCCTGATGTTAGTGACACAGACCTACTTGCTGTACCGATCCTGATGTTAGTGACACAGACCTACTTGCTGTACCGATCCTGATGTTACCGACACAGGCCTACTTGTTGTACCGACCCTGATGTTAGTGACACAGACCTACTTGCTGTACCGATCCTGATGTTACCGACACAGGCCTACTTGTTGTACCGACCCTGATGTTAGTGACACAGACCTACTTGTTGTACCGATCCTGATGTTACCGACACAGGCCTACTTGCTGTACCGACCCTGATGTTAGTCACACAGACCTACTTGCTGTACCGATCCTGATGTTACCGACACAGACCTACTTGCTGTACCGACCCTGATGTTAGCTACACAGACCTACTTGTTGTACCGATCCTGATGTTACCGACACAGGCCTACTTGCTGTACCGACCCTGATGTTATTGACACAGGCCTACTTGCTGTACCGACCCTGATGTTAGTCACACAGACCTACTTGCTGTACCGATCCTGATGTTAGTAACACAGACCTACTTGCTGTACCGATCCTGATGTTAGTGACACAGACCTACTTGCTGTACCGACCCTGATGTTATTGACACAGCAGCCTACTTGCTGTACCGATCCTGATGTTAGTGACACAGACCTACTTGCTGTACCGATCCTGATGTTAGTGACACAGACCTACTTGCTGTACCGATCCTGATGTTAGTGACACAACCTACTTGCTGTACCGATCCTGATGTTACCGACACAGGCCTACTTGTTGTACCGACCCTGATGTTAGTGACACAGACCTACTTGCTGTACCGATCCTGATGTTACCGACACAGGCCTACTTGTTGTACCGACCCTGATGTTAGTGACACAGACCTACTTGTTGTACCGATCCTGATGTTACCGACACAGGCCTACTTGCTGTACCGACCCTGATGTTAGTCACACAGACCTACTTGCTGTACCGATCCTGATGTTACCGACACAGACCTACTTGCTGTACCGACCCTGATGTTAGCTACACAGACCTACTTGTTGTACCGATCCTGATGTTACCGACACAGGCCTACTTGCTGTACCGACCCTGATGTTATTGACACAGGCCTACTTGCTGTACCGACCCTGATGTTAGTGACACAGACCTACTTGCTGTACCGATCCTGATGTTAGTAACACAGACCTACTTGCTGTACCGATCCTGATGTTAGTCACACAGACCTACTTGCTGTACCGATCCTGATGTTAGTCACACAGACCTACTTGCTGTACCGATCCTGATGTTAGTCACACAGGCCTACTTGCTGTACCGACCCTGATGTTATTGACACAGACCTACTTGCTGTACCGATCCTGATGTTAGTAACACAGACCTACTTGCTGTACCGATCCTGATGTTAGTCACACATACCTAGTTGCTGTACCGATCCTGATGTTAGTGACACAGGCCTACTTGTTGTACCGACCCTGATGTTAGCTACACATACCTACTTGTTGTACCGACCCTGATGTTAGTAACACAGACCTACTTGCTGTACCGACCCTGATGTTATTGACACAGACCTACTTGCTGTACCGATCCTGATGTTAGTCACACAGACCTACTTGCTGTACCGATCCTGATGTTAGTCACACAGACCTACTTGCTGTACCGATCCTGATGTTAGTGACACAGGCCTACTTGCTGTACCGATCCTGATGTTATTGACACAGCAGGCCTACTTGTTGTACCGATCCTGATGTTATTGACACAGACCTACTTGTTGTACCGACCCTGATGTTAGTGACACAGACCTACTTGCTGTACCGATCCTGATGTTAGTAACACAGACCTACTTGCTGTACCGATCCTGATGTTAGTCACACAGGCCTACTTGCTGTACCGATCCTGATGTTAGTGACACAGGCCTACTTGCTGTACCGATCCTGATGTTACCGACACAGGCCTACTTGCTGTACCAATCCTGATGTTAGCTACACAGACCTACTTGTTGTACCGACCCTGATGTTATTGACACAGGCCTACTTGCTGTACCGATCCTGATGTTAGTGACACAGACCTACTTGCTGTACCGATCCTGATGTTAGTGACACAGACCTACTTGCTGTACCGATCCTGATGTTACCGACACAGGCCTACTTGTTGTACCGACCCTGATGTTATTGACACAGGCCTACTTGCTGTACCGACCCTGATGTTATTGACACAGACCTACTTGCTGTACCGACCCTGATGTTAGTGACACAGACCTACTTGCTGTACCGACCCTGATGTTATTGACACAGACCTACTTGCTGTACCGATCCTGATGTTAGTGACACAGACCTACTTGCTGTACCGATCCTGATGTTAGCAACACAGGCCTACTTGTTGTACCGACCCTGATGTTAGTGACACAGACCTACTTGCTGTACCGACCCTGATGTTATTGACACAGACCTACTTGCTGTACCGATCCTGATGTTAGTAACACAGGCCTACTTGCTGTACCGATCCTGATGTTAGTCACACAGACCTACTTGCTGTACCGATCCTGATGTTACTGACACAGGCCTACTTGCTGTACCGATCCTGATGTTACCGACACAGGCCTACTTGCTGTACCAATCCTGATGTTAGCTACACAGACCTACTTGTTGTACCGACCCTGATGTTAGTGACACAGGCCTACTTGTTGTACCGACCCTGATGTTAGTGACACAGACCTACTTGCTGTACCGATCCTGATGTTAGTGACACAGGCCTACTTGTTGTACCGACCCTGATGTTAGTGACACAGACCTACTTGTTGTACCGATCCTGATGTTACCGACACAGGCCTACTTGCTGTACCGACCCTGATGTTATTGACACAGGCCTACTTGCTGTACCGACCCTGATGTTAGTCACACAGACCTACTTGCTGTACCGATCCTGATGTTACCGACACAGACCTACTTGCTGTACCGACCCTGATGTTAGTACACAGACCTACTTGCTGTACCGATCCTGATGTTATTGACACAGGCCTACTTGCTGTACCGACCCTGATGTTAGTCACACAGACCTACTTGCTGTACCGACCCTGATGTTATTGACACAGACCTACTTG
Organism: Archivesica marissinica; assembly: GCA_014843695.1. NCBI lineage: Eukaryota > Metazoa > Mollusca > Bivalvia > Venerida > Vesicomyidae > Archivesica > Archivesica marissinica. Next base: position 34,521,306 of record CM026398.1, read on the forward strand.
CTGTACCGACCCTGATGTTAGTCACACAGACCTACTTGCTGTACCGACCCTGATGTTAGTCACACAGACCTACTTGCTGTACCGATCCTGATGTTACCGACACAGGCCTACTTGCTGTACCGATCCTGATGTTACCGACACAGGCCTACTTGCTGTACCAATCCTGATGTTAGCTACACAGACCTACTTGTTGTACCGACCCTGATGTTATTGACACAGCCAGGCCTACTTGCTGTACCGATCCTGATGTTAGTAACACAGACCTACTTGTTGTACCGATCCTGATGTTATTGACACAGACCTACTTGTTGTACCGACCCTGATGTTATTGACACAGGCCTACTTGCTGTACTGACCCTGATGTTATTGACACAGACCTACTTGCTGTACCGATCCTGATGTTAGTGACACAGACCTACTTGCTGTACCGATCCTGATGTTAGCAACACAGGCCTACTTGTTGTACCGACCCTGATGTTATTGACACAGACCTACTTGCTGTACTGACCCTGATGTTATTGACACAGACCTACTTGCTGTACTTTTCCTGATGTTAGTGACACAGGCCTACTTGCTGTACCGATCCTGATGTTAGTCACACAGACCTACTTGCTGTACCGATCCTGATGTTAGTGACACAGCAGGCCTACTTGCTGTACCGACCCTGATGTTAGTGACACAGGCCTACTTGCTGTACCGATCCCAATGTTAGTGACACACACCTTATGTTATGTTATATTTCGGGTTTTACGCCTGCATCAGCACCATGTCGGGCTATATCGCCGGCGGGCAGTTTACCTAACAACACCTTTCATGGGCAGGCTCCAGCGGTTAACCAGTACTTGGGTGCACCAACCTCGGTAAGAAATTGCCAACTTTATCATATAAATGAGACACGGCCTGAGCGGGGCTCGAACCCGTGACCATCAGTGATGATAGGTTACAGTGGTATACAAGTCAGCGACCTTAACCACTCGACCACGGAGGCGGATGTGACACGGACCTACTTGCTGTACCGATTCTGATGTTAGTGACACGGGCCTACTTGCTGTACCGAGAAGTTATCAGATTTTCGTTCATATAAAAGACAATTTATTATAGATTTATGATCATCGCATAGTGGAATCATTTCTCTGTGGATACGAATTAGTGAAATATGACCAGCAATATTTGAATGGTTTGTAGACGCAATAGCCCTTAGGGACAAGTAGTTTGATGTAGTTTTTTGCATTATTGTCTTTCGCATTAAAGAGAGAGAGAGAGAGAGAGAGAGAGAGTTTTGAGGTGTCGGTTTGATAAATTTCACATTAACCACATTGATTGTTGCTGCCCCCTAAACAATCGATGCTCCATGGACTTGAGTCTCGTCGTAATAATTGCTACATTATAGGCATGTATTGGAAATTAAATGTTTATGTTTTTACAGACGGATATGTAGTCCAGTGGTAACACGCTGGACTGTTAATCCAGGGATCGCAGGTTCGATCCCCCGTCTGACCCTAATAAAATTAACAGTCTTTCAGATGGGACGTTAAACCGAGGTCTCGTGTCGGTGCTTTACACCGTGCACGTAAAATAACCAGATGAGATTCTGGAATGGGTCTCTGTCTGTATCATGCACTATCCTCCAAAATCTAAAATAACTAATCTCTTCAGGAGGCGTCGCTCATATGGGTAACCGGTAGCGACGCTAAATAAACGTAAAACACCACCATGCTTTTACTCCACAGCAGACGAGGCCAATTACTTGTATCTACCGGTATAGTACGTTTAGGATAACTTTACAGTGACGTCACTCAATATATACTCCCGTTGGGACGTTAAACCGAGGTCTCGTGTCGGTGCTTTACAGCGTGCACGTAAAATAACCAGATGAGATTCTGGAATGGGTCTCTATCTGTATCATGCACTATCCTCCACAATCTAAAACAACTAATCTCTTCAGGAGGCGTCGCTCATATGGGTAACCGGTAGCGACGATAAATAAACGTAAAAAAACAAACCCGTTGGCTATGTCCACAACACAAGACAGGTACATCGGCTTAAAAATCAGTAAGCGGTGTTTTGGATTAAAAATACATTATCATAATATCGATAACTGTAAATTTACCTGAATTAACTGTACTGATAGGTATAGCCCTTGTATGTCACTGTCAAATTACTGTACGTTTAGGATAACTTGACAGTGACGTATAAGGGCTGTGCCTATCAGTACAGGTAATTCAGGTAAATTTACAGTTATTGATACGCTGCTATAGCCGTAAATATAGAGGATATTTGTTTGTTTTGAGTGAATATGGAATATATCTCACTGAGAAGTGAGAACATTTCAAATATTTTCACGAGCGCGCGTATGAGGGAAAGGGTTAAAAGTGTACTGACCTGTCAAAGCAATGCTATAGAATCAGAAATCACCTGAATGGTTACTATAGCTGGTCCAAGAACCTTGGAGGGAAACTTGTCAAATATGCACCAACCCAGAAACCAACAGGCCTTGAAAATAGTCTTCTATTCATAGCGTTCCATAAAGCTAATGGAAAATTCATTATCTTGCAATTATAGAGATTCAGTGTCACCTGTTTCAGTATTAATTGCCTTGAGTGGAAGTCGAGATAGCTCAGTGGTAGCGCCTTCGCTTCATGTGCGAAAGACCAGGAGTTCGAGCCCCGCTGGAGCAGTCACGAGTGTGCCCTTAGGCAAGGCATTTAAATTCCACATGCCTCTTCTCTCTCCCTCGTGGCGATGGATTCCATCAGGAATGAGGTCTCGAGAGTGATTAATATAAGTTATAAGAACTTTTTTCGCAATCGAGCTAAAATAATTGTGTATAAACTAAACGAATGGCCTTAACGAACGTACTAGCAATAGCCTGGTTAGTTGATCTCAATCAGTACATGTCTCACAGTTTTTGCACAAGTGTTGCAGCAATCCGTCTACCATTCATCAGAAGCCAAGCAGGAATGTTCACAGCTTCAAGCAGACGACACCTTGCAATCTAAATAAAAATGAATTTCTTACTATGCGCAGCTAATTCCACGATAGAACCCGGGGTTTACATATTATAATTAACTAGGACCTATATATATTAGTTTAGATTATACACTTTTATTTTAGCTTGATTGCTAAGCAAGTTTTTACAAGAGTAATCGTTCACAATACCTCATGACATATGAGAGAAGAGGAGAGAAGGGCAATCGAACGGGATGCTGTTTGTCGCGAACTCCGGGAATTTCCCATCAGTAGCAAACGTGCTAGCACGACTTCCAGGGCCTAGTGAGTGTTGTAAATAATTGTTACACACGTACAAATAATTGTTACACACGTATTCTATCAAATACATTATAGATACTCCATTTAATTATCAATAATTCATCTCGATCCACACATTCTCAAATAAATGCAGCATCAATGTGTAGAAAAACGAAGACTGTTGTAGTAAGCACTAGAAATGTGATATACGAAGAGGTGCACTAGAAATGTGATATACGAAGTGAAGACGAAGAGATGCACTAGAAATGTGATATACGAAGTGGTGCACTAGAAATGTGATATACGAAGTGGTGCACTAGAAATGTGATATACGAAGTGGTGCACTAGAAATGTGATATACGAAGAGGTGCACTAGAAATGTGATATACGAAGTGGTGCACTAGAAATGTGATATACGAAGTGGTGCACTAGAAATGTGATATACGAAGTGGTGCACTAGAAATGTGATATACGAAGTGGTGCACTAAATGTGATATACGAGGTGCACTAGAAATGTGATATACGAAGAGGTGCACTAAAATGGATATACAAGAGTGCACTAGAAATGTGATATCGAAGTGGTGCACTAGAAATGTGATATACGGAATACGAAGAGGTGCACTAGAAATGTGATATACGAAGTGAATACGAAGAGGTGCACTAGAAGTGATATACGAGAGTACACTAAAATGTGATATACGAAGTGAATACGAAGAGGTGCACTAGAAAGTGATATAGAGGAATACAAAGGTGCACTAAAATGTGATATACGAAGTGAATACGAAGAGGTGCACTAGAAATGTGATATACGAAGTGGTGCACTAGAAATGTGATATACGAAGTGGTGCACTAGAAATGTGATATACGAAGAGGTGCATTAGAAATGTGATATACAAAGAGGTGCACTAGAAATGTGATATACGAAGAGGTGCACTAGAAATGTGATATACGAAGTGAAGACGAAGATGTGCAGTAGAAATGTGATGTACGAAGTGAATACGAAGATGTGCACTAGAAATGTGATATACGACGTGAATACGAAGAGGTGACAAGTCCTGTACCATCTTTCGAAGGGGTCCCTTGTAGGGCCACATCCTGCACGATTTGTCAGCTCACAGCAGCAATAATGGTTCCGGTTTCTTCGCTGGGGTCCTCACGCCACCAAGAAGTCTGCATCCCACCGTCTTCCTTGAAGGAGATCCGTCCCCTTGAAGGAGCCGGCTAAAAGAAAACCAGCTATCCGCCGCCGCCAGCACTAAGTGTTGATGTCTCGCCAAGTAGGGAAGTTAGTCGTATGGTACTCTATATGTAAATGTATAGAGTCACGCGATTCCGATGGCGCGGCTTCAGTCAGCGAAGTCCTTGAACCATATTCCTGTTGTGAGCTGTGCCTAGGTCACGACGTGCACGTTGTGGAGGAGAGACCTGAGATTTACACCAAATGCCCAATGATATCATTTTATACACCACGGGAAAGACATTATGCCTGTTAGTATATAATGCACATATTACAAATAATCAAGCACATATAACAGACGGATCTGTAGTCCAGTGGTTAACACGCTGGACTGGTAATCCAGGGATCGCAGGTTCGACCCCCGTCTGACCCTAATAAAATTAACAGTCTTTCAGATGGGACGTTAAACCGAGGTCTCGTGTCGGTGCTTTACACCGTGCACGTAAAAGAACCATAGGATACTCTGGAATGGGTCTCTGTCGGTATCATATGGGCAACCGGTAGCGACGATAAATAAACGTAAAACACACACATAATGAAGATGATGGGGACTTTGATGACCTGGACAACGATGGACAAGATTATTTTAACGGGCGATTAGTGAGAGTTAATCTAATTCGAGAAAGAATTGGTAGGCAATAATACACCATAAATGAACCCCGCCTGGATGAGAGTTCCTCAAGTAATGTGTGTGTCACTGCGTGTGCTCTTAAATCAGTGTATTCCATATTTGCTAGCGCTTGACAATTATACAAAATAAAACAACGACGTCACTCAATATCTACATTTCGAGTGCTTTACGTTGAGCGATCTGTAGTCCAGTGGTAACATGCTGGACTGGTAATCCAGGGATCGCAGGTTCGATTCCCCGTCTTTTAGATGGGACTTTAAATCGAGGTCTCGTGTCGGTGCTGTACACCGTGCATGTAAACCTGAGACGATTCTGGAATGGGGCTATCATTGCACAATCCTCCAAAAATCTAAAATGACTAATCTCTTCAGGAGGCGCAGATCATATGGGCAACCGGTAGCGACGATAAATAAACGTAAAACACACACACGTTGAGCTTTCGGATAGCACTTTATCTAAATCGTAAACTGATCGTTGTCCTCATATTGGCCTCTGGTGTATTATTTTGGAAAATGTTGGTGTGTCGTGAAAAGGTCTGATGAGAATCGATTAGTACTGAGAAGTACGGTGTTACTCACTCATACGGTCTCAACAGTTTATTGTCTAGCATATAGTTACTCTTCTCAATAGCTCCACTGAGCTATAGTTTCAACTCTTCATTTATTATTTAAGCGAGGTTGTCACTTAGTAGGCGACAAAAATGAAGTGTCTGGACGGTATGAACGACAAACGCAGGTGACAGGAACATGTCTAATTTATTTATTGTGTGTTTTACGTTTATTTATCGTCGCTACCGGTTGCCCATATGAGCGACACCTCCTGAAGAGATTAGTTATTTTAGAGTTTTGGAGGATCGTGCAATGATACAGACATAGCCCCATTCCAGAGTCTCCTCTGGTTCTTTTACATGCACGGTGTACAGCACCGACACGAGACCTCGGTTTAAAGTCCCATCTGATAGACAGTTAATTTTATTAGAGTATATATAGAAGGAGATCTTACACGGTGACGGCTGCAGAGAAGATTAAGTGTTTTCATTTTGTTTGACATTGTATGGGACGGACTGGCATTGGATTTGGAATGACATAGGAATGACAACTTGAATAATGAAGGTTCGATTCCCGTCTGACCTTAATAAAATTAAGTCTTTCAGATGGGACGTTAAACCGAGGTCTCGTGTCGGTGCTGGAGACTCTGGATATGTCTATGTCTGTATCATTGCACTATCCTCCAAAAATCTAAAATGGACTAATTTTACGTTTATTTATCGTCGCTACCGGTTGCGCATATGATACAGACAGAGACCCATTCCAGAGTCTCCTCTGGTTCTTTTACGTGCACGGTGTAAAGCACCGACACGAGATCTCGGTTTAACGTCCCATCTGACAGACTCTTAATTTTATTTATTTCTCTTACAAGCATTCATTTATTGTATTGTATTACAGGAATGTATGGCTGCACATGTACCAGAAATAAGCAAATCAGCACGTATTCAATATTTTAATGTAAATGCACATTCCCGTATGTGTTGACAATATAATAAATAATAAAACGTCATAAAGTATTCAGATTGTCTATATAATTTAGACATCTATAACTTGCACTGAGATGCAAATATGATGTGGGCAGACTGCTTTGCAAGCTACGAGTGGCGGTTGTTTCAGGTTACCAGCATTTATTATAGTATAGTAATAGATTGGATTTGGCCATCAAATATCATTGATCGCTGATTAATCGATTTTTACTTGGCGACTAATCGATTTTAAACATTTGATATCGTCCACCCCCTGATAAATATCAGAGAATAATTCCAAGCTGCCGTAGTCCACATTCAAGCATACAATACATATTGTTGTAAATGAGGTTAGTTTAAACATACATGTATTTTATTCGGATCAAATACTGTAGCAAACCTCTCTTTCTACTTATAAATATTGTCCGGTACAAATGCTCTAACCAGGGTCTATCCTATCGTAGACTCGCTGGAGTTGTCTAGGGGGCTTCTCTACGGTCCTTCAATAATGCTCTAACCAGGGTCTATCCTATCGTAGACTCGCTGGCGTTGTCTAGGGGGTTTCTCTACGGTCCTTCAATAATGCTCTAACCAGGGTCTATCCTATCGTAGACTCGCTGGAGTTGTCTAGGGGGTTTCTCTACGGTCCTTCAATAATGCTCTAACCAGGGTCTATCCTATCGTAGACTCGCTGGCGTTGTCTAGGGGGTTTCTCTACGGTCCTTCAATAATGCTCTAACCAGGGTCTATCCTATCGTAGACTCGCTGGCGTTGTCTAGGGGGTTTCTTTATGGTCCTTCAATAATTTATAACTCAACACAGTCTATCATTTTCCTTTGTATAATATAACGAGGTTAGTTTAAACATATTTTATTCGGATCAAATACATATATACATATATAAACACAATTTTTAAATTTTTTATACATTCGAACCGATATGGGTCGAGAAACAAGCTTAAAGCTTATATGAATCCCTTCCCAAACGAGGTTAGGTTTAGAGATTAGTCTTAGAGGTTTTATACATTTATTACTCGACTAAACTTGGAGTATACCTGTAACAAAAGAAAACAAAATAAACATTAGTGATTTCACCACACATATATGGTGAATCTTGGAGTTGCAAGCACGTCATTGCGTCTAAGGGTCCAATACTGTAACTGAGAAGATATTTCACATCACTATTCGAATCATACTTCGTTGTTACTGTCTTCAGTGTGTGCTATAGGGGGTACATTGTCGTAACCAGCAACATCCTCATCACTGGCTTCTGCACAGGCGCTTTGTTTTGTACTTGGAGATACACTAAGAACGCCACACCTTTTGAAGCCGTTTGCGATGGTTTCTGACTGTGTGTCTTTCCATGAAGAATTCACCACCAGATTGCATGCTTACGTTTATCTTTCTCAGGATCTGTGGGCCGAAGTATTGTCCAGTTGTGCTTTGGTGGCCGAGTGGTGAAAGTCGTTGACTTCAAATCACTTGTCCCTTACCACTGTAGATTCGACTCCTACTGGGGTGTCGAATTCTTTCATGAGAGGACGCTATCCAGATGTCTTGCGGAAGGTCGGTGGTTCTACCAGCAATACTAGAGGGAGTCACCGTGTGACCTAAGTTATTTGTGCGATTTAATCTACAAAACCAAAAGCACACTAGTTGAGCATTGACGTGTTGGAGTTCGTGCATGTGATGCGTCAGCTTCGTCGTCTGAATGATGACCTGATGCACCGGCTGCAGCAGGAATGTCGTCTTGGGTGGAAGGAATTTGACTTGTCAGTAGTTTTCCTATTTCCTATCAACACCATGATCAGTTTCTGATTGACAGTCATATCTAACTGCGCACAGACAACAGTTCTAGATCTATAGAAATTGTAAGTATGATCGATATTTTGTATAATAATACTTAAGCTTATTAGTGGATAACCTAGGCTCAGGGATTGATTAAATGTATGGATTACCATAAATGTTGACCTTGTTGACCATGTTGTAACTTTGCATTTTGTATAATAGTAACTGACATAACTTTGCCAGATTCTGTAATTCTGTCAGGTAAGCTTTTCTCCGAGGTGGCGTCTGAGGTTTCTGTCGTCCATTGGCTAATGTGTGTGTGTTTTAGGTTTATTTATCGTCGCTACCGGTTGCCCATATGAGCGACGCCTCCTGAAGAGATTAGTCATTTTAGATTTTTGGAGGATAGTGCAATGATACAGACAGAGACCAATTCCAGAGTCTCCTCTGGTTCTTTTACGTGCACGGTGTACAGCACCGACACGAGACCTCGGTTTAACGTCCCATCTGAAAGACTGTTAATTTTATTAAGGTCAGACGGGGGATCGAACCTACGATCCCTGGATTACCAGTCCAGTCCATTGGCTATCAAATTGCTGCTTCTCATGAACCAAATTAGCGCATACACACTAGCTCACCTTAACTGTGAAAATAACAGTCAAATATCTCATAACGACACAATTCTGGTGAAATTGCATGACATAGTTCAAGCCTTGTCTGCTATAAATAAGAAAAACACATTAATGAATTGTCGTCTGCTGCAACTATTTGAACTATTTATAGATTATATATATAATATAGAATGCAAAGAGATAATGGAAAACTCTAAGTAACTTCCTCTACTGAACCAACAGCCGGTATACTCAGCATTGGCCTGTTAGCTCCATTGCAACAACATATATCCGGTTTATTCAAACGAGGTCAAAACAGTAGGTCAACTTAACATCACTAGGTGAATCGCTGACTTGTATACCACTTTAACCAATCATCTCTGATGGTCACGGGTTCGAGCCCCGCTCAGACCGTGTCTCTTTATATGAAATAATGGCAGTTTCTTAGAGGTTGTGGCTCCAAGTACTGGTTAACCGCTGGAGCCTGCCAAGGAAATGTGTTGTTAGGTATAGGCCTACTGCCCGTCGCTCATATAGGCAACCGGTAGCGACGATACCAAAAAGATCAACAGTAGGAATGTTGCCAAATTTGGTACGTAGCATCTCTGTACTATAACATATACCATGTCTGTACAATAGCATATACAATGTGTGTACAAATGAGGTCACTGGGTTATAAAACTGATACTAATCGGAACCTTCGCTATCGAGATACAAACAGCATAATTAACTTTCAATTGAACAGATACATGCTGCATACCTAAACGAATCCCACTGGGGGTTGCCGAAATCTCTCATGTGAGGAAGCTATCCAAATGGCTTATGGAAGGTCTGTGGTTCTATCGGTTGCCAGTTCGCACCTGAAATACTGCTCGGAGGGGCATCCGGGGTCTTCCTCCACCATTAACAGCTGGCTAGTCGGTCGCCATGTGATCTAAGCTGTTGGTGCGACATTAAACCGCAAACAACAAACACACCAACTTGTTGGCATACTACAAACGTCAGGTGAGCAATTTAATGCGACCGTCGTGTTTGCATGTGCCTTGATTGCATTTCTGGAGACGTCTGGTTGCCAATGGAGCAGCAAATCATCACTTACAAGCTTTTCCTTTAATGGAGTATGTCCAATAAAAGTTGGCAATTCTTTAAATTAAATAGTGTTTTAGGGTGGAATAATTTGGTGAAGCTATTATATCTGTGTGTTTATGATAACTGCTAATGTAGGAGTTGGGTTAATGTCCACCAGTGATTGATGTCATGCAATGCTACCTAAATACTTACTGATTATGACAAGACCCTCCGGGGTGGCAATAGTTCCTGATATTGACTGAGTCCTTCGGGGGTTATTAAGCTATCTCATCAAATACTGTCTCCCTATGTTGAGTTTGTAGTGTCTTATTCCAGTGTCTGCGAATGTTAATCGGGCTCATAAGAACGCCCTCAACCGTTAAGAAAGCGTTCGAGCCGTACCGGAAAATGACTTGTGGGAGAATCTCTCCTTAACTATTTTCCCACATTTCAACTTCCATTCTCTCACAATTTAACTCCCGTACGAAGATTTAAAAATTAGATAACAGAACCTTCTGTAAATATCGAGCTACCAGAATTTGTTACTGTCGTATTGTTGTTCAAAATGATCGTCACAATTCCTTAGACGGTTGTTAGTACTATGTAATTGTATTATTTGCAAAGTCAGAATTACCCAAGGGTTTTGTAAACAATACAACTCAAGACTTGGAAAATATATAATCTTATTTTGACTACGATAGTATTGTTCTCGTTTGACTCCGATGCTGCGTTTTCTCGCGGTTTTATGGATAATTATAAACATTTATTTTAGCTCGATTGCGAAACAAGTTCTAACAACTTATATTAATCACTCTCAAGACCTCTTTCCTGATGGAATCCGTCGCACGAGGGAGAGAGAAGAGGCAATGTAGAATGTAAATGCCTTGCCCAATTGCACAATTGTAACGGCTCCAGCGATGCTCGAACTCCGGGCATTTCGCGCCTAAGCGAACACGCTACTACTGTGCTATCACTATTTCCACAAAGCTGGATAATTGAGATATTATGTAATCATTATGGCGGCCATATTGGATTTACGACCTTCCTGATTGAGCACAGACTGGTGCTCTATCTAATAATCCCCCATGTAATTTGCTACTTATACACTAACGTTCATGCTTTTATCACACAAAACAGGATTCTTATGGTATGTGTTACGGATCTATCCCACTATAGTAACAAATCATAATATATTTAGCAGATAATTGATTGCACGTAACTCACTTTTAGCATGCTTTATTTAAATTACTCACAATGAAATCAGAAGCTACACGAATACAGCGAACGTTCAACTTTCTGAATTTAAATTACTCACAATGAAATCAGAAGCTACACGAATACAGCGAACGTTCAACTTTCTGAATTTAACGTTTATAGAAATATAAGTTTCCAATCTTCAACTCAACTTGTTTATTGCATAAAGCATATACATGTACATGCTATGAGCATGCATACATATGCGTTGCGTGTTATACGTTTATTTATCGTCGCTACCGGTTGTCCATATGAGCGACGCCTCCCTCCTGAAGAGATAGGTCATTTTAGATTTTTGGAGGATAGTGCAATGATACAGACAGAGACCCATTCCAGAATCTCCTCTGGTTCTCTTACGGTGTACAGCCACTGACACGAGACCTCGGTTTAAAGTCCCATTTGAAAGACTGTTAATTTTATTAGTGTCAGACGGGGTATCAAACCTGCGATCCCTCGATTACCAGTCCAGCGTGTTAATAAATACATGCACTTTTATAGAGAAGTTATATACAGGACGAGGATGACGATGATAATGTGCCTTTGACTGCCCTTGTGGCCGAGTTCTCTATGCAACTTAATGATCTCCACCATATTGATGATGACCTGCTGGCCCCGAGGTTATTAAACTTTTCTCAGATCTCAAACTCAAGCTCAAGTGATCTGATTGGTTGGTTCTGAGTGTTACTGTCAGCTAAACCTGGAGACAGAGGATACCTCTGCTGAATGGGAAAAGACTCTTGTGAACAGTTACACATGCAATCAGAGTGACGTCCCATGTGATGATGATCTGAGTGATAGTGATTCAGACACTGTGATACTTCCTGGCCCTGATATGACTCACAGGAACGTTCTTGAGCTAGTAGCGCTTTGTACCAGAAAACGACCTGAGTTATCTAGAAATGGCCCAACATTTGCAGTCAATGACTGAAATGAAGATATATAGTAAAGGAAAGAGGTAACCATACAAGCACGTCGCTTTCTCCTCAATCCTACATGTATGTACATATTATGTATTCTTGACTATGTATATTCAAAGAAATACATATTCTTTAAACCAAACATGCGTTGTACACAGAAACAGATTTTAATGGAGTTGTATTGTGAAGTAACTTTGCGACATGCTATATGCTATGCTGACGTAGTAATTTAGTGTCATTTCTTTTTATTCCTGTATGTATACGGACATTTGTTCAAAACGTTACCCCCCTCCCCCCCCCCCACCCGCCTCCGAAAACCCATCTAAACCGAAAACCCCTCCAACCCGAACTTCTCTTCTGATCCGGAAGACGTTCTGTTTAGAGGGGTTACACTGTACTATATATATATACTGCATGTTGTACAATTCATATTTACGCATAACCGTTACCGGAATAGGATTAGGAGGAAAGATGGGCGTCTTGTAGACTACTTCTCCGAACACATGTGTGTGTGTGTGTGTGTATTTCGCTCAGCTTTTGTAATTGACTTTGTTGAATTGCTCCAGGTTATACAAATGCATTACACATACATGGATGTACACGATTTTGACAGACCCTGTTATAATAATATATTATTCTCCGCGTGCCTCCTAGCCTGGGTTCCATTCTATAGATATTTCACTGTTTTTACTTCTTGCAAAATGACATTGATATTACTAGAAACTCAACGGCTCAATTAACGGTTTGTTGTTCAATAATATATGTATATGACGGACAAGGCAACACATAGCAACCCCTGTTCCCAAGGCTAGGGGCTTCCGTGGCCGAGTAGTTACCGTCGATGACTTCAAATCCTACACCAATGTAGGCTCGAATCTGTCCGATTAGCGCAGTGGTTAGCGCGCTCGCTTCTCACCAATGCAACCCGGGTTCGATCCTCGGACAGGGAAGTATGTGAGATGGTACGATGGTCGCCAGATCGGACAGGTGGGTTTTCTCCGGGTACTCCGGTTTCCTCCCACACGAATGACCACATATACGCTTTCATCCGCGTCAACGAGAGTATTTAATATAAGTTGTTGAAACTTGCTTCGCAATCGTTGTAAAATAAATAAAGTTTTAAAAGCTCGAATCTCACTATGGGTGCGTTCATATAAGAAACTGCTAGTCCGCTGGCTTGTGGAAGGTCGGTGGACTGGCCAGTCTATGTAGGAAATATGGGAGGGGCACCCGGGGACTTCCTCCATCAATAATAGCTGCAGAGGCGCCATATGAAATATATTACGCAGTTGGTGCGACGATAAAATCCCCGCCCTCTCCTCATGGCGTGCGTGCACGTCACTGTCGGGGCACATCTCGTAGCAGCAGCCTAGAACACATGGTATATTCAGCGTGTCGCACGATCTTTTACGAGTACACACAGCATTTATCCAGCATTGTCCAGCAGTCAAGAAGATTCAACACGTAGCGACATGCGGCGGGAGCGAGTATACGACATGCAGCGGGGGCGAGTATACGACATGCGGAGGGGCGAGTATACGACATGTGGCGGGGCGAGTATACGACATGCGGAGGGGCGAGTATACGACATGCGGCGGGGGCGAGTATACGACATGCGGCGGGGGTGAGTATACGACATGCGGAGGGGCGAGTATACAACATGCGGCGGGGCGAGTATACGACATGCGGGCGGGGTGAGTATACGACATGCGGCGGGGGCGACATATACGACATGCGGCGGGGGCGAGTATACAACATGCGACAGGGACGAGTATACGACATGCGGCGGGGGCGAGTATACGACATGCGGAGGGGCGAGTATATACAACATGCGGCGGGGCGAGTATGCGACATGCGGCGGGGGCGAGTATACGACATGCGGCAGGGACGAGTATGCGACATGCGGGCGGGGCGAGTATACGACATGCGGCGGGGGCGAGTATACGACATGCGGCGGGGGCGAGTATACGACATGCGGCGGGGACGAGTATACGACATGCGAGGGGCGAGTATGCGACATGCGGCGGGGGCGAGTATACGACATGCGGCGGGGCGAGTATACGACATGCGGCCGGGGCGAGTATACGATATGCGGCTGGGCGAGTATACGACATGCGAAGGGGGCGAGTATACGACATGCGAAGGGGCGAGTATACGACATGCGGACGGGCGAGTAGACGACATGCGGCGGGGGCGAGTATACGACATGCGGCGGGGGCGAGTATACGACATGCGGCGGGGCGAGTATACGACATGCGGCGGGGGCGAGTATACGACATGCGGAGGGGCGAGTATACGACATGCGGCGGGGACGAGTATAAACAAAACTATTGGATTGGACTATAAACCCCCAAAACAAACAAAACAAATATATCAGTCTCCCTTTTCGCATAGCAAGAGAGAAGTAATGTACGTTGGAGAATCGGATTGTGCCATATCCTCGTTTCATGCTACTAGTTACCAGCGTGACATAACACACCTCCATTAAACAGCCAACCTGTATTAAGCAGCCAGTTTCCAGTTTCCCAATATGCTATGTTGTACATAATTGACCTCTATTAAGCAACCCCCTGTGCCGAGCAGCCATTTTCTGTGAATACATTGACTGGCTGCTTAAGACAGGTTTGACTGTATCAACATTTTGAACCTAACAATAAATAATCAAACAAATGACATTTTCTGTTTCTGTGTGTAATGGAATTATTCTTTTCGTTAGCTCATAGAAATGTATGATTACATGCTATTGTATACTAGAGGACATAGAAAACGCACACTTCGGATAAATGTGTTTTTACATGAAAAACAATAACTATATAAATACATAGTTTTAAACATTTTGGAATATTTTTAGTTGTTCAGTTTGTGTTTTGTAATACAGATTTGCTATATCATTGATGGAATCCTTCGTATTTCGTTTTCATGTAATAATAATCATATAATGTAGGTGTGCGTTTTCTATGTCCTCTAGTATTCCCCCATACGTATGACAGCCATTTACCGATCATATTTTATGGACAAGCAGTCGGCATATCCGTCTCATATTGATATGACCATACTGGGAATGTATTAAGGTTGTATACTGGGAATGTATTAAGGTTGTATACTGGGAATGTATTAAGGTTGTATACTGGGAATGTATTAAGGTTGTATACTGGGAATGTATTAAGGTTGTATACTGGGAATGTATTAAGGTTGTATAGGGAAGTATTATGTTATGGGATAAGTAAAAAACAAAAAAACAAAAACAAAAAAACAAAAAAACAAAAAAACAAAAAAACAAAAAAACAAAAAAACAAATAAGGTTGTATACTGGAAGTATTAAGGTGTATACTGGGAATGTATTAAGGTTGTATACTGGGAATGTATTAAGGTTGTATACTGGGAATGTATTAAGGTTGTATACTGGGAATGTATTAAGGTTGTATACTGGGAATGTATTAAGGTTGTATACTGGGAATGTATTAATGTTGTATACTGGGAATGTATTAATGTTGTATACTGGGAATGTATTAAGGTTGTATACTGGGAATGTATTAAGGTTGTATACTGGGAATGTATTAAGGTTGTATACTGGGAATGTATTAAGGTTGTATCCACAATGCTATTCTGACCTTTACAGATATTCCTGTTTGGTTGGCTCCTAATTTGTGGATGTATGTGGTATTGTTTATGGCGCTGAGAGGCGCTCATATGTGGACAATATGGAACGGACTCACTATAATTATATACAGTCAAACCTGTGTTAGTGGTCACCTCTATTAAGCAGCCACCTGTACTAAGCAGCCACTTTCTCTGACTCCGTTTGCTGGCTGCTTAAGACAGGTTTGACTGTAGATCAATATTATTTATCAGCAGCAATGTTGCATGTGGTGATTTTTCACTTCATATGTTGACCAATGTGTACAATGAAATGTATAATATACAAAATATACGTACATTTACAAACCACGTTTTAGTAGAGTGCCAACCCTGAGGCCACACAGTGTGGAATTTGGGGTCTTTAAAGGGTATGAACTGTAACCCTCTGTACCAAGTCCTATTTTCCACGCACGTACGAACGCACGCACGCACGCACGCACGCACGCACACACATATATAATATATTGGCTTGAACTAGGATTTTGGGATCCGAGGTAACTGGGCATTTAAAGCGAAATGGATCCAACAAGGCCTTTGGACTCTGGAGCAAATCTCTAAGGCTCAACGAAATACACGTTTCACCAAGTTCTAGCCCCCGGCCAGCAGGTTCTAGTTGCATGGCAGATGTGCTACCTATGCCACAATTGTGTAAACTGGCCAGTGCTCTACCGATATCGGGTAGTATGGGACCTGGACTCGAACATGGGAACGCTGCACATACATGCTTGTAAGTGTGTATTACCTACGTTCCCAGGTACTTTAACCCCGCTCCACATTGTCCTAGCATAGGCTTGAACTCAGACCGTCTGGGCACACCGACACATTGCATGGCATGCTAGAAACACATTCAACTCCAGTATTGTGTCCATGAATAATTGTTTGCGAAAGTCAGCTTCCATGTGTCCTCTGGGATTCTGCAGCAAATGCAATTTAAGAGGCAGAGAAGCGAATAATGTTGCCAACTCCCCCTGCGTAAAGAATGGAAACATGTCTAGGAGCCGCCTTTGCCAAAGTACGCAGCTGAGTCCACATCATTGTGTAAAACATATTGATGTAGCTCTTCCTACGAAGTAAATGTCAGTGTTATTTCTTGGTTGTTTGGATTATTGTGTCGGGGAAAACATGCATTTTCCTCTCGTTTATAATGGTATGGTTATTTGCGTTATTTATCGTCGCTACCGGTTGCCCATTTGAGCGATACCTCCTGAAGAGATTAGTCATTTTAGATTTTGGAGGATTGTGCACTGATACAAATAGAGACCCATTCCAGAGTCTACTCTTGTTCTTTTACGTGCACGGTGTAAAACACCGATACGAGACCTCTGTTTAACGTCCTATCTGAAGGACTGTTAATATTATTAGTTTAACCAATATTTTATTTAAGAATGGTACATAACATAGGAATAGTTGCAACAGCACGGTTAGGATTGGGGGGGGGGAGTTACATAGTAACTTATTCGAATCCCTTTCCTTTTAATATTATGGTCAGACGGGGGCTTGAACCTGCGATCCAACGTGTTATCCACTGCACTATTAACTACTGGTCCGTCTGTCTGGGGAGCATAACCCAAGAATCCCCTAGTCAAGTGCACATGTGGTGATCGCTTGCCATAGACTACACCTACTGACACGTCTGTCTGGAGAGCATAACCCAAGAATCCCCTAGTCAATTGCATATGTGGTGATCGCTTGCTATATACTACACCTACTGGTCCGTCTGTCTGGGGAGCATAACCCAAGGATCCCCTAGTCAAGTACACATATGGTGATCGCTTGCTATAGACTACACCTACTGGTCCGTCTGTCTGGGGAGCATAACCCAAGGATCCCCTAGTCAAGTGCACATGTGGTGATCGCTTGCTATAGACTACACCTACTGATCCGTCTGTCTGGGGAGCATAACCCAAGAATCCCCTAGTCAAGTGCACATGTGGTGATCGCTTGCTATAGACTACACCTACTGATCCCTCTGTCTGGGGAACATAACCCAAGAATCCCCTATTCAAGTGCACATGTGGTGATCGCTTGCTATAGACTACACCTACTGGTCCGTCTGTCTGGGGAGCATAACCCAAGAATCCCCTAGTCAAGTGCACATGTGGTGATCGCTTGCTATAGACTACACCTACTGATCCCTCTGTATGGGGAGCATAACCCACGGATCCCCTAGTCAATTGCACATGTGGTGATCGCTTGCTATATAGACTACACCTACTGATCCGTCTGTCTGGGGAGCATAACCCAAGAATCCCCTAGTCAAGTGCACATGTGGTGATCGCTTGCTATAGACTACACCTACTGATCCGTCTGTCTGGGGAGCATAACCCAAGGATCCCCTAGTCAAGTGCACATGTGGTGATCGCTTGCTATAGACTACACATACGAAGTAGCCCATCTGCACGCCAAACAATCACTATAATTTTCAACGCTCCTCTGACCGACTTGGGAAAAGATATTTTCATTATATATATTTAAGGGACAAAACCCACTGTTTTCTTGTTGTTCCTCCAAATGCGTTCAGAGTGCACCCCAGACGATCAAAACAAATTCCCCAGGAAAGCAAAACCCCGGACCCCTTACTTATTTTGAATCCATATGTAAACAGTCTTAGCTACGCACCTGACCATGTCTGCTTGATTAAGCACATATCAATCTTGATATGGAGTGCATGTCGGATTTTACATGGGGAATGTTAAGGGTATATTTATTTGCATGAATGCGTGTATTATAGATCTAGAGAAGTACATGCTTGAACATAGAGCAATATCGAATGTTTTGCCATGTTTGCAAGATCGCAATATGCAACGTTTGTGTGTGTATATAACGTAAAATCATAGTATGCATTGTTCAATCGCAGACTGATCTGTAGTCCAGTGGTAACACACTGGATTGGTAAAATAAAATTAATAGTCTTTCAGATGGGACGTTAAACCGAGGTCTCGTGTCGGTGCTGTACACCGTGCACGTAAATGAACCAGAGGAGACTTTGGAATGGGTCTATGTCTGTATCATTGCACTATCCTCCAAAAATCTAAAATTACTAATTTCACGCACGCACGCACGGTCATACGGCGACTCTCCAGCTATTATTGGTGGAGGTAGAAACCGGATGCACGCCCCCACCCACCATACCGGGAAGGATTTCAGACACGGACGGACGGACGGACGGACGGACACCCGGGTAGATCCACCAATATTCATAATATTTGAAATAACAATTAATAGTATTAAGCATAGTGCACCCCAGACGATCAAAACAAATTCCCCAGGGAAGCAAGACCCCGGACCCCTTACTTATTTTTTTTTTTTAATACAAATTTATTTTAGCTCGATTGCGAAACAAGTTATTTCAACTTATATAAATCACTCTCGAGACCTCATTCCTGATGGAATCCATCGCCTCGAGGGAGAGAGAAGAGGCAACGTGGAATTTAAATGCCTTGCCTAAGGGCACACTCGTAACGGCTCCAGTGCGGCTCGAACTCCGGACCTTTCGCACCTGAAGCGAACGCGCATCCACTGCGCTATCACGACTTCCAGCTATTATTGGTGGAGGTAGAAACTTATTAAGTAAGTACTGAGGAGAGTCGCGTCTACCCGTTGCGGCCGAGGACCTTGAACGGAACCGACCTCGACCTGAACCGGCAAAGGAACGTTTGCAAATAAGTTTTCAATGATATAGGCAGTTAACCCATGTTTTGTTCAAACCTCGTCACACTGGGTATATTGATGTAATCCGGAATTCTTTCATTGGAAATCCAGGACATAATTAAAGCAGATCAAATTCGATCAATTCATCAAAAAAGTAATTTTGCAATTTGGTCCTCTTCGAGTTACTGAGCCTCCACTCGTAACTCACACAAGTCAATTTGCAATTTAGGGCATAGCTATATATCGACTGCAGAGTGTGTGTTTTACGTTTATTTATCGTCGTTACCGGTTGCCCATATGAGCGCCGCCTCCTGAAGAGATTAGTCATTTTAGATTGTTGGAGGATAGTGCAATGATACAGACAGAGACCCATTCCAGAGTCTCCTCTGGTTCTTTTACGTGCACGGTGTAAAGCACCGACACGAGACCTCGGTTTAATGTCCCATATGAAAGACTGTTAATTCATTAGTGTCAGACGGGGGATCGAACCTGCGATCCCTGGATTACCAGTCCAGCGTGTTACCACTCGACTACAGACCGACATGTTTGCACATAGAGTAGTGGATTATTAATGTAGTTTGATTTTATGCGATTATTGAATATTATATTTATAAATTTAAAATTTGCGCCAACTATATAGCATGGTTATCACGAGTCAATCTTCGTATACTTAAGTAGATTAAGACCCTATTTGTGTTTTAAAGTATATGAGAATTAATTTTAAACCAAATCACAATACAAGCATTTAATCGCATGAGTACGTTCTCTTTGTTCCATTTGTAATTTTTTCTTCACACACAATTGGGGAGGCGTACTAATTTTACAATAATGTGTAAAGTCACGCATATTGCCTTGCTAACGACTATCAATTGGATCTAAATAAACTGTGTACAGAGTTATAACGTGTGGCAACACTAACAACATATACAACTAGTTAGTGTATATATAACCGCCATTCAGTCCCTCATCATTCGAACCCCCCCCCCCCCTCGTCTGACCCCTAATAAAAACTAACAGTCTTTCAGATGGGACGTTAAACCGAGGTCTCGTGTCGGTGCTTTACACCGTGCACGTAAAAGAACTAGAGTAGATTCTGGAATGTGTCTCTGTCTGTATCATTGCACTATCCTCCAACAATCTAAAATGACTATTCTCTTCAGGAGGCCTGCTCATATGGACAACCGATAGCTTGAGAACAGGCGTCGATATATTTTGCCTGGAAAGACAAATAAATATATTTTAACACCGATACCATTAATAGGGACGTATTGAAGCTAAAAAATGAAAAATCGACAGACTGGAACCTAGTAGCGACGTTAATTAAACGTAAAACACACATCTCATCGCTGTAGTTTCGAATCCCACCACAGACGTTTGGGGTCCGAACAAGTGGTTTCGAGTTCAACACCATTATTTATTGTTTTAAGAACATTTTGATAAATTTAATCATTAAGTGCACAGCTGCTACGCCAAAATCTATTATATTCGAACCTATAAAACCATTTAAAGATATATATAGTCAAACATATTCTGCAGATCCAATGTAACAATTATTGACTTGTGTTCAGTAGGTCTGGACATGTTGGCTTTTGTCTGCTTTTTCATAAATCCGTCAAATGTATGATTTGCTTGATTGCAATATGCTCCATGAACAATGACAAAAGTGCACTCAATATCAGCAAGATGCATGTTGAGCCATGGTAGGGTGTTATTCAAGCATTGCTATGGCATGACTGGGTGTCATATTAACTAAGAGCCTCTTGGTTCATGCCTCGAATGTGTGTGGGCTTACTTCCCAATAAGTCCTCAGTAACACTTGACAGTGTATGTTCTGTGTCCACTGACTTATTACATGTTTTGTGAGCCACTCTGGAGGGGGGGGGGGGGGTGCATATATCAAAGTGTAAGAAATTAGCGTTTACAATTTAATATTTACATCGCTATTGTATTTCCTTCTGTGAACGTATACTATGTCCTGTTCGCATTAATTTTCGTATGAATTTCCTCACTAATTATATGCAGCTGACATGCGTACTGAAGTTACGGTCATGCGCGCATGCGCAGTGTTGAACAGCGTGCATCACAAGAAAAGGCATGTATTGTTGTTGATTTGAGAGAATACATTTTAATACTGTATTGTATTTAGCATTCTCTGTTGACGATTTTCTCTACACAGTAAATATGTATATGCTACTACGTCTCTATGATTCTAAATGAATGGCATTTTACTTTTATTTGTATTATTCTTTGTGATATTCTTTTGTATGTACAGTTATCGGTACCGTAGCCAGAGGCACATTTCAACCGAGGCAATCTATGGGTCAGGATGGCATGTTCCCCATTACAATTGTTGGGGTATAGAAGCGATTCCCTGCGTTTTCTGATGTAATGAGGTTAGACGTATAATTATGTACTGACCTTTCAGCTCTCTATCAGTCAACATTTTATACAGCAAAGGGATATTTTTTGCATTTTATTTATTTAATGTTTCATATAATTTTTGTTAGTTTTGGAAATTTTAACCGAGGCAGCTGCCTCGGTGTGCCTATGTGTTGCTACTGGCATGATGCTGAGAAATAAATAAAGATTAAGACTAACTCTTTGTAGTTAAATTGCTTTCCGTTTCTTGAAATGATTCTGTATCAGTACACTTTGAGTGTTTTAGGACTAAGACTAGAACACCATTGACTTCTTCTCTTCACCATTTGATGGATTCCACCAAACTTGGCATGTAGCAACCCTGCGCTGAAAACTTCCAGATTTGTTCGAATTGTTCTGCTTCCAGTACAAATTGAGCTTACTAAAATATAGGAAATCATTAAAAGATCTGGCAATGAACTGTTTGATAGAGCCACTTGCTCTGTAGAATACAAATGCAGTAGTTCGATAGATCGCATGACGATTATTTGCATGAAATATGCATACATTGTAGAATAAAGATCAATGGAAATGTCAGAGAAATAGATCAAAAGACGTAATTGAATAAAATGTAGTTCCATACATTTGTATGCACAAACACTTTGGACGCCGAAAAATCAATCAACGTTGAATGTATCTAGACATGCTGTAGAGAAGAATGCTTGTTAAAGAAAGCTTAATACACGGGTGACGTCGAATAAGAAACGTCTTATTGTTAATTTATGTAAAATTTTAAAGTAGGCATATGCGCTAAGAAATTGATTTCATTCATATTATGTACATGTATGTATTATATTTATTTACTGTTCATTAGGCAAAGGTATACATATACATATTTGGAATGGATTATTGTACATATATATACAAATTTGGAATGGATTATTGTACATATTTGGAATGGATTATTGTACATATTTGGAATGGATTATTGTACATATATATTTGGAATGGATTATTGTACATACATATTTGGAATGGATTATTGTACATACATATTTGGAATGGATTATTGTACATATATATTTGGAATGGATTATTGTACATGTATATTTGGAATGGATTATTGTACATACATATTTGGAATGGATTATTGTACATGTATATTTGGAATGGATTATTGTACATGTATATTTGGAATGGATTATTGTACATGTATATTTGGAATGGATTATTGTACATGTATATTTGGAATGGATTATTGTACATGTATATTTGGAATGGATTATTGTACATACATATTTGGAATGGATTATTGTACATACATATTTGGAATGGATTATTGTACATATATATTTGGAATGGATTATTGTACATACATATTTGGAATGGATTATTGTACATACATATTTGGAATGGATTATTGTACATATTTGGAATGGATTATTGTACATACATATTTGGAATGGATTATTGTACATACATATTTGGAATGGATTATTGTACATATTTGGAATGGATTATTGTACATATTTGGAATGGATTATTGTACATATTTGGAATGGATTATTGTACATACATATTTGGAATGGATTATTGTACATATTTGGAATGGATTATTGTACATACATATTTGGAATGGATTATTGTACATATATATTTGGAATGGATTATTGTACATACATATTTGGAATGGATTATTGTACATATATATTTGGAATGGATTATTGTACATATTTGGAATGGATTATTGTACATGATTATAATATTTGGAATGTGTTAGTTTAGTCATATTGTATTGTATGTGAACACTATACCAAAACATAGAGCAGTTGTCATAATCGTCAATGGGGATGAGGTCAATGGGGATGAGGTTAATGATGGTACGATGGTCGCCAGATCGGACAGGTGGGTTTTCTCCGGGTACTCCGGTTTCCTCCCACATGAATGACCACACATACGCTTTCATCCGAGCCAACGAGAGTGATTAATATAAGTTGCTTAAACTTGCTTCGCAATCGTTGTAAAATAAATAAAGTTTAAAATAAGGTTAATGAAGATTCGTTACTGCGGCATAATTTGAAACACTACATCCTAACTGAAGGTGACACGAGAAACCTAAGTCTAGACGAATCTGACAATGTATTTTCGACACGACAGAGGTCCAAGAAGCCAGTGATATTGGAGATCAATGTTACATGAACACTCACGTCTCCATCAACCCTGTCCTTTAGAATGGAATACTTAATGCAACAAACTTATTAGAAATCATCGAATGACTCCGTTTTCTTTATGTGGTGACTGTTTTATCCAGTCCTATACATAACAATACAACAATGAACATCGTTGTTACACATGTAACATGCTGCATCGCTAATGAACTCTACCATTCTGCAACTCTAGTCGGCAAAGCAACATCCATATCAGCCACGTTGATCAGCCCTTCAATTGTCACATCTAACACATCATCTACACCAATAACAGCACCAGTAACACACACTTCTACAGAAGCTCAACTTGCACCACTAGATTTCTCCTTAACCACAACAGTTACTGTCGTTGCATCCACCAACGTAGTCAGACATCACACTCCATCTTCAACAGCGTATTCATAATCCTCATCATCTTCTTCAGCTTCATCCAGACAGTCAGGAAGGAACAACACTGATATTCAGAACACTATTCACAATCTTACATATGTAATACAAACCATAAGGTAGTGAACTGTTTACTGAAATGAACAAAATCTCACCCACATTGCTGGAGCAGACACAACGACAACAACAACACCACCAACACCACCACCAACAATATACACGACATCTGCAACAACCAACAGATACACAACAAAACATTTACGTCCATGTGGGCGATTGGTTTTTCTAGGTAGTTTATATAGACTGCTATGATGCAAACATCCACAGAGGTATCCTCTTCTTCCCAGGGTGACAAGTCCTGTATCCTTCCTTTCGAAGGCGGTCCCTTTTAGGGCCACATCCTCCACCATTTGTCAGCTCAAAGTAGCAAGAATGTTTCAGGTTTCTTCGCTAGGGTCCGCGTCGCTACTAATACATATATTAACATGATTCTACAGTCAAACCTGTGTTAGTGGCTACCTCTATTTATCAGCCGACCTGTATTAATCAGCCATATTCCCAATGTGTTATTTTATTATACATTTGACCTCTATTACGCAGTCACCTGTGCTAACCAGCCATTGTGATTCCCTTAGATGACTGCTTAAGACAGGTTTGACTGTATACTGAGAAACAACAACTAGCATCATCTATACTCTTCTGAAAATGTATCCATGCCTTTCCAGTATACTTTGTTTATGTAGTGATGATGATGATGTACAACGTGCACGTCGTGACCTAGTCACAGCTCACTGCAGGAATATGGGTCAAGGACTTCGCTGACGGAAGCCGCGCCATCGGAATCGCGTGGCTCAATACATTTACATATATAGTACCTTACTACCAACTTCCCTACTTGGCGAGACAGCAACACTTAGTGCTGGCGGCGGATAGCTGGTTTTCTTTTAGCCGGCTCCTTCAAGGGGACGGATCTCCTTCATGGAAGACGGTGGGACGCAGACTTCTTGATGGCGTGAGGACCCCAGCGAAGAAAACCGGAACCATTATTGCTGCTGTGAGCTGACAAATCGTGCAGGATGTGGCTCTACAAGGGACCCCTTCGAAAGAGGATACAGGACTTGTCACCCTGAGAAGAACGAAGATGCCTTTCCAGTTGTCCACATAAGCAACTTAGATGACAACGTAAAGTACTTACAGAAACCAGTCGCCCAAATGCCTCGGCGGGGGCGACTATAAAGAACATTATATCGATCGAATAATGATATGCGAGACACTGAATCCAATTATATTGTTAAACAATGTATATTTGGTAAATGTTATTGCTATGCTTACTCGTACCGTATATATATCATGCTTTTCTCTAAGCTTTGTATGTAACCACCAATCATGTTTCTTGGCGATGGACATGTACATGTTTGTGCCAATAACAACTTTGACTTGATTTAACTATAAATATGTTATCATATTTAATGCAATAAATATATTGAATTGAATTTTAATTTAGGAATGTTATGAGATTAAAGTCAACAATTAATTAATAGCCGATATGACCTCTAATAGTAATTATTCATTGCTAATTAAAACTTCAACTTGATCATTGCATTAAAGCTTATCATATGGTTTCTACAGAAGAGCATGCATATACACAATCAACGATCTTATTAACCCTTTCAACATCACATACCTCTAAATAGGCTTTGCAAAAAGTGTAGATCCAGATGAGCCGGCTCATGACAAGCCATCTCATCAGGATCTGTACCTTTTCTCAGTAATATTACTATTTTTAGACAATATTACCCATTTTGATAAATGAACTGGTCTAATTGTAATTTTCTTATTCATTTATTGGTCTAAAAATATCATGGACCAGTCCATGTCAATTACTTGGTGTTGAATGGGTTAATATATTAATTACTCTGCTGTCCATATCATGTGACTCGCTAATCAATTCAATGTACATGTATTTCTCTCATTCCGTGAATACACCACTCTTGTGGTATAGAACAGAACAGAACAGAACAGAACAGAACAGAACAGAACATAAGTTTATTCATTTATAACAACAAATCATGTTTCAAAGTTTTATTTGTTTAAATCCAGAAGGTCTCAGACCCATGTGGCATACATGTACATATACATAAATATGGCGACAGCAATTCATTATATTAATATATCTAATTAATTATGTAACACTAAAGCAAATATTTATATGTGATAATATGTGATAATATAGATGAAAAATGCTTTAATAACATATGCATGTCATGTTAACTTACTTTAAATGCTTTTATTTTTTATAAGTAACACACCAAACATCTTTCATGCAATTATTAAGAATGTATTAAGTAAATAATACATTTATTATTAGTATATCATGATAGAATGAGGTAAATTGCAACATACAACTGCTAACATGGTTATCAGATAAATAGTGTATTATAATTAATTGCATAATAGCTGACATTATTACATTATTACAGAAACAGAAATACAAAAACACACCACTTTACAAATCCATAGCAAGAACTGTGACAGCAAGGATGCTGGGAAAGTTCTCGTGTCGCCCGATATATGGACATAGAAACGCCTGGCTGCAAGAACCCTGAATTCCATGCACTGGCAACATAAACAGTAAGCTTACTCTAATCATTATATAACCACATATAGACATATACTCAACAAGCTCACTCTAACATTACATAGCCACATATACTCCACAAGCTCACTCTAACATTATATAACCACATATACTCAACAAGCTCACTCTAACATTATATAACCACATATACTCAACAAGCTCACTCTAACATTATATAACCACATATAGACATATACTCAACAAGCTCACTCTAACATTATATAACCACATATAGACATATACTCAACAAGCCACTCTAACATTATATAACCACATATAGACATATACTCAACAAACTCACTCTAACATTATATAACCACATATACTCAACAAGCCACTCTAACATTATATAACCACATATACTCAACAAACTCACTCTAACATTATATAACCACATATAGACATATACTCAACAAGCTCACTCTAACATTATATAACCACATATAGACATATACTCAACAAACTCACTCTAACATTATATAACCACATATAGACATATACTCAACAAGCCCACTCTAACATTATATAACCACATATAGACATATACTCAACAAACTCACTCTAACATTATATAACCACATATAGACATATACTCAACAAACTCACTCTAACATTATATAACCACATATAGACATATACTCAATAAACTCACTCTAACATTATATAGCCACATATAGACATATACTCAACAAACTCACTCTAACATTATATAACCACATATAGACATATACGCAACAAGCTCACTCTAACATTATATAACCACATATAGACATATACGCAACAAGCTCACTCTAACATTATATAACCACATATAGACATATACTCAACAAGCCCACTCTAACATTATATAACCACATATAGACATATACTCAACAAGCTCACTCTAACATTATATAACCACATATAGACATATACTCAACCAACTCACTCTAACACTATATAACCACATATAGACATATACTCAACAAGCTCACTCTAACATTATATAACCACATATAGACATATACTCAACAAGCTCACTCTAACATTATATAGCCACATATACTCCACAAGCTCACTCTAACATTATATAACCACATATACTAAACAAGCTCACTCTAACATTATATAACCACATATACTCAACAAGCTCACTCTAACATTATATAACCACATATAGACATATACTCAACAAGCTCACTCTAACATTATATAACCACATATAGACATATACTCAACAAGCTCACTCTAACATTATATAACCACATATAGACATATACTCAACAAGCTCACTCTAACATTATATAACCACATATACTCCACAAGCTCACTCTAACATATATAACCACATACTCAACAAGCTCACTCTAACATTATATAACCACATATACTCAACAAGCTCACTCTAACATTATATAACCACATATAGACATATACTCAACAAGCTCACTCTAACATTATATAACCACATATAGACATATACTCAACAAGCTCACTCTAACATTATATAACCACATATAGACATATACTCAACAAGCTCACTCTAACATTATATAACCACATATACTCAACAAACTCACTCTAACATTATATAACCAATATAGACATATACTCAACAAGCTCACTCTAACATTATATAACCACATATAGACATATACTCAACAAACTCACTCTAACATTATATAACCACATATAGACATATACTCAACAAACTCACTCTAACATTATATAACCACATATAGACATATACTCAACAAACTCACTCTAACATTATATAACCACATATAGACATATACTCAACAAGCCCACTCTAACATTATATAACCACATATAGACATATACTCAACAAGCTCACTCTAACATTATATAACCACATATACTCAACAAGCTCACTCTAACATTATATAACCACATATACTCAACAAGCTCACTCTAACATTATATAACCACATATACTCAACAAGCCCACTCTAACATTATATAACCACACATACTCAACAAGCCCACTCTAACATTATATAACCACATATACTCAACAAGCTCACTCTAACATTATATAACCACATATACTCAACAAGCTCACTCTAACATTATATAACCACATATACTCAACAAGCTCACTCTAACATTATATAACCACACATACTCAACAAGCTCACTCTAACATTATATAACCACACATACTCAACAAGCTCACTCTAACATTATATAACCACATTTACTCAACAAGCTCACTCTAACATTATATAACCACATATACTCAACAAGCTCACTCTAACATTATATAACCACATATACTCAACAAGCCCACTCTAACATTATATAACCACATATACTCAACAAGCTCACTCTAACATTATATAACCACATATACTCAACAAGCTCACTCTAACATTATATAACCACATATACTCAACAAGCTCACTCTAACATTATATAACCACACATACTCAACAAGCTCACTCTAACATTATATAACCACACATACTCAACAAGCTCACTCTAACATTATATAACCACATTTACTCAACAAGCTCACTCTAACATTATATAACCACATATACTCAACAAGCTCACTCTAACATTATATAACCACATATACTCAACAAACTCAATCTAACATTATATAACCATATATAGACATATACTCAATAAGCTCACTCTAACATTATATAACCACATTTACTCAATAAGCTCACTCTAACATTATAACCACATATAGACATATACTCAATAAGCTCACTCTAACATTATATAACCACATATACTCAACAAGCTCACTCTAACATTATATAACCACACTTACTCAACAAGCTCACTCTAACATTATAACCACATATAGACATATACTCAACAAGCTCACTCTAACATTATAACCACATATAGACATATACTCAATAAGCTCACTCTAACATTATATACCCACATATACTCAATAAGCCCACTCTAACATTATATAACCACACTTACTCAACAAGCTCACTCTAACAGTATATAACCACATATAGACATATACTCAATAAGCTCACTCTAACATTATATAACCACATTTACTCAACAAGCTCACTCTAACATTATATAACCACATATACTCAACAAGCTCACTCTAACATTATATAACCACATATACTCAACAAGCTCACTCTAACATTACATAACCACATTTACTCAACAAGGTCACTCTAACATTATATAACCGTATGTACTCAACAAGCTCAATATAACATTATACAAAACGCACACACGCAATCATACTCACTCTAACATTATACAACACGCACACACGCAATCATACTCACTCTACCATTATACAACACGCAAACATGCAATCATACTCACTCTAACATTATACAACACGCAAACACGCAAACATACTCACTCTACCATTATACAACACGCACACACGCAAGCATACTCACTCTACCATTATACAACACGCAAACACGCAATCATTCTCACTCTAACATTATACAACACGCAAACACGCAATCATACTCACTCTAACATTATACAACACGCAAACACGCAAACATACTCACTCTACCATTATACAACACGCACACACGCAAGCATACTCACTCTACCATTATACAACACGCAAACACGCAAGCATACTCACTCTAACATTATACAACACGCAAGCACGCAAGCATACTCACTCTACCATTATACAACACGCAAACACGCAAGCATACTCACTCTAACATTATACAACACGCAAGCATACTCACTCTAACATTATACAACACGCAAACACGCAAGCATACTCACTCTAACATTATACAACACGCAAACACGCAAGCATACTCACTCTACCATTATACAACACGCAAACACGCACGCATACTCACTCTAACATTATACAACACACAAGCATACTCACTCTAACATTATACAACACGCAAACACGCACGCATACTCACTCTAACATTATACAACACGCAAGCATACTCACTCTAACATTATACAACACGCAAACATACTCACTCTAACATTATACAACACGCACGCATACTCACTCTAACATTATACAACACGCAAGCATACTCACTCTAACATTATACAACATGCACGCATACTCACTCTAACATTATACAACACGCAAGCATACTCACTCTAACCGTATACAACACGCACGCATACTCACTCTAACATTATACAACACGCAAGCATACTCACTCTAACATTATACAACACGCACGCATACTCACTCTAACATTATACAACACGCAAGCATACTCACTCTAACCGTATACAACACGCACGCATACTCACTCTAACATTATGCAACACGCAAACACGCAAGCATACTCACTCTAACATTATACAACACGCAAGCATACTCACTCTAACATTATACAACACGCACGCATACTCACTCTAACATTATACAACACGCAAGCATACTCACTCTAACCGTATACAACACGCACGCATACTCACTCTAACATTATACAACACGCAAGCATACTCACTCTAACATTATACAACACGCACGCATACTCACTCTAACATTATACAACACGCAAGCATACTCACTCTAACCGTATACAACACGCACGCATACTCACTCTAACATTATACAACACGCAAGCATACTCACTCTAACATTATACAACACGCACGCATACTCACTCTAACATTATACAACACGCAAGCATACTCACTCTAACCGTATACAACACGCACGCATACTCACTCTAACATTATGCAACACGCAAACATACTCTCCAAAACAACAACATAAACACATATAGAAACACCACGAAAACAAACCAATAGCAAGAAATGTACATGTAAATTTGGCAACAAATATGTAGGGTCACAGTATACTGTGATCTCATTGGTCAATAATGTGACCTAATTTGGCACCAACATGAACACACTGTGGCATACTGTAGACATACTCTCCAAAACAAACATATGGTTTTAAGTGCCCTTTTCGGGCACGAAAGCACGTCATTTAAAAGCACGTCGCTTAGGCTTGCTGGAAACATGCCAAGTCGTGCGGGGACTAATTCCACATGCAGATGTCGAACGAACGCAGAAATACCTCCGCTATTCCGTTTCATGATCGGACAACAGCACCAGCATACTTGTAAAAGTAGTTCTACTAACGATAACCTCATTTCCAAAAATAAATAATATGACACATTAGATCTAGCAAGCGTGAGATCAACAAAGTGTGTTTGAAAAGGAATCCTTGGCTAAGACTTGAGTATGGGGAATGATGTGCCATTGTTGTGCATTTGGCTGCACATACTTTCCACTCCTGTCTCTATGTCTCTAGCGATCAATGACAATCAGCATTGGAAGCATAATCACTACGTGTTGGGATGAAGAAACAAACGAGTAACCTTCTTTCAAAGTAATATGAATCAGTCACGTGGGCAATGGAATGTGTCTATTGGCTTTCCAAAGAGTGTGTGTTTTCCGTTTATTTATCATTGCTACCGGTTGCCCATATGAGCGACGCCTCCTGAAGAGATTAGTCATTGTAGAATTAGGAGGATAGTGTAATGATACAGACAGAGACCCATTCCAGAGCGTAAAACACGCACGCACACACACGCGCGCACACAACACACACGCGCACACACCCGCATTGTTCGTGCTGTCACAACTTACAGGGTTGTTCATTTCATGACGAATTTACACATTTGTGAACAATAAATCCACAAAAATAAACCCATTTAATTGGCAATGCATAGTTGTTATGTTCATACTGATCGAAAGATCCATAAATAAATAGATATCATATCATAATTGCCGGATCAATTGATGAATAAATACTACAGTTGGCAGATATTCCTCTATAAACGCAACTAGATCTACATAAATAAATAGATATCATATCATAATTGCCGGATCAATTGATGAATAAATACTACAGTTGGCAGATATTCCTCTATAAACGCAACTAGATCTACATAAATAAATAGCATAACAATTTGGTTAAATGTCGATATATTTTATATCATATTTTAAATATAATTAATATTTAAGACACGGTTAGGTTTTCATTAATCATATTGTATTAACACATGTATATAAAACGAAACAGTGTTTTACAAATACAATGGGCCATGGCAAACAGGTTCGGCTACATGTTTACACAAACCTTAGTGACGATAGGCTATACAGTCAAATCTGTATTAATGGTCAGCTCTATTAAGCAGCCAACCTGCATTAAGCAGCCAACCTGCATTAACCATAACGCTTACCTCTATTAAGCAGTCACCTGTGCCAAATAGCCACAGTTCGTGATTTACTTCGATGGCTGCTCAACACATGGTTGACTGTACAATCAAACATGTGTTAGTGGTCACCTCAATTAAGCAGTCAATCTGCAATAAGCAACCAGTTTCCAGATGTCAAATACTAGTATGTTGTTTTTATTATACATGTCACCTCTATTAAGCAGCCACCTGTGCTGAGCAATCACATTATGTGAATCCCTTGGATGGCTGCTTAAGATATGTTCGACTGTATATGTCACAATTTGAAACAGTTTTTACTAAATGTATTAGTTTCTCTTTTTCGTATTGGTACAGTGAGATACACATCTAGTCAGACTACTGAAGAAATGCAAGATGCGATAGCACATGTTCTGAGAGATGTTGGTGATCAGAGGATGGACTGCAATAACCTTAGCTGCATTCCTATTGCCTGAATGGTGTGACGTTGACATTGCAGTCACACGCAAAGCATGTTAGTGCAATACAAAGACTATCTATGAAAACTTTGAAATTGCAGTCACACGCAAACACATGTTAGTGTATACTAAGACTGTATAGATGAACACTTTGAAATTGAAACACATTTTCTTGAACATGCTAATATTACCGATGGCAGGACACAAAACGTTCACATAACTGTCCAGAAACTCCTTGACTCATAGCAACATATCCATGGAGCAGATACGCAGTAGGTTGGCTCTAGTGGAGCATCTATGCTATGATCAAATATTGGTTTGATGCTTTAGTGAGAAAATACTGTGTGCCCTGATTATATACATTTTCGAATGAGGGTTCTCAACTAATGCTATGCATCTGACATGCGCACTCGAAGTTACGGGCATGCGCATTCTTGGTGTTAGGAAGCGTTCGTCGCGAGAAAACGCACGTCTTACAGTTGATTATTCCGGCACATGGTAAGTTGCAAATCTGGAATAAAACAAAAAATAAATGCAAAGTGTGCTATATTTTCTTTGCGTCATCAAAAAGAATAAATAATTAATTTAAATAAAAGTAATGAATCTCGGGTTAATAGTTTCCATCGGGGTATGAACTACAATGGGCTTTCTTAATTCATTCATTAATTGGTGTTCGTTGTATGGTACATCGGGTAGCATTATGCTTCAATCAGTCAGCATACTTGAATTAGTCATACAAATACTCTCATATATCTGTTAATACCTTACCTTAAAGCGACATTACATCGCAAAAAGAGCACAGAAAATGTTTTTTTAAAAGTATAAATAACATTGCTACTACAAATGCTTCCAAATAATTCGAACACTAACTTTATATACATAAACAGTGGTTTGTGGTATACAAACTCTCAAAAGTGAAAGTAGGATGTCATATAACTGTCAGCTATTCTCCTGAATTGTGTGTTTATTATTGGAGGCTATAGCAAGCGCGTACTACTGTCGTTTAGGGATATTTTAATCTTATTAGTCTACAAAATAAATATGCATAGGCACAAAGGGTGAGATATAACGGTAAATATGTACCATAAATTGTGGTATTCAGGATGCACACATTGCATTACGCATGGAGGCTGACCATATTTACATTAGTTTGTTATATCAACAAACGTCGTATACGACATTTGTTTATTAGTTGAAATACTCAGCTTGTGGTGCAACTATTTGGCAAACAATTATACCATATAATAGGAAATTACATTCTGTAGAAATTCCGGTTTTCACTGATGTAATGTCGCTTTAAGAAGCCAGTATTACGTAGCGACAAAATGCGACGAATCCAAGCACTTTTAGTTGATCCTCAGTTCAATACAAAGAATTGCAATGCACCAGGTGGTTCTCGATTCGAACTATATATCGCACATGACGGTCACTTGTAACTTGCTTGAAAGGCAGGTGGAATTGAGTATTGACTGTGACTCAACGGGATTCTTAAAGAAAAATATCGTGGAAGTCGTGATAGCGCGTTCGCTTCAGGTGTGAAAGGTCCGGAGTTAGAGCCCCGCTAAATGCGTTAGGATTATGCCCTTAGGCAAGGCATTTAAAGTCCACGTTGCCTCTTCTCTCTCCCTTGTGGCGATGGATTCCATCAGGAATGAGGTCTCGAGAGTGATTAATATAAGTTTAAGAACTTGTTTCGCAATCGAGCTAAAATAAATTTGTATAAACTAAAGAAAATATAAGTATTCCTTTTATTGCTGTAATATACCGTCTCATGGATGGCATACGTATATGGGGCGCCGTTTTGCTATTCGTTATTTATGAATATTCATAATTCGATTTTTGGATATCCATAATTCCTTTTGATTATTGGATATCCACAATTCGATTTTTGGATATCCTTAAATGCTGAATAAATAGCAAAACGGCGCACCTGGAATTATGGATATCCATAAATAGCTTTGAATAATGAATATCCATATATCGAATTATGGATATCCAATAATTGAATTATGGATATCCTAAAATAGAATTATGGACATCCATAAATACTGAATAAATAGCAAAAGGGCGCCCCATATACATACAGCAACATAGATGAGAAGGTTTCTATTTTAAGAAGGAGTGCTTGGCCTTGTCATGGTAAGACCAACTGTTGACGACAGTGTTCTGCAAGAACGTGCCTTGCTGAGAGCCGCTGTGCTTGTTTGTTTTGGGGGTTTAAAGTCGCACCGTAGACCAATACTCGAATACACCAAATCAACTGCGTGATACGTTAGAGAAGCTCCAATACGAGGCTGCTCGACCAGTTACAGGTTTAGCTCGGTCCGTTTGAATACATACGCTTCTGAACGAATTTGGTTCAACTTGAACATCGTAAATCTATCCAAAAATTAATACTTAAAAAAATGGTCTTTTAATGAATATGCATTGCGTTTTAATGATACTTTTATTACCTTGCCAAGAAGAACTTGAATTGTTCTTAAGATCTGTTATACCTGATTCGATACACTTATGGAATACGCAATGCAAGCACACTGCAATCGTTTTAAGAAGAAACTGTAAAATAAGTTCAACTCTCCTAGAGTTCCCTCCTATTAAACAACAGGGGAACGATATTATATGGTAATTCAAGCACGTATTAGAAATAAATGCAGTACTTGGAATAACGATTTCATCTACAACCACTTAAGGGAGTATCCCGATTGTTATTGCAACATTGGTATTGAAGATGCTGAACACTTCTTCTTTAATTGCAATCGTTATAGGAATGGTCGTATTTTATCATTACCAATACTCGGGCATACCATCCACTTAGCTCCCATAAATTACTACATGGCATTGAAACGTTATCAAATGGGGAGAACCAAACTTTATTTTTAAAGGTACAATCGTATATAAAAAAATACGCGTCGTTTTGAGTGTGTGTTTTACGTTTATTTATCGTCGCTACCGGTTGCCCATATGAGCGACGCCTCCTGAAGAGATTAGTCATTTTATGTGTGTTTTACGTTTATTTATCGTCGCTACCGGTTGCCCATATGAGCGACGCCTCCTGAAGAGATTAGTCATTTTATGTGTGTTTTACGTTTATTTATCGACGTTACCGGTTGCCCATATGAGCGACGCCTCCTGAAGAGATTAGTCATTTAGATTTTTGGAGGATAGTGCATGATACAGACAGAGACATTCCAGAGTCTCCTCTGGTTCTTTTACGTGCACGGTGTAAAGCACCGACACGAGTCCTCGGTTTAACGTCAACTCTGAAAGAATGTTAATTTTATTAGGGTCAGACGGGGGATCGAACCTGCGATCCCTGGATTACCAGTCCAGCGTGTTACCACTGGACTACAGATCCGTCTGTCTGTCGTTTTGAGAGTACTGCTCTCACGAATTAATAAGACGTTGCTGATAACTTTGGTTCGGGTTTTGACGTGGTGATGCGGAGTAATTGGTAGAACAGCTGGTTATATATTATATTCACATTTTTTCCCTTTTAATTAAATGTTGTTGTTTCTTTTAATACCGTATATTATTTAAAGAAGGTGTACAGCACCGACACGAGACATCGGTTTAATGTCCCAAAATGACAGCGAGGAGGGTGGCCCGTTCAAAGAAAATGCAGTGCACCTTGTCACCTTCAGTGTACATTGTCACCTTCAGTGTACATTGTCACCTTCAGTGCACATTGTCACCTTCAGTGTACATTGTCACACTCAGTGCACCGTGTCACCTTCAGTGTACTTTGTCACACTCAGTGCACCTTGTCATCTCCAGTGTACATTGTCACCCTCAGTGCACCTTGTCACCCTGGGAAGGATGAAGCCTCTTCAAGATGTCACCACAACTGACGTAGATGGCATACTACTTAGAACTATTTACTCGCCCAGATGCATTTGTGCGGTGGCGAATATAAATAAAAACTACGGAAACACTTTAAACACCAGAAAAGAAACAAACGAACAAAAGCATTGAAATGTGCTTGACATGATTTGATTTAACCATACTTTATTGCATATGTAATACATTCGACAATACAATATTGCATACGAGCATGAATCAGATGTGAAATAAGTTAACAGAATATAAGGCATATATATACATTTGTGCAACATAGCAAAAGAGTACAGACGGATCTGTAGTCCAGTGGTAACACGCTGGACTGGTAATCCAGGGATCGCAGGTTTGATCCCCCGTCTGACCCTAATAAAATTAACAGTCTTTCAGATGGGACGTTAAACCGAGGTCTCGTGTCGGTGCTTTACACCGTGCACGTAAAAGAACAAGAGGAGACTCTGGAATGGGTCTCTGTCTGTATCATTGCACTATCCTCCAAAAATCTAAAATGACTAATTTCTTCAGGAGGCGTCGCTCATATGGGCAACCGGTAGCGACGATAAATAAACGTAAAACACACAAAAGCAAAAGGGTCGGGCCACAAGTTATAACCAACATTAGAAAACGGTCCTTCCCGTGCTTGACATGATGATTGTTTGATCAATGACTGTGCTTCTGCCGGTTACGCTTTCACCTGATCTGTTGCTTATCCTGTGTGCCCTACACATGGGGTTAATAGTCATCAGATTGTGTGTCTGTAACAATAGCACACCCGCCTCGTATATTGTTAATCGGATAACTTGTAAATGAGTTTTTTTATATGATATTAGATTTATCTGTATCTGACACTGCATTGCAGAGAGTCGCTAACAGAGTCGCTGACACATTAAGAGTCATGGATAGTACTTACGAAGCACTAGACGTCCATCAATCTAGCTAAGTGTGTGTGTTTTACGTTTATTTATCATCGCTACCGGTTGCCCATATGAGCGACGCCTCCTGAAGAGATTAGTCATTTTAGATTTTTGGAGGATAGTGCAATGATACAGACAGAGACCCATTCCAGAGTCTCGTCTGGTTCTTTTACGTGCACGGTGTAAAGCACCAACACGAGACCTCGGCTTAACGTCCCATCTGAAAGACTGTTAATTTTATTAGGGTCAGACGGGGGATCGAACCTGCGATCCCTGGATTACCAGTCCAGCGTGTTACATCTGGACTACAGATCCGTCTGTATCTAGCTAATTACCTAACATTGCCTGCTATTTTATATGAAAGAAAGATAAGTAACAGCTTTTTGCTTTGTTTTTGTTTGGGGGAGCTGAGTTCAATTTCGCACCAACAATTTCGGTCATATATTTTCGCTCCGGTTATGGACTGCAGATCCGTCTGTATCTAGCTAATTACCTAACATTACCTGCTATTTTATATGAAAGAAAGATAAGGAACAGCTTTTTGCTTTGTTTTTGTTTTGGGGGAGCGGAGTTCAATTTAGCACCAACAATTTCGGTCATATATTTTCGGTCCGGTTATTATTGGTGGAGGAAGACCCGGGTGCGCCTCAGAGCAGTATTTCAATTAAAAGCTAGTCGTAGTTGTGTCCAGACATATTTACTGGAAACAATAACACCCTTGTAGTAGTTATTATGGTAGTACTACATTGAACTGCTGAACTTTATACAAATTTATTTTAGCTCGATTGCGAAACAAGTTCTTACAACTTATAGTAATCACTCTCGAGACCAAATTCCTGATGGAATTCATCGCGACGAGGGAGAGAGAAGAGGCAACGTGGAATTTAAAGTCCTTGCCTAATAGTACAATCGTAACGGCTCCAGCGGGGTTCGAACATCGGACCTTTCGCACATGAAGCGAACGCGCATCCATTGCGCTATCACGACTTACACTTCAACAGCTGAACTGTACGTTACTACTCGATAGTTCTAACATGTAAGAGATATATGTGTAGACAAACTATACATGAAAAAGAACATACAGTTTATAATTCAACGATCAACATCTACAATACTAGTAAATAATGTTCCATAGACCGACCACTTCTCACAGTGCTATAAATTACACCATGCCACAGGTGGTGCTCCATTATGAACACGTTTCATGATTTCTGCAAATAATGTGTAACCGTTAGAAGAAAAGCATTCTCATTGTCAGCATTCTATATATCTTTATTTTATGCTTTGGAAATATACAACGTCCGTGGTCCAAGGGTAGAGCGTCGGATTTGGAATCGAACGATCCGGGTTCGATACTCAGTCAGGCCACGTATGTAGTGTCATTGAGCAAGGCACCTCACACACATTGCTTAGTACTGGTTAACCACTTAGGTCGGCTAAGCCTGCCCAGGAAAACATGTCTAAGTCCCCGCGAGGGGTTTGACATTAATGGAACATACATACATACATACACTAAGTCCCCGCGAGGGGTTTGACATTAATGGAACATACATACATACATACATACAACGTATAAGTGAAAGCAGCGTAACAGCATATTTTATTTCTCACTGCGTTGTAGCCTACGTGTGTTCCCAGCCGCTGCATGTTTCAATGTGGTTAACGCGAACGTTTTGTGACTCCGTTCTCAGTGCAGTTATATTTGATCTTCTAAGCACGACGTAAGAGCAGCAGGCAGTTGGCGCACGGGTGCATCGTTTCCTATCATAACCACAGGGATTCGGCACGTTTGGGGGTACTAGTATATATATTTAAGTATTTAAATATATATACTAGTACCCCCAAACGTGCCGAATCCCTGTATTAAATATATATACTAGTACCCCCAAACGTGCCGAATCCCTGTGATCATAACAACACGGTTCATCGCAAAATAAATAAGTGTTTGCTTAAGCGAATGATCGACTAATAGTTCACGTATGAACATAGAGCGTCAATCGTGATAATAATGCGTTCAATGTTCATTCGGTGAAATAAAATGCGATAATTCACTGAAACAAATATGTTCATTCGGTGAAATAAAATGCGATAATTCACTGAAACAAATAAATATCGTCTTAATCGTCCTTAGATGTCAAACCCCTCTGGGATATAGTCATACATATTCCTTCTGAAATGTCTATTTCAGTAATTGATTGGGACTTCAACAATGTATTGGCTTTCTCCGTTGATAGAAGCAGTGTGGCTAGTGCTTACTTCATTCTATCATATTCAACAATGTATTGGCTTTCTCCGTTGATAGAAGCAGTGTGGCTAGTGCTTACTTCATGCTATCATATTCAACAATGTATTGGCTTTCTCCGTTGATAGAAGCAGTGTGGCTAGTGCTTACTTCATGCTATCATATTCAACAAGTTATTGGCTTTCTTCGTTGATAGAAGCAGTGTGGCTAGTGCTTACGTCATTCTATCATATTCAACAATGTATTGGCTTTCTCCGTTGATAGAAGCAGTGTGGCTAGTGCTTACTTCATTCTATCATATTCACAATTTATTGGCTTTCTCCGTTGATAGAAGCAGTGTGGCTAGTGCTTACTTCATTCTATCATATTCACAATTTATTGGCTTTCTCCGTTGATAGAAGCAGTGTGGCTAGTGCTTACTTCATTCTATCATATTCAACAATGTATTGGCTTTCTCCGTCGATAGAAGCAGTATGGCTAGTGCTTACTTCATTCTATCATATTCAACAATGTATTGGCTTTCTCCGTTGATAGAAGCAGTGTGGCTAGTGCTTACTTCATTCTATCATATTCAACAATTTATTGGCTTTCTCCGTTGATAGAAGCAGTATGGCTAGTGCTTACTTCATGCTATCATATTCAACAAGTTATTGGCTTTCTCCGTTGATAGAAGCAGTGTGGCTAGTGCTTACTTCATGCTATCATATTCAACAATTTATTGGCTTTCTCCGTTGATAGAAGCAGTATGGCTAGTGCTTACTTCATACTATCATATTCAACAATGTATTGGCTTTCTCCGTCGATAGAAGCAGTATGGCTAGTGCTTACTTCATTCTATCATATTCAACAATGTATTGGCTTTCTCCGTTGATAGAAGCAGTGTGGCTAGTGCTTACTTCATGCTATCATATTCAGCTTCTTGATGTCCAGACTAAGTAATATTTAGTTTATACAAATTTATTTTAGCTCGATAGATTAGCTTATATTAATCACCCTCGAGACCTAATTCCTGACACAGTGATTCGGCACGTTTGGGGGTACTAGTATATATATTTAAGTACAGGGATTCTACTCTGTGGGATGTCAGATTTGGCATCGATCAGTAAAATGGCCCTATCTGAAACAATTTTTGAACAAATCTGTCCAAATATAACGCCTATCCCGAGTCTTTATATTGTTCTTCAAATAAAACACAACTTTAAGCTGCATGCATGTATACTTTGCAAACAATTGCCACATACATTGGCCATAGCAGGTCACATTTCCATACTAGGACACGGGTTCTGTCAGCAACAACAAAAAATCTTCGACGGGAGAGTTTAACAGTGAATAACATTATCAATAAAATGTGTTTCTACTAACGTGTACGTTTATTCGGCAAAAATGTACGTTAAAAAGAGATTGCGTAGAATTTTTCAATTTGATTTGAAAATTTCTCAAGCGGCGCAGTTCGCGTTGAAACGAGCGTTCTGATTGGATTATGACTATTCTTCATAAAACAAACAAACATCTAGTTACATTCTAATAAAACATACAAATATGTTTTGGAGTCTGTTTTATTTATGGTATTCTTGCTGGATGATAAAGTTGAACATATTTACACTTTGACTATATATTTGTTGCAACACCAGTGTGTAAACCTCAGCTATTTGGCAACTTTTATATGTCATATGATTAATGTTTGCCATGATGGATGCTCAACTGCACTACACTATACACAGAACTATGTTACGGTAGAAGTTTCAAAATAATACATGTATTGTAAATACAAAACCTTGTGGAACTGCCAGAACAGGCTCTAATTGAATTAAAATGATCACTTGAAAACATAAGATTAAAAAGTGGTAGGAAATTAGCACCCTATTTCATTGTGGATTCAGTCTGGTTCATCCACACATGAATGGAGGGAGTATATCACGTTGAAACAACACACATATGAGGTAGTTGGATCTCACCACAGGGGGAGTATATCGCGTTGAAATAACACACATAGGGGGTAGTTGGACCTCACCTCATCAATGTTGAGCTATTCGCTATTTTCTTTGTAATAAATTAATAATGTCGTTCTTTCCATGTGAAAGGAATATACCCATATAGGGTTGCAGTGAGATAGCATGGATGGTATGTGTTCAGTTGACATGGATTCATTAGATGCACACATGGATGTACAGTCAAACCTGTGTTAGTGGTCACCTCTATTAAGCAGCCAACCTGATTTAAACCTCCAACCCAGGGTCTTTAAATATTTTCAAGACAAAATGCAAATTATGGTTACATCTACATTTTATTACGAAGCCAGTTATACAGTCAAACCTGTGTTAGTGGTCACCTCTATTAAGCAGCCAACCTGTATTAAGCAGCCAGTTTCCAGACTCCCAATATTTTGTTTTATAATCAATGTGACCTCTATTAAGCAGCTACATGTGCTAAGCAGCCACTCTCTGTGATTCACTTGAAAGAGGCAATGTGGATTTTAAAAGTATTGTTACACTTGACGTTTTTCCTACATTATATATTGACCATCAACCTGTTTTTATTCAATGATCGTCCATTTTGTCCATTCATGTGAATTGATCAGCGATTACTTAAAATACAGTATAACATTGCAAAAATCAAACCAATGACCTGCATTGAATGTAACTCTATTATATATACACGCAGACGCCGCCGTTTATTGTATTATTTTATAGATCTAACATGTATATAACTTCGCTTGGCGATACATGCATTATTAGAATACAAATCTATTATATATACGCAGACGCCGCCGTTTATAGTAATATTTTATAGATCTAACATGTATTAACTTCGTTGGTGGTACTTGCAACCTTTCACAATGCAAACATATGGTCTACATCTTTAGCATCTGTCATTGGAAATAAAATCCAAACATTGATCTGCATGTTAATTATTTATTAATACATACCCGTTTCAAGTCAGTAGGCCCCTATGTCTTTTTGTGGGTGGGGTGATGCTGCGTAAAATGTGTACACAAACGGTCGTAGCTAGCCATTTTGAATGTATAGGCTCGCCCTTGAAAAAGAAAAACAAAGAATTGGTGTACTGGTCCTCTAGAAGGTAGGTAAGGGGTTAGCAGTATTTTGCGGAAGGGAGCCAATATTGAGGTGCCAAAAGGGGGCATATCAACATAGTATTATTCCATATACGGGATCCTCAAGTCGTGTAAGGTTTGCTATTCTAGTAATACTTTTGGGACGGACCAGAAATAATTCATTAAACACTGATATACACAAGTAGCAAAACTATTGTTTGCTTTGGTGGCTTAAAGTCGCTCCATCAGCTGATGTAATATGGCGGTTCTCCGATTAATATTGGTGGACGAGGAAGACCGTCGGTGCCCCTCCCAGCTGTAGTTCCGGTTTCCACAAGCCAACAGGATAGCTTCTTCGCATAAAAGAATTTGATACCCCAGTGAGATTCGAACCTACAGTGGTGTTCAGGTGTCGAGGGGCAAGT
Organism: Archivesica marissinica; assembly: GCA_014843695.1. Classification (NCBI taxonomy): domain Eukaryota; kingdom Metazoa; phylum Mollusca; class Bivalvia; order Venerida; family Vesicomyidae; genus Archivesica; species Archivesica marissinica. The sequence goes on from CM026398.1 coordinate 34,565,554, forward strand.
CGACGACCTTAACCAGTCGCCCGGAACCACCCGTACCATAAACAATAGTCACATAGACTCGTTCGAAATGAAGGCAACCTTATACTCCTTGCAATCTATGTACGCATTCGTATGGTGGCACGGTCTAATGGACAACATTAGTTCAGATATAGACTCCCCTTAAAGCGACATGTACTCAAATCTATTACACCTTAAATCGACACTACATCAGTGAAAACGCAAATTTATACAGAATGTAATATTTGCCTCACAAATTGTGTATTTCAACTAATAAACAAGCGTCGTATACGCGGTTTGTTGACATAACATAATAATGTAAACAGGGTGGACATACATGCGTAATACATCCTGTGTATCCCGAATAACGAGATATATGGTACATATTTACCGTTATAGCTCACATTTGTGCCTATGCATATTTATATATACATCCAGCACCAGTCATACGTCTACACAGCGTGACATCCAGCACCAGTCATATGTCTACACAGATATTCAGCACCAGTCATCTGTCTACACAGCGTGACATCCAGCACCAGTCATCTGTTTACATAGCGTGACATCCAGTACCAGTCATCTGTCTACACAGTGTGACATCCAGCACCAGTCATCTGTCTACATAGACATCCAGCACCAGTCATATGTCTACACAGCGTGACATCAAGCACCAGTCATCTGTCTACATAGATATCCAGCACCAGTCATCTGTTTACATAGACATCCAGCACCAGTCATCTGTCTACATAGACATCCAGCACCAGTCATCTGTCTACATAGACATCCAGCACCAGTCATATGTCTACATAGATATCCAGCACCAGTCATATGTCTACACAGCGTGACATCCAGCACCAGTCATCTGTCTACACAGCGTGACATCCAGCACCAGTCATCTGTCTACACAGCGTGACATCCAGCACCAGTCATCTGTCTACACAGCGTGACATCCAGCACCAGTCATCTGTCTACACAGCGTGACATCCAGCACCAGTCATCTGTCTACACAGCGTGACATCCAGCACCAGTCATATGTCTACATAGACATCCAGCACCAGTCATATGTCTACATAGATATCCAGCACCAGTCATCTGTCTACACAGAAATCCAGTCATCTGTCTACACAGAAATCCAGTCATCTGTCTACATAGAAATCCAGTCATCTGTCTACATAGAAATCCAGTCATCTGTCTACATAGAAATCCAGTCATCTGTCTACACAGAAATCCAGTCATCTGTCTACATAGAAATCCAGTCATCTGTCTACACAGATATCCAGTCATATGTTAACATAAAAATCCAGGCATCTGTCTACATAGAAATAAATCCAGCACAAGTCATCTGTCTACATAGTCATATTTCTACATAGAAATCCAGTCATCTGTCTACACAGAAATCCAGGCATCTCTCTACATAGAAATCCAGTCATCTGTCTACATAGATATCCAGTCATATGTTAACATAAAAATCCAGGCATCTGTCTACATAGAAATAAATCCAGCACAAGTCATCTGTCTACATAGTCATATTTCTACATAGAAATCCAGTCATCTGTCTACACAGAAATCCAGGCATCTCTCTACATAGAAATCCAGTCATCTGTCTACATAGATATCCAGTCATATGTTAACATAAAAATCCAGGCATCTGTCTACATAGAAATAAATCCAGCACAAGTCATCTGTCTACATAGTCATATTTCTACATAGAAATCCAGTCATCTGTCTACATAGAAATCCAGCACAAGTCATATGTCTACATAGTCATATTTCTACATAGAAATCCAGTCATCTGTCTACATAGAAATCCAGGCATCTGTCTACATAGAAATCCAGCACCAGTCATATGTCTACATAGAAATCCAGCACAAGTCATATGTCTACACAGACATCCAGTCACATGTCTACATAGAAAACCAGTCATCTGTCTACTTAGAAATCCAGTCATCTGTCTACATATAAATCCAGTCATATGTCTACATATAAATCCAGTCATCTGTCTACATAGAAATCCAGTCATCTGTCTACATAGAAATCCAGTCATCTGTCTACATAGAAATCCAGTCATCTGTCTACATAGAAATCCAGTCATCTGTCTACATAGAAATCCAGGCATATGTCTACATAGAAATCCAGTCATCTGTCTACATATAAATCCAGTCATCTGTCTACATATAAATCCAGTCATCTGTCTACATAGAAATCCAGTCAGCTGTCTACATAGAAATCCAGTCATCTGTCTACATAGAAATCCAGACATCTGTCTACATAGAAATCCAGGCATCTGTCTACATAGAAATCCAGCACAAGTCATATGTCTACATAGTCATCTCTCTACACAGACATCAAGTCACATGTCTACATAGAAAACCAGTCATCTGTCTACTTAGAAATCCAGTCATCTGTCTACATAGAAAACCAGTCATCTGTCTACTTAGAAATCCAGTCATCTGTCTACATAGAAATCCCACATTGATCAACCATCTGTCTACACAGATATCCCACATTGATCTATCATCTGTCTACAGAGAAATCCCACATTGATCAATCATCTGTCTACACAGATATCCCACATTGATCAATCATCTGTCTACACAGATATCCCACATTGATCAATCATCTGTCTACACATATATCCCACATTGATCAATCATCTGTCTACACATATATCCCACATTGATCTATCATATGTCTACACAGATATCCCACATTGATCAATCATCTGTCTACACAGATATCCCACATTGATCTATCATCTGTCTACACATATATCCCACATTGATCAATCATCTGTCTACATAGATATACCACATTGATCTACCATCTGTCTACACAGAAATCCAGCATCAGTCATATGTAAACATAGAAATGGAGACAAACTTTTATACACAAATAATACAGTAGTAACTAATCACCATCAGCACAAATCAATTGTTTGCCTCACAACGACTACAACAATCAAACTGTATCCATTAATAATAGCTCGGCTGAATCCTATTTTCAGATTTCCCCCGACTTGAATTATTCATGAAAATGGAGTTGCAGCCAAGTCCTTATCACTCAAAACCTTCAGCTTTCCCCAACACGTCAGAATACAAATAACTTGGTGGGTCATTAGACGATGCAACTGCTTGCTTAAGGAAATAATGCTTTACATTACAGCTTCATCATTTGCATCTATTTTTTTAAAAGGTGCAATCATTTCCGATATGGTATCCGTTGAGGGAGGGCTTCAAGATTTTCTAATTAAGAAATATCATTTCATTTCTTAGCGAATAAAACATGGTTTTGAGTTCTCTGAAGCGTAGAAATTAACAACGCAAGCTGAAGTGGTTAATTCCGAATCTCAGATCTACAAACCATCATTTATTTGATTATAAATAAGGCAAATACTTTTTCGATTCTAACAGGATCAAAATATCTAAAAAGCGTAAAAATAGCTGTGTTATTTTTTTATAAAGCGTAATTTGTGACTTCACAAAACTACTGAAATGCTTGTAAAATGACGTCATGTTTGACATACGCACTAAACCATGTTTATTGCAGATTTAAATGACGGTTAATTCCTTCTATGTATAAACAGATAAAATGCCGAGTCATGTTAGAAACTATTGAATTGGTCCTCCTTTTCTAAGGTTCATTTTTGGCGTTTAAAGTCACATTACAGCTTAGATTATAATTTATGACAACTCGCCAGCTAGGTGGAGGAAGACCCACGGGTAGAATCACCAGCACTGTAAATAGAATGGTAAACTCAAAGGGCCACTACTCCATCAAAAGTCATCCAAGCAGAACATAGTGATGATATCGGCAACTAGACGTTATAGCGATGTATTGTGGACAGGACAACTCAAATAGTTGTGGATGGATGTTGATGAAACTTTTTGAACATACCGGTATAGAAGGTCGGTCCATGTGGTAGCGAGTAGGGTTTGGGATAAATCGGTAATGCTGGTGTATTAAGGGCTAGTGTTTATTCTAGAGTGGAAAAAAGGGCAGGGTGGGTCAAAAGAGGCAGGATGCAATTTGAGGCATGAGGTGCACAAATGGGTATTTTGGGGTTAGCCCCTAGAACATTTTGCTAACTTACAGTTTTTGATCAGAGGCAGTAAGGCAGCACATATTGGTGAAATGGGAGGACTAGTGTGGCGTCCGTGGTCCATGTAGAGTGTCGGTTTTGGAATCGAACGGTTCCGGGTTCGATACTCGGTCAGGCCACGTATGTAGTGCTCATTGAGCAAGGCACCTCACACACATTGCTTAGTACTGGTCAACCACTTAGGTCGGCTAAGCCTGCCCAGGAATACATGTCTAGGTCCCCGCAAGGGGTTTGATATTAATGGAACATAAATGTACGTACATAGTTCCGAGGTCTGTCCGCCCGAATATATATATAAAAATGGTATCAAAATATTTTTTAAAAAAGGCAAAAGGGTGGGCCTAAAAATGGCAGGGTGCTCCGCTTCATTCTGCTTTAGAAAGAATCCTAAGGATAGTAATCCAGGTGCCCACTCCTATCCTATGGTAAAGTATCAGTCATGCTTGTAACTCGGAAATGAACCATAGATAGACATATAGTTCCAATGGGACACAAAGTCATATATATACATGTAGGAAACATAATGTGACCTTTCAAACAAGCTGTAACCCGTGACCTGTCAAGGTCATGTGAAATCATTTGTACTTGTGTCAATCCCATCGCGTGGAGGGGGAGGAGGATTGTGCACGTGGAAGGGGTAGATTTTGCATCTTTCTCTGTTGGGAATAAATAAAACTAGAAACATTTAAATATTGCAGTGTCATTTTATAGTTCAAATTTTACACTTTGTTAAAAATATCTGTATTCAAACATTCGTACATCAAAGTGGGAAATAGCTCAATATATCAACCCTCATCATTCATTAACAACTATTTGGCATTGGCAACCAAACAATATAACTTATGTATATAAATGCTATATATACATAATTTAATACACTATAATCTAATAAAACAATAAGAACACTTTTATACCATTGTAATAACCCTTAAACTGCTGAATAAATTGGAAGGAATGTGCAAACAACATAGATCCAGATCAGCCGAAGCGTAGCGTTTGATCCGGATCTATGTTTCTTGCTATTGAGCCAAATGTTTTAGCTCCACTATCCGAATAGCAAACAGCATAGAGCCTGATCAGACGGCACATTCTGTGTTACGCGTTCTGTGCCATCTGATCTGGCTCTATGCCGTTTAGTTTATACAAATTTATTTTAGCTTGATTGCGAAACAAGTTATTTCAACTTGTATAAATCACTCTCGAGACCTCATTCCTGATGGAATCCATCGCCACGAGGGAGAGAAGAGGCAACGTGGAATTTAAATGCCTTGCCTAAGAGCACAATCGTAACGGCTCCAGTGGGGCTCGAACTCCGGACCTTTCGCACCTGAAGCGAACGTGCATCCACTGCGCTATCACGACTTTCAACAGCGACTCTCACCATGATTAGCAGGTTACAGGTTAAATGGTAAATAAAGAGTATAGGCTTGGACTATTTGCTTTTTCATTAACCCTTTCAACACCACAGACCTCTAAATAGGCTTACAAAAAGTGTAGATCCAGATGAGCCGGCTCGTGACGAGCCGTCTCATCAGGATCTGCACTTTTTGCCAGTGATATGACTATTTTTAGACATAATTACCCATTTTGATAAATGAACTTGTCCAAATGTGATTTTCTGATTCATTTATTGGTTTATGAATATCATGGACCAGTCCATGTGAGTTACTTGGTGTTGAATGGGTTAATTGAGTGACAGAGGAGAGACTGACATTAAAATTCTAATAAAGTCACGATATGGAAATAATATAAAGAATATAAACTTGTATATTATACACAAAGCAATCAAAAAGTGTTGGCTTAGAAACACAAAGTCTTAAATGCACAGTGGGCTGCATTTTTGAACATTTGGTTCAAAACCGATAAAATGATACATTCTTCGTGTAATGATGTGAGCATTGTTATGGGAAAATCAACACAGTGACCATGAAGACATGTAACTTATGAAACATTTTTCTTTACACTAAACTCAATTTAATCCACAGGAACTTGAAATTGTATCCATAAGCCACCAAAGGTCTCTTAACTCTATCCTAGGACACCCCCTCTATTAATCTTATTTAATCTTCTTAGGATAGAGTTACGAGACCTTTGGTGGCTTATGGATAAAATTTCAAGTTTCTGTGCTTAATCTTTATCAAAAATGGTGTACTTATACTGTGCTAAATCGGGCATCACTTTCTACTAAATTTATGTAGGTCACGTCTACAGTCAAACCTGTGTTAGTGGTCACCTCCATTAAGCAGTCAACCTGTATTAAGCAGCCAGTTTCAAGATTCTCTATATGTTGTTTTACTATACATTTGACCTCTATTAAGCAGCCACATGTGCTAAGCAGCCATTTTCTCTGACTCCCTTGGCTGGCTGCTTAAGACAGGTTTGACTGTAGTTAATTTACTGAATATCATCTGAATTTTGGAGAAAAAATTGGGACGTGAGGAACCTTTTCAGGCAATACCCAGATACAAACAGCGATTAAGGGTAAAATATGTGAATATGTAATTCAGGTTTCTGTGGACATGTCAATTTGAAGACAATATTCTCGAAACAAAACGAACCCGACAGACCGAATGATCTTGATGCTTTTATGTATTATCAATTATTATGTATTATTAACCCTTTCAACACCACAGACCTCTATATAGGCTTACAAAAAGTGTAGATCCAGATGAGCCGGCTCGTGACGAGCCGTCTCATCAGGATCTGCACTTTTTGCAAGTAGTATTACTAATTTTAGACAAAATTACCCATCTTGATATAAATGAACTGGTCCGAATGTAATTTTCTTATTCATTTATTGGTCTAAGAATATCATGGACCAGTCCATGTGAGTTACTTGGTGTTGAATGTTAATACATAACACCAAGTGCCCACCCGATAACTGTCTTGGGTAGAATTCCTTGACAGGACCCTATTTTATCTTCACGAAAATATCATACTATTTTTCATGGATGGAATAAAAAAAAACATAAGGGCGGCATATATTTTGAGGGGCCGACAGGGATGTTATTAAGTAATTTAATTTTAAATGCCAGAATCATATTGTTAAATTTGATGTACAAAGAAATTACTCTATTTTAAACCAAAGTTTGAATATTCGAACAACATCTATGCACATTAACTGTATAGCTGGCAACAAGTCAACAATGTCTACAAATCAAATCCTGAAACTGTCTACATAATGTTACCAATTGAGAAAGTTGTGACTTGGTTCTAAACAGAAAGTTGTGACTCATTTCTAAACAGTTTCTAATTGAGAAAGTTGTGACTCGTTTCTAATTGAGAAAGTTGTGACTCATTTCTAAACAGTTTCTATCAATTTACAAAAAAAATAGAAATTGTATATTTCCAGTGTATGATCAAATTATATTTCACCGATTGAAAGCAATATCGTGAGTGGCCCTAGCCATGAGTGATAATAATAGCTCTCTATGTTCACGAGTGAAATAGGTGAGTGGCCCTAGCCATGAGTGATAATAATAGCTCTCTATGTTCACGAGTGAAATAGGTGAGTGGCCCTAGCCATGAGTGATAATAATAGCTCTCTTATGTTCACGAGTGAAATAGGTGAGTGGCCCTAGCCATGAGTGATAATAATAGCTCTCTATGTTCACGAGTGAAATAGGTGAGTGGCCCTAGCCATGAGTGATAATAATAGCTCTCTATGTTCACGAGTGAAATAGGTGAGTGGCCCTAGCCATGAGTGATAATAATAGCTCTCTATATTCACGAGTGAAATAGAATTCGATCATTCACCGAAACAAACACATTTTTAGGCGAAGTGTTTTTTATGATAGAAAACGATGCAAACATGCACTAAATGGCAAGAGAATGGTGCACGTACACGACGCCACTGCCGGTTCGAGTCCGAAGATTCTCATATTGACAATATTTCAAACTATAGTAGCTGTAAATAATATGCATTAGTCCATTTCTTTCAATCAGTGGAATCACTGATCAATTTCTATAGTTAATTGGAAAAGCATAAAATGCATTATTCCATTTCTTTCAACCAGTGGAATCACTGATCAATTTCTATAGTTAATTGGAAAAGCATAAAATGCATTATTCCATTTTTTTCAACCAGTGGAATCACTGATCAATTTCTATAGTTAATTGGAAAAGCATAAAATGCATTATTCCATTTCTTTCAACCAGTGGAATCACTGATCAATTTCTATAGTTAATTGGAAAAGCATAAAACCAATTGTCTCTAATAAAATGGGGGCAAAATAAATCTTTCCCAATAATGTTCACTACAAACTAAATTACAAACGATGGTGTAATAATATACAGGTACATACCGGTACAATGTATTGAAAATAAAATATTTTTCAAATAATGTCGAGATGCTTGTAAAACATAATAATATAAAACTAAATTAGGAGACCGGCTTAACGGGGATGGATGTAGAGCTTTTAAAAAGTGTAGATCCAGATGAGCCGGCTCGTGACGAGCCGTCTCATCAGGATCTGCACTTTTTGCCAGTGATATGACTATTTTTAGACATAATTACCCATTTTGATAAATGAACTTGTCCAAATGTGATTTTCTGATTCATTTATTGGTTTATGAATATCATGGACCAGTCCATGTGAGTTACTTGGTGTTGAATGGGTTAACGGGGATGGATGTAGAGAACATAGTTGGTGTATCTTATGATTCTTATCACAAATTTATTGAGATTCATGAAATTGGGCGTTTCATGCAAAAACACGAAGTTAATTGCGTTACCATGACAATCCACTACATGTAGGTGATGCTTCATGCAAAACATCCAAGCTCTGGACATTGTGGTTTCTGAGAAGATGGTTTTTCTAAGAACATTACTATGTAAGTAAATGTAAATTATATGACCCCTACAATGGGGTCAACTATGACATCAGGACCACAATAACTGTGACGCTATATCATGATTTGACTATGGTAAATCTTGTGCTACCATCTTTTCCTACCAATATGTTGGGAGCGTAGACATTTTTCTACCGAGCGCCCATTTTCACAAGCTGTCAGTTGTATCATAGTTTGAAAGTTGCTGCTATTTTTAAACACACCCTTGAATTTGATACAAACATCAAAGTTGTAACTGGTTCGCAAGGTCTTTCCTGCCCCACTGTCTTGGTTTTCTCATGGCATGGCACAGTATATATTTTCTCTATAACAACCTGTCAAGTGATTATTACACTAACTCGACATATGCCGTAAACCATGACCGAGTTAGCAATGCACGACAAGATTACTGCCAGATGTGAACTTGTGCCATTATTATTCAATGCTAATGAGAGACATTGCTGGGTTTTTTATTACCTCCCTTGGCAAATAAAATCCTGATTTGTATATTGGTCCTTTTTAGTTGAAGACTCTGTTGTTCCCTTAGCAACATGTTGTGGTATATGTTACATGTGATTATATCAAATTCATGTTAATTAATTGATAACAAAAAAAGTATTAAAAGTATCAGTAGGATGTATTACATATAACGTGTAACAGTATAACCGTATACATAATGATATGGATAACAGATCCGTCATAATTTAGAGATGAACATTGTTAACATGTGGTGCAAAGGAAATCATGATGAAAGCAAATAAACCTATCCTAATTAAATAGCATTCAAGGGGAAGTAACTCTCCCACTCATTGATAAACACAGCTACATGTATTGTGTGTTTATTTCAAGAAAACAGTCATTTTAATTAAGAACATGTATTAGTCTTATCTTAACGTGGAAATAATTAGCAGTTCTGTTTCATTAGTATAAATCAGTTGCCTTAACTCTTTGAATGCTGGGTAAAACAAAAGGCTAAAAATAGATCAAATAATTATAGCAGGAGACAATTCATTAATGCCATTTTCTTACTTGAAACTGAAAACTCTGGAAATATGTCATGGAAGATCATTAGAACTGTGTCGTTATACAATTCTAATGAGTCCGCCTCCGTGGTTAAGGTCACTGACTTGCATACCACTGTAACCTATCATCACTGATGGTCACGGGTTCGAGCCCCGCTCAGGCCGTGTCTCATTTATATGAAAATGTTGGCAGTTTCTTACGGAGGTTGGTGCACCAAGTAACAGCTGGAGCCTGCGCAGGAAATGTGTTGATAGGTAAACTGTCCGTCGCTCAAATGGGCAACAGGTAGCGACGTTAAATAAACTTAAAGCAGAATTACATCGTATAAAATAAAAGATATTTGAAAAATTCAATTTTTACGTATGGGTAGCAATGCTGCTACACAATCTAACATTATACTGTGTATGCTTATGTTCATTTGGTAAACAGTGTTTTCTTGCGATAAAACAAACTCGAAACCGAAAGTAGGACTTTCCGAGTCAGCCGGTCATGCACTTGTTTACAACCGGAACGCATCGTCCCCATTTCCCCCACGTTGTCTTTTGTAATTAAATTACTTGATATGTTGATTCATATGTTAGCCAAGTCTTTAGGGACATTTCTACATCCCCGCGAGGGGTTCGACATTAGAGGAAGATAGAGATAGTCTTTCATGTTCAAAATATATACGTTGTTTTCTACATCCTCTGTTGTTTCATGCATGCGCGCTGTGCGTGTTTACATTTCGTGTATTGATAAACAAATACGCGTATACGACGGTTTATATTTATTGGAATTTTATCGTTTCTGAACGACAATTTCGATTTTTGTAAACACACACACATTAGTATTTATATTTTACCCAAAACATGCTTTATTACGATGTAATGCTGCTTTAAAATAATACTAATAATTCTAATGAAATCTCATGACATATTTGACAATTATTTTCGCCGCCAGTGTACAACAGATTAGTACCTGCTGGTGCGTTCTAAGCTGTTGTTATGGTGATATAACACAGACAACATCTCTCATCAGTCTAATTACTTGTTTTTAGGGGATTAACTAACAAGGATTGGGAGAGAATATTGACCGAAAACGAATACTTTCAAAGATAAATATCTAAACCAGGCATGCTATTGACCAAAACACCACACTTACAAATAGAAACTGTAATAAATAGAAAGTGTAAAAATGTATGGTTAATTAATGAAGCTGTAGAACCACAGATTAATTTATGTAACCATATCAACTATAATTAAAGAACAATTTATGTTAATAATTTATACAGTTACCTCTTCGATCAATATCTAGAGTACATTAATCATTCAAACTTTTCAACCCATACGTATCCTGCTGAATAAATTTGAAAGAATGTGCGAACAACATAACCAACCGTTGTGTCTGATCATGATCTATGTTGTCAATTGTTTTAGCTCCACTAGCCTAAAGCCCGATCACTGTGCTGTCTGATATGGCTCTATCTGATTTACAAAAGAGACTTTAGTCGTGATTAGCGGTATAAGGGTTAAGATCTCGCGTTTCTATGGAAACATTTTGTTACCTCCAAAAATTGTGCCACTTAATTTCGAAACAAAACCAATATTTTAGAGAACGTGTTCATTGTGTCGCGTGTATGTAAATACTACTTTAAGAAGTACTAGATACCCTTTGCACGCTAGCGGCAGATAAAGCACTTTTGCATAGAGACAGGTGAGACGGCACAGAACGTGCCAGATGGAACAGAACGTGACAGATGGCACAGAACATGCCAGATGGAACAGAACATGCCAGATGGAACAGAACGTGCCAGACGGAACAGAATGTGCCAGATGGAACAGAACGTGCCAGATGGCACAGAACGTGCCAGACAGCACAGAACGTGACAGACAGCACAGAACGTGCCAGACAGCACAGAACGTGACAGACAGCACAGAACGTGACAGACAGCACAGAACGTGCATTCTGATCAGGCTTTATGCCATTCGGATAATGGAGCTAAAACACTTGACTGAATAGCAAACAACATAGATCCTGATCAGACGCGGCGTATAAAAACAGTATTTTTGGTCAATAACGAACAAATCCAAGTCATAGCCCAATAGGCAAGTACATGTGTATTTTATAAAAGCGTATTTATAATCTTCTACAAGCAAATGTACCAAATAACCACTTACAGGATATTATGACAGAATTACATTCTTTGACAGCAATATTATAACACATGCCTACAAAATCCTTAGAGACAAGGATACTTAAAGCCACATTGCCGTTTCCCTCCCTCTCCCTCTCTCCCTCATGATGATGGATTCCATCAGGAATGCGGTCTCGAGAGCGATTAATGTAATGTAGTGAAAACCTGCTTTGCAATCGGGCTAACATAAATTTTGTTTTGGGGATAAAGAATTAAATGTTGACAGTTGTAAACACTTGTTTCGCAATCGAGCTAAAATAATTTGCATAAAACATCGTTTGGAATGGAAGGTTAACAGATACCATTCTATTGTATATGGTGTATATACATGTTTACTGTATAATCCAACCATGATTGTATCAATAATCATTATACGGTCAACCCCCCTCCCCTCCCCCCACACCCCTCCCCTCCTGCAATATTGTTAATTACGGATGGACAAAACATATCCCAATAGACCAGGTGCACAAAACACCCCTTCCTGAATTTGTTGCCCGGGCAACCAATCTCTGGACAAAGCCCCTCCCTCTACTGCAGGGCGGACATGACATTCACTCATTGTATTATAATAAAAAATATATCTTGACAAGTGCAAAATATTATACACAGAGTAAATAAATATGAATATTGATCTCTTATTGCTCATGAAAATGATTGTAAAAATTACACACCAGATGGAAAATACAGTGAACCCTGTGTTAGTGGTTACCTCTATTAAGCAGCCAACCTGTATTAAGCAGCCAGTTTCCAGATTCCCAATATGCTGCTTTATTATACATTTGACCTCTATTAAGCAGCCACCTTTCTGAGATTCCCTTGGCTGGCTGCTTATAACAGGTTTGACGGTATACATTTTGTTAATCGCTGAGAGGCAAATCTCACATGGTGTTTGAACTCAAGTTGCTCGTTATTGACCCCAACAAGGCTATAAAATATCTTGCCAAACAAATTGTGTGTTTTGCGATAGTATTAAGACGTTTTGTTCTATCATAGCTGTGTGTTGTCTGCCCCAGTAAATGGAAAGGTGTTGCATAGCCATTTCAGAAAGGGGGTAATTTCCTGACAGGTGTTGTGTTGGGCGTGTGGGGTTATTTTCTACTCTCAATCACCATGACGTGTTTAATGATTGAACAGATATGAATGAAAGTCTGTAATTAGTAATCTATCGATATGCATAAGCCTGAATTACACCCCGGAGAAAATGTACAACTTCAAATGAATAAAATGTATTGAAAATGGTCCCGTGGGAAAATAGAAATATTCATAATGAATGAAAATACAGGTATGAATATTTTCATAATATAGAACTAGAAATTGATTTTGAACAAATAAATGCCGCCTCCCCCGCAGTGTTGCATCAGTGAAGTAAAGGGACATAACTCTGCGAATCATGAATCGAGCGAAGCATGAAGATAAAATGCAGAGCTCAGTTTGGTACTGATCGTGTATGTGCAAGTTTCATTGAAATCTGGCTACGGACTTAGTAGAAGAAACCAGTTTCATGAAAATCCTGTCAAGAGTTAGAAAATCTGGTCCGGACAAACTTTTAAACAGACAGATGGATATAAAGAACAAAAATGATACCCCCTCCCCCCTAACTCTATGGAGCAAAACTAGTCTCCAAGTACAGTCTAACTTCCTCGAAAGACAATGTCTATTAAGAAATCACTTTTGTGTTGTTAAGGAACAAATTAGCCTGTATTAAGAGAACGCTCCTGCTTAGAGACCACTTTTGTGTTGCTAAGGAACAAACTAGCCTGTATTAAGAGAACGCTCCTGCTTAGAGACCACTTTTGTGTTGCTAAGGAACAAATTAGCCTGTATTAAGAGAACGCTCCTGCTTAGAGACCACTTTTGTGTTGCTAAGGAACAAATTAGCCTGTATTAAGAGAACGCTCCTGCTTAGAGACCACTTTTGTGTTGCTAAGGAACAAACTAGCCTGTATTAAGAGAACGCTCCTGCTTAGAGACCACTTTTGTGTTGCTAAGGAACAAATTAGCCTGTATTAAGAGAACGCTCCTGCTTAGAGACCACTTTTGTGTTGCTAAGGAACAAATTAGCCTGTATTAAGAGAACGCTCCTGCTTAGAGACCACTTTTGTGTTGTTAAGGAACAAATTAGCCTGTATTAAGAGAACGCTCCTGCTTAGAGACCACTTTTTGCCCTTCCCTTTGGTGTCTCTTAATACACGTTTGACTGTACATGTATAGCACTAGTAGTCGGCCAGTATAGAACATGTAACCAGTGACTACCGTTCCCATTAACATATCTGTTTGGATATGCTTAAAGTTGAAACTCAAATGACGAGATTCTTGTACAGACATTCCCAAAAGTTGCTATTCTTTTGTTACCTATAGCCACATAAACAGAATTGATAGCCACATAAAAGTCACATAATCCCTAACCATAGACCACTAGACAGTAAACCTACCTTTCTCCTAGCAACGTAAGTACCATTTTATGGGTGAAGGAAAAAGTGATTTGGACAGACTCTCAGACAAAAATCCATCCATCAGTAGTGTTCTGTACAGTTCTAATATCAACATACATTGTACCATTGTATATCTCAATAAATTGACAAGAAGACCAGAATGCATTCCGTGTTGCACATATCTCTGTAGGGGTATGTATACATGTAATGGTTTTCTCTAATTTGACTTTAGACAAGAGACCTACCGTAAGTACACTGGCCTAATTGGAACAAATTGTTTATAGATATAATTTTGTATGATATATGTCAAGGCTGCTTCCGATCAGAATGCAGGACATAAGCCCCGCCCCCGGGTGGAAATGCAAGGCCGGATAATATTGCTACACTGGACCTGGCCATGCATTTCAACTGGGCGACTTTTGGCCAGCTTTGTATATTACAACTTTTGGGGGGAGGGGGTGAACAGCCATGCCTTTCCACTGGTGGGTCTTTGACCGGCCTTGCATTTCAACATGCAGCGGCCAATGTACCACCCGTGCAAAGCAGCGAGAAATAAAATTCAACCAGTGGATTAACGTATTTTACTTCACCGATTGTTGTGTGTGTTTGTTTAGGTCTTATGCCTGCATCAGCAACATTTTGGCCAGCGGGCAGTTCACCTAACAACATATTTCACTGATAAGTTTCTATATTTCATTGGAATGTATAAAATAAAGAAGCATATAAGCGTACGTCTACATGGGTGTGGAGGGGGGGGGATGTCCTCCAGACTACAGTACAGTAGTCAGCTTAATATCGAGGAGACTACAGATGCGCAGTAAACATCCATTAACTCATACAGTAGTCAGCTTAATATCGAGGAGACTACAGATGCGCAGTAAACATCCATTAACTCATACAGTAGTCAGCTTAATATCGAGGAGACTACAGATGCGCAGTAAACATCCATTAACTCATACAGTAGTCAGCTTAATATCGAGGAGACTACAGATGCGCAGTAAACATCCATTAACTCATACAGTAGTCAGCTTAATATCGAGGAGACTACAGATGCGCAGTAAACATCCATTAACTCATACAGTAGTCAGCTTAATATCGAGGAGACTACAGATGCGCAGTAAACATCCATTAACTCATATAGTAGTCAGCTTAATATCGAGGAGACTACAGATGCGCAGTAAACATCCATTAACTCATATAGTAGTCAGCTTAATATCGAGGCGACTACAGATGCGCAGTAAACATCCATTAACTCATACAGTAGTCAGCTTAATATCGAGGAGACTACAGATGCGCAGTAAACATCCATTAACTCATACAGTAGTCAGCTTAATATCGAGGCGACTACAGATGCGCAGTAAACATCCATTAACTCATACAGTAGTCAGCTTAATATCGAGGCGACTACAGATGCGCAGTAAACATCCATTAACTCATACAGTAGTCAGCTTAATATCGAGGCGACTACAGATGCGCAGTAAACATCCATTAACTCATACAGTAGTCAGCTTAATATCGAGGCGACTACAGATGCGCAGTAAACATCCATTAACTCATACAGTAGTCAGCTTAATATCGAGGAGACTACAGATGCGCAGTAAACATCCATTAACTCATACAGTAGTCAGCTTAATATCGAGGAGACTACAGATGCGCAGTAAACATCCATTAACTCATACAGTAGTCAGCTTAATATCGAGGAGACTACAGATGCGCAGTAAACATCCATTAACTCATACAGTAGTCAGCTTAATATCGAGGAGACTACAGATGCGCAGTAAACATCCATTAACTCATACAGTAGTCAGCTTAATATCGAGGAGACTACAGATGCGCAGTAAACATCCATTAACTCATACAGTAGTCAGCTTAATATCGAGGAGACTACAGATGCGCAGTAAACATCCATTAACTCATATAGTAGTCAGCTTAATATCGAGGAGACTACAGATGCGCAGTAAACATCCATTAACTCATATAGTAGTCAGCTTAATATCGAGGCGACTACAGATGCGCAGTAAACATCCATTAACTCATACAGTAGTCAGCTTAATATCGAGGAGACTACAGATGCGCAGTAAACATCCATAACTCATACAGTAGTCAGCTTAATATCGAGGCGACTACAGATGCGCAGTAAACATCCATTAACTCATACAGTAGTCAGCTTAATATCGAGGCGACTACAGATGCGCAGTAAACATCCATTAACTCATACAGTAGTCAGCTTAATATCGAGGCGACTACAGATGCGCAGTAAACATCCATTAACTCATACAGTAGTCAGCTTAATATCGAGGCGACTACAGATGCGCAGTAAACATCCATTAACTCATACAGTAGTCAGCTTAATATCGAGGAGACTACAGATGCGCAGTAAACATCCATTAACTCATACAGTAGTCAGCTTAATATCGAGGAGACTACAGATGCGCAGTAAACATCCATTAACTCATACAGTAGTCAGCTAATATCGAGGAGACTACAGATGCGCAGTAAACATCCATTAACTCATACAGTAGTCAGCTTAATATCGAGGAGACTACAGATGCGCAGTAAACATCCATTAACTCATACAGTAGTCAGCTTAATATCGAGGAGACTACAGATGCGCAGTAAACATCCATTAACTCATATAGTAGTCAGCTTAATATCGAGGAGATGCAAACAACCCATAAAAACAATGTCACTGCAACAACCATGAAAGCAAATAATCACAGGGACAGGCAGGAGGGACTATTAGTGTGTTCACTGATGTTAACCAACTCGTGACAGATATTCCCAATTATGCGATAAAGTCACGCCAAGATATCCACGACAATTAAGGACAAATAAATCAATAGTTAGCTAACAAGTTTCTAAAATCAATTCTTCCCCCGTAGCTGCTTATGTACTTTCATTTGATAACTAGCCAATAATAATGTTAACATTTAAGAAACCAATATATTTCTTCTTGCAGTCCTATTCTTCGCGGTATAAGGTTTCCAACTAATGTAGTTACCCGGTTCCTTTCCGATTGTTCAGCAGGACCAGAATAGATCTCATGAATTATGCAATAACAAGCGAGATAACTAGATTTTGCCGATTACAAATAATAGAGAATGTTTTCTGCGACAGATTGTTTCAAATATCGATGATTTCATAAGAAATGCTGCACCATGCAATGTGTTCTATATACACGACGTGTTGTTCTATAAAATCTACACTAAGGAAAAATGAAGCCCCCCCCCCCCCCCGGTACACACAACGCACATCGTTTTGGACATATTAACCAATATTTGTACAACTTGACAGGTGGCCACATTATTTCCTCATAGAGATGTAGGCTTACATTAACATGCTGCTGTATCTACATACATTGTACATATACGATAATAAATCAATAGATACAGTCCATGCATCTGCCCCCACACCGCCATAAAGATTACTGGGAATGTAAGGGTTATAATCAACTATCGGGCCGGGATTCTGCCTACGTCGACTAAATGGGAGCGCAACAGCCCAGTATGAAATTCCTCTAGCTCTGTTTGAATAAAATTTCCGTTTGAAAATTTCAAAACTAATTTTTTTTTATCAATTAAATGTCTGTTTGAAAAAAAATTATTTATAAAAATATTTTTTTTTAGTTTTTAAATTTTCAAACAATTTTTTTATTCAAACAGTGCGATAGGAATTTCATACTGGGCTGTTGCGTCCCTATTTCAGAAAATGAATTACGATACAGACACAGATTCTACAATGCTCAATATTCCTCCTACAATGCATCTAATTTTTAAAACACTTACAGGGAGACCAGGTTCTCACAACATGCCTTTGAAAGGAGAGTTGTGCATTTTCTTTTTCTTACTTTACCCTGTTTGAATTATTTGGGGGAGAACACGCGACTATGATATTCTGAGCTCTATTGAGAGCGTTTCCTTCTGCTCGACTGCTATCTGTTATTGGTAATTGAGTTGACGTGTGGTCCTACATGTATGTGGGAAAGGCTTAAGAAACTTACCACGCCCTGCACCTTCTCTAGCCTAGCCCCATTGCCGAAAATGTCCGCCCTTTTGACTTTTTTGCTTTATTTTTTTGGTTTAAATATAAATGTTTTTTTAACTTCATTTTGTTTTTATAAGCGTCAAACAGATGAGTGCCTTCGGGCAGACAGACATTTATAAACTCGAACTTGTTCGCCTGTTTGACTATATGTATTATCATTATAACTGCCAGTTTGATCAAGTATAACTACATGTACATGTCAACCCCCCCCCCATCGCCACTCATAATGCACCCTGCTTCTTTTCTGATCCCCCCATACTTTTAAACCCTCCTAGTGTGCTTACAGTTTTAATGATTGAAATAGTGATTTTGCCTGGAAAGGGGTATTGCTGGATCGCATGCCTGTCAGAATGTACATGTGCCCCCTCCACACTAAAAGATATGTGTGCAATCAGATACATTCCTTTAATCATTTCCCCCAATAGCAACGTATCTCAATGCTAGTACAGATTATGCACGCATACATGTTGATTGAGACATTAGTACCATACTTACTCGCATGGGGGTATCGTCCTAAAGGTCTGAACAACAAAATAGTGTATACAACTCTTAATTGTTCCCCAGTCACCTCACTGAAGGTGATGTAATTAAGTTGGCTGCTAATTGTTCCCCAGTCACCTCACTGAATGTGATGTAGTTAAGTTGGCTGCTAATTGTTCCCCAGTCACCTCACTGAAGGTGATGTAATTAAGTTGGCTGCTAATTGTTCCCCAGTCACCTCACTGAATGTGATGTAGTTAAGTTGACTTCTAATTGTTCCCCAGTAACCTCACTGTAGGTGATGTCAGTAAGTTGGCTGCTAATTAGAATTAGGATTGGTAAATTGCAACCATATGTAAGGAAGACAACAAGACTACATCCCTATGGGAGGTTAACGGCGATATTTAGAAAGTTAGCATCTTCAGTCCACTCGATCATTGAACAACACAAATAAGCAAACACCTTTACACTCCAGTAACTACAACAGTTCAACCATTTCTTGCTTGACTATTTGATCCCCAGAACATTACAAGGTAATATAAATGCAATAACATTATTGGCAACATGAAACCCTTTTCTACATCTAATAAACATACAATAACCATTAATAGCAGAAAAAAGATATTCGCCAATGTTTCATGTTACTGTAACAAATTGTACTGATACATAAAAGGACTGTTGTGTTTGACTCGTTGAAATACACACACTGTTCTTGTTCATAAAGGCATAATTATCCTTTCTGTTTTGAGATTATCACAGGATCACATTTGAGCAATCTTAGTAGCGGTTCATTAGGTGATGCTACGTGCCAAATGTCAACGATCTGGGCATTGTGGTTTCCGAGAAGAAGATTCTAAACGAGCCACATAACAAAAAATGCTGGCAGTGTGGTTTCTGAGATGATAAATTTAAAAGAGTTGTAGCTATATTTATAAGTTTACATGTGACCCCTACCGTGGTGTCAATTATGACCCCAGGAACACAATTTGAGCAAACTTAGTAGAGGTTCATTGTTGCTTCTGAAGATCTTCAGAGAGTTGTAATATAACGAGTCTATTTTGTACAGACGGATCTGTAGTTTGGTAATCCAGGGATCGCAGGTTCGATCCCCCGTCTGACCATAATAAACTATAAACCAAGGTCTCGTTTCGGTCCTTTACACCATGCACGTAAAAGAGCCAGGAGACTCTGTAATGGGTCTCTGTCTGTATCATTGCACTATCCTCCAAATATCTTAAATATTTGACTAATCTCTTCAGGAGGCGTCGCTCATACGGGTAACCGGTAGCGACGATAAATAACCGTAAAACACACAGTAAACAACGTGACCCTGTCGTTGGGTCATTATGTCCTCAGGATTACATTTGGATATTTTATTAATTTTGGCACTCATCTGACCTAGTTTTAAGATATAATGACCTAATTTGGGCAATCATGTAATAGGATCACCCAATGATCATTGCTATAAACTAAAGCTTCATGATGATTGGATCAGAGGTGCATGGACAAGACAAGACGTTCAGGAGATGTCATTTAACGCAAAATGTGTATGCGACCAGACAGAGGTCGGAGGTCATAAACGATCACTATATGTGATCAATGCTCATTGATTTTGCGACGTTTAACAGTGGAAATTGGATTGATCTAGGCCCTGCATTACGGCTTCGTCGGGACAGAATATCAGAGAAAGGGATTAACAATTATGATTTTTCAATACAACTAGTCATTTGAAGCTTACAATAATTATAAAATCAATACACCAACATATTTATGCTTGAGAAACTTTCTAAACAACCAATGATCAGGTTCACCTATCATGCTATCGAGTGTCTGTAAGACTGTATGGATTAATATAGCATAATAGAGGTAGTTTCGTTCTCCCCGATGAGGGAGCAGTGTGTTAATTTAATACACACAATATACAGTCAAACCTGTCTTAAACAGTCAGCCAAGGGAATCACAGGAAGTGGCTGCTTAGCACAATAAAAAATTTAATACCGGTAATAGAGGTCAACTGTAAAATAAAATAACATATTGGGATTATGGAAACTAGGTGACACAGGAAGTGGCTGCTTAGCACATACATTTTGTTTTAATACAAGTAATAAAGGTCAACTATAAAATATTGGGACTATGGAAACTAGGTGACACAGGAAGTGGCTGCTTAGCACATACATTTTGTTTTTAATACAAGTAATAGAGGTCAACTATAAAATAAAATATTGGGACTATGGAAACTAGGTGACACAGGAAGTGGCTGCTTAGCACATAAACAAATAAATAATACCAGTAATAGAGGTCAACTGTAAAATAAAATAACATATTGGGACTCTGGAAACTAGGTGATTAATGGAGGTGACCAAAGCACAGGTTTGACTGTAGTGGGCATTTGACTGGAGCACCAAACCACTCCCTAATATAAATGTATGAGAACACTCTCCCCCTGTTTTAGTAATAGTTTAAGGGGCTATAGTTTCTCAGATGTGCTAGATATTGACCCATAATAAATACTTTGAACATTGTTGTTGCCATGCTTCTTTTTGTTTTTATTAACTATTGGCCCGACTACAATGCTTAGAATCTTAACCCATAACCTGCCAACCACAACTAAAGTCACTTTTACACATAGTATAGAGCCTGATCAGACCTCAGTCAGACAGCTCAGAATGTGCCATCTGATAGGCTCTCTATGCTAATGTATTTGGATAGTGAAGCTAAAACATAGACCCTGTTCAGACGTGACGTTATGTGATGACTGATCTAGATCTATGTTGTTTGCACATTCCGTCAGATTTATTCGGCAGGTTAAGTTAGAACCGGTATGATTAATGATGATTCTCTAGAACAATAGATTATTTTACAAAAGTGTCTGTAACCAGATCAACAACAACATGTATAGGATACAAACAGTTTGTCAATAGTTTACGCAGTTCATATGTGTATGCTATGAGGGAATATCTAGTGGTTGTTAAGAGTATTATACATCAGGGTTCATTATAGGTCAGAATTTTTGGGAAGCGTGTGACCGCTTCCTTAAATGGTGTTCTTTAATGTACTTCTGCAAAATAGGGTTAAAATGCATAGTACAACCATTAAATACAAAATTTGAATAGAAGGAGTGCTTTATAATGGGCCAGTGTATCTTACTAGACAACATTTTGTTTGAAAATCATAAAAACCAAAAATAATTTTTTTAGGGAGAAGTGGGGCCTCCAGAGGGCGAAGTCAGGGTCCCTAGGGCGACAATTTAGCCCACATCACCCTCTAGAATGATCCCTGATACATGTACAGTCAAACCTGTGTTAAGCAGCCAGCCAAGTGAATCACAGAAAGTGGTTGCTTAGCACCTGTGGCTACTTAATACATGCTGGTTAAATGCATAATAAACTAACATATTTCCAGTTATCAATAAGAAAAACACATTAATGTCATCTGCTACAATGGTTTGAACTATTTATAACCATATATGCTTTAGTTTAATACCCAGCATGCAAAGCATTACAAGTGAACATGTAATATTCATAAGCATGGCGACAGTGCTTTGGTTTGTTTATTTTTAAATTATTTATGTTGGGTCAATATCTAGCACATCCTAGAAGCCGAGACGAGCTGTCATCAGAATATGCAGTTTTTGTCAGTAATATTACTATTTTTAGACAAAATTACCCATTTTGATCAATGAAATGTAATTTTCTTATTGATTTATTGGTCTAAAGATATTGCGCACCAGTCCAGGTCAGTTACTTGGTGTTGAATGGGTTAAATTATACTAAATACATTGTACTAGCAGCTACCTGTATAGCCCCTGAAAATACAAAATGTGCAACCAAGGAGCGACATTTGTTTTTTCCAGTGCCACACTGAGGCACACCCCTCGGCTAAAATTTCCAAAGCAATATTTTTAAAAAAATAAAATGCAAAAAATATCCCATTGCTGTATAAAATGTTGACTGCTAGAAAGCTGAAAGGTCAGTACATAGTTATACGTCTAAACTCATTAAATCAGAAAACGCAGGAAATCACTTCTATACATACCCCACCCATTTTAAGGGGGAACATACCCCCGACTCCCCCCTAGATTTCCTCGGTTGCAATTTGCCTCTGGCTACAGTACTGATATTTGTGTTGTTTTAATATTTTCAAAACAGTTATGTTGGGTAAAGATCATTATCTACATGTAGCAAGCCCATCCTAGAAGCTATAGCCCCATAAATTATACCGGCACTTACCGAGTAGCATCTATTTTTGACATAGCCATGAACTATTTGTACATGTGAATGCATAATCCTCATGAATATAGGCAGGCACATGTGAATGTGTTATTTTCCTAGGAACACTACTCAGCAGTGGTATACTAGGTCAGGTTGTGTTTATTGGAAAACTAATTGATGAGTGCTGGTAGAGATTGCAGTACAGGGCTGACAATCAACCGGCAAATTTAGATGACATTAACATCAGCCACAGAACACATTAATGGTTTACTAAGCAGCCGACTACAACATGTACATTGTATATGTATGGTACATGTTGCTGCCTGTGACAAGCAGTAGTGATCCAGCTAAGCCATTTTAGAAAGGGTGCCTCTGCCTGCCCTTTCTTATTTCAAACATTTAAAAGGATGTAAAATTTATAATAAAACTTTTGTATCATTTTTTTCTCAGTTCTTACTAATTTACATGTACATAATATGCATAGGATATAAGCTGATATTTTACATATTGGATCGGCTTGAGGCTTATATCTTACTTAAAACACACACTTATATAACAAGATCCTACTTTTTAAAATTGTTAATTTCGTACTGGTACGCCTAGAATTTAATATATAACACTTTGGCCTATTAATAATAATGGACTGCAAGTACAAAGGTATGATGTCACGACAGTGTTTTAATGTGTGATAGAACATGTAACTACATGTATAACACTAGCAATTGATACCCAGAATGCACCACACCAGAGATGATCCAGAAAACATGTTCTCGTGTACCCCCCTAAAAGTGCCCTATTTTCCATCATAACGCATCACCCTGATTGACCATCATAACTGGAACACTGAACAGAGAACTATTCAATTGAATACATTTCACAACAAAGTTATGTGTCAAACTCAAAAGAGAATAATGTTCCCATTTATTGTTCTGCCTACTTGCACATAAAACAATTATACTTTTATAGTGCTATAACCACCTACATGTACACTCAATGATTGTACAAGTCACCCAGTAGAAATATTGCCTACAAAATTCATTCACAGACAGTAAACCGACTTAAAAAGTATCCCAATTCCTATGCTAACAAAATTATTAGAGTGGTGGAACCTATGCTCGGCGTATTCCTATGCTCGGCGTATTTTCCATTTCCATCCGTATTTAAAATATTTATATAGTTCTAGGTTAATTTCGCCGACAGAGCTGAAGCATGGTTCAATAGCATTCCGTTGAGTGTATCGGTAGGCTGATGCAACTGTCACATGACTTGTCCAGCAGACGAATATAAACAAGCAAATCATTGGGAGAATATTTCCACCAAAACTGTTACGGTGTATGAGCAATTATGGTAGCTATCCGAATTTAAAAAATGACACCTAACCCGAAAAATAGTTTCTATACCATTTCTGATTAAGACCAATAAATGTTTTTACTTAACCCATTCAACCCCAAGTATCTGACATGGACTGGTGCATGCTATTTTTAGACCAATAAATTAATAAGAAAATTACCTTTGGACCAGTTCATTTATCAAAATGGGTAATTTTATCTAAATAGTAATAATTATTACTGGCAAAAAAGTGCAGATCCTGATGAGACGGCTCGTCATGAGCCGGCTCATCTGGATCTACACTTTTCATAAGCCTATTTAGAGGCCTGTGGAGTTGAAAGGGTTAATGATGTAATTGATCAAAATAAGATATTCAACAAGTTATGGTGGATAAATAAAAAATAACAAGTATGCCGTGCATAGGTGCCCTGAAGTCTTCAGTTCCCCATATAAACGGGTGCCGACCGACACCGTTGCGATAGCTGTATTGAGCAGCAAGGTCACGTGATGAAGCTAAAACTGTCGACAAGTGTTTTGAATGTTGTTTTCACGACTTATGAAAATAATAATATACGGCATGTGCAATTAACATTTACGCCGAGCCACTCTACTATTTGTTCTGGCGGAAAAACATTCAAAAGTTATTTACCAAAAGTGTTCGATATTCCCATAAAATGTGAATATTTCAAAATTACCCTGTGTTCTCAAATAATAAAGCGTGCTAATTCAAAATTATTAACGTTTGTTCTGGCGGAAAAACTTTCAAACATTATTAAATTTATTTACCCATAAAGTGTGAATATTTCATACATGTATGAAAATTTCAAATTTAGCATGTGTTCCCAAATAATAAAGCAGCTAATTCATTTTGGTTTGGCAAAATATACTCACACATCTACAGGTATATGCTTTTGTAATGTATAAAGTTGTAAGCAGAAATTCAAAAGAACACAAACAAAAAGTTTATACAGCTCGATTGTGAAACAAGTTCTTACAACTTCTATTAATCACTCCCGAGACCTCTTTCCTTATGGAATCCATCGCCACGAGGGAGAGAAGAGGCAACGTGGCATTTAAATGCCTTGCCTAAGGGCACAATTGTAACTCCAGCCTTACTGTGTATTGCCATATAAATGACAGATGTGCAGGTACATGTATTCACTGACAAAGCCAAGCAATGCACTGCATGTGATGCACCTTTCTCTCATGTTCTCAAATACGTCTAAATGTACATATGTAATTTAATTAAATGTATTACAGTGACTGGGCGAGGGATGAATTGCTACAAAATAAATGTAAGGTATAGTAGATGCTGATTGACTTGTCGTTGTAACCTATTATTTGCACAGAATTATAAATGCCAGGGGAAGTTTCACGATTTCAAGCTAGGGTGGTCAACCTTAGTCCTAAGATTTAAATTGGACAATTCTTGGTCTACATGTACATTTGTATGTTGCACCTTGTAAAATGATTCTAAATTTCTGTAAAATAGAAGTCACGTGTTCGGGTATATCTTCCAAAACATAACGACACACTATTCTTATGTGTATACATGTATGGCTGGCACAACTGGACAGAAGAATTATTGGAGCTTCAAGTAATACTGTATGGTCAAGAATTTATTTCTAAATCTGCTAGTTATTAACTCTTTGCATGCTAGCGATGAAAATAACAATCAAATATGTCATGGAATTTCATTAGAATTACATGTAGGTCATAATGACATACAGGCCCGTAGCCAAACTGAGGCACACCGAGACAGTTTTAATGAAAAATTAAATACATGTGTAAAAAATATCCCCTTGCTGTATAAAATGTTGATTGCTAGAGAGCTGAAATGTCAGTACATAATTATACGTCTACACTCATCAAAATCAGAAAATTCAGGAAATCGCTTCTATTCCCCAACAATTTTAAGGGGGAACATGCCCCAGAGCCCCTTAGATTGCCTCGGTTGATATTTTCCTCTGGCTACAGTACTGACATACATGTACCCGGTAATTTGAATGAAATTTCATGACAAATTTCCGCGAGAATTTATAGCCGTAATTTTACCCAGCATGCAGAGTTAATATTGGTATTACTATTACATTATATATATATATGGATAGGATTATGGACACTTGCAGGGATGTATGCCACTGGTTATTTCATGAAAAATATTCAATAAACGCACAAAGAATATAATTATAGTCTTGGAAGAAACGACCTGACCAAAGTAAATAATGTCTTATATATGTGCTCCATATAATTATATCACCAGCATAAAAATTTCATATTACATGTAAGATTTAAAATGTCATATAAAACTCACGTAGGCCTACAAGATCTGTAAACAATGGTGATAGGTAAAAGAACAACTTCACACTTTAATCGTGATTTATAAAACAAAGAATGAAAACTACAAATTTCTTCACTTTGGCCGGTGGCGGGCGCTAAGGAATCTGTATCAATGATATTCTGATATCTCAGCTTAAAACCCAACAAATCCTGTAACAACGGGTCACTAACAATCAATGACTGTAATTACTCCATTAACATGGGTAACGCAGAAAGCTACGTGTATATATATATCACAGAATTCCAAACACTGTTATGTGATCCGAGCAGAATCGCCATAGTCCGCGAAGTTGTATACGAATGACTTAAAAACGCACTTCTCTGGCAGAATCGTCATGCACACATTGTGACGAAATGTATGAACTAGTCTTGTTATATAAATACTGATCATCAGCAAACAATATACTTCACAAACAAATATATATACATTCCGATCAAACTGATGCTCATTTTCACTGAACAGCACATGAGTGTATTAGAAAAACCATGGAAAATCGAATCACAAAACGGAAAAGAAATTCACTGACTTATTTCATCACAACTCTGGTAACTTACCAAGTAATTCCATGTTAAATTTACATCCACATTTTGGCTGTTGCACAAAGCGAAATCACACAATTTCCATTCAAAAATCACAGTTGGTGATTTTATCCTTCTTTGAATAAGGCATGTGGGGACGGCTTCTTCAAAAATAGCATTGCATTTAATAATATATTATTCCTTTAGTCTGTTTCTAATCACATTTCGGAATGTCCTACATGGTAGAACCAATCTGTGGTAATTTTGTTCTAGTGTTCAACATTCCTGCATCATCCTGAATGTACTGTTGTCGGGTCTTCCCACTTGATGAGCTTCCTATTTTAGACACAATGGTGCTAGTATTAGCTGTGGTGATCTTTTTACGTGTTGCAGAATCTTGACGATTTTCAGATGCCGGAGGTTTCGGTAATCTTCGTCGAAGCCAGGCATGTCTAAGAGCCTGACCTGGGTTCATGCGACTGGAGGGATCCCATTCCAAACATCGCCGCATAAAATCAAGGAAAAGTGGATCATCAGTGCCTTTAAGTGCAGTGACAATATCTTTAGTACCAGGGGGGCCTCTGGTCTTCCCACGCCGTGAACGCCCACCCTGTAATGCAGTGCTACCATCCGGCAGTGTTGTAACCGTACAGTATCGAGGATGACCTTTCGAACTGATGAAGTTGCGAGCCCGTTTTGACTGATCAAGCAATTTCTGAGGAGGCATTCCTTGTAATTCAATGATTGTTGCCAACTGGTCCCCTTCATCTTCCCCGGGAAATAGCGGATAGCCTGTCAGCAGTTCCGCTAGAATGCAACCGAGACTCCACATGTCAATAGGCATTCCATACTTGGCCCCTAAAATGACTTCTGGAGCCCTGTAAAACCTTGACTGGATGTAAGTATATATACGCTGGTGCTCATAGCAGCTGGATCCAAAGTCTATGACCTTAATTCCACTTCTACCCTGTTGTTTTAGAAGGATATTTTCGGGTTTGAGATCACAGTGTATGATTCTATTTTTGTATTGCGCATCTAAAGATTGCAAGATTGAGTGTGCAAATTTCCTAACTAGTTGTAAGCTAAATCCTTGGAATTTATTCTTCTTAATGAGTTCATATAAATTCATACTGAGCAATTCAAATGTAATACAGATATGATTGCGAAAACTAAAATGCTCTAACATGTGGACAATGTTCATTGCATTATCCTTGTCCTGTTTCTTCAAATGTTCAAGAATTCTTATTTCTTCCTGAGCTTGTCTATGGAATCTCTTTTCATTACGAACCATTTTTAACGCTATATGGGACTGAATTTTATGATCATACGCTTTAACAACTTGTCCAAAGCTGCCTTTTCCAATCACTTTCAATACTTCATACCGATATGCTATATGATCATGTGGTACATGTATATATGATCCATTTTCATCATCATAACCATTGTTATTTGCACCACCTACAACACCTTGTCGTTTCTTTGCATTTTGTCCAACAAAAAAGATCGCTGGGTAATTGAATATTTCATGGTGTTCGAAAGATGTAAGTTTATGCATGTACTGTTTCATGGCTGCTTCTGGGCTCATGGCATTATTCCGCCTTGCAGCTGAACCTGACTTCGATCCAATACTACCAGCACTAGAACTGGGTCTAACAACTGGCATAGCCGGTTCCTCATGGACGCCATGTTGGATGTGATCTTTCCTGTCGTGATTTTTATGATCCTCGTACAATTGAGTAACTTTCGGTCCCTGTGTGCTCACATGAGCGCTGTGGGATGCACCACCTACAGTCTGACTGGTCAATGGTGGCAAATGGTGCGATACTTCGCTAGCATGAGTGTACATATCGCCTGTGGTCAACAGAGATCGAGTCCTTTGTACAGACACTGGCAATGGTTTCACACGCGTTGCCGTTGACATGTTCCGGAAATAAACACACTGAAATACTCTTCTCGACTTTCAATCGCGCTTGTTTCGATCAATACATGATGCATCTATATCCAAAGGTCCAGTTAATTGTAATCAAATTATATTTTAATCCAGTTATACCACATTCTGTTTGTTCTTTGTTGATAAAGTCTGTTGCTATTTTTCGAAAGGCTAATGGAGGTATCGTTGCCAAGCGAGACACTGGTTGGTCAAAACGTCATGTCCCGTGACGTCATGGAAACATGTGGTCACGTGTATTCAACATAGGGCGGATTAGTGTACTCGAGGTAACACACAACTAAATCAACAGGTTTGCTTACATCTGAGTCAATATATATTTTACAAAATGAAGAATATGAATGGGAGTCATGCAAAAAAGTATGAAAATTCGATAGAATGCACTTTATCTATTATGTACGCACAATGCTGACGGATAGGACTAGGGTTCGAAATAGGACTAGGGCTTACTTAGAGTATGTATGTATGTTGCATTAATGTCAAACCCCTTGCGGGACAGTCTTAGGCGACCTAAGGGTTAACCAATACTTTCCCAATAACACCATGTACGTGCCCCGACCGTGTATCGAACCCGGGGCCCTTCAATTCCAAATCCGACGCTCGACCATGGACGCCACACAGGCAGACACGCGTGTTTTACATTTATTTAACGTCGCTACCGGTTGCCCATATACCCATTCCAGAGTCTCCTCTGGTTCTTTTACTTGCACGATGTAAAGCACCGACACGAGACCTCGGATTAAAGTCACATCTGAAAGACTGTTATTTTTATTAGGTTCCATGGATCCCTGGATTACCAGCCCAACGTGTTAACCACTGGACTACAGATCCGTCTGTGGCAGGCAGCATACAGGCTTATGTAGCATAAGGCACCCACTGATTGTGAGTATGGTCATGTTTGTTGCAGCTAAATATGTTAATTTATGCACATTTATTTTAGCTCGATCGATTGCGAAACAAGTCCAACAACATTAGTTTTTAGTTAATGCAAATTTAATTTAGCTTGATAGCGAATCAAGTCATACAATGTTATTTTTTGTTTTAATTCACGATGCCGTGCGTGGTGGAATCCATTGCCACGAGGGATATATATATATATATAGATAGAGAGGGAAAGAGAGAGGGAAAGAGAGAGAGAGAGAGAGAGAGAAGAGAAAATGTCTGTGTAATTTATAGGCGGCTGCAAATATAGTTTGACCCCAACAAAATCGCTACAAAAGGTTTCTTAACGGTTTTCTATAGTATCAGGTGTGCTTAATAACATACTAAAAGTCTACCAAAATCTGACCTCTGAAAAGGTATAATTTTCAAGATGGCGTCAAAGATGGCCACCAAATCCTTAAAATCTCAATTGCGTATTCATTATTGATCCTAGATGAGTAATGTTGGTGTCTATCCCCTTGTTTTGGGGAACTAGTAATCCAATTAGCATATTTAGATTATAGTGAAGTGATTACATAATTGTGAAATAAGATGGAGACCTAGTATTGCCGCCAAGTTAAGTACGATACTTATATATTAAAATGCTCATTACTCATTAATTATTCATTCTAGACAAGTACTTGTGTTACCTAACTCAATGTTTTGGGGATCTAGAATCCAGTTAGCTTACTTAGCATATTTAAATTATACTGAAGTGATTACATTTACAAAGTGGTGTACTTATTTCTGAAAATACATTTGATCCCATCATATTTACAGATAGTTATTGTCACATTCTTCCACCTGTAAATGTTGATTATGTGGATTCTCACAATTTTCAACTTGGCATGGTCCACATGGTAGTCCATATCCTCTACAACTACACCTTGTTGCTCGGTATGTAGTGGTGCAATTACAGTGGCCAATCTGCACAAGGCTCTCCGGGGCAGCAGCCTTCTCGCTCATAAATGGCACAAACGGATTGTCCTCTAGTTTCCATCCCCAATCCACCGCATTCATGCGACTCTCCTTTCCAACCACCACCATAATCTGATAATACACTCTAATGCAATGGTAATTAGATGAGGACACGGTATGAGGGAGACGTTCTGGAGTAACACATGACTTGCTGGAAACAATTTTACTGCTAAAAATGTTGTAGCGCAAGGAAGCAAGTGAATCAGTACTCTTGCCACCACACATAACTGCCATCGCCTTGTTCCCAAGGTCCAGTATGACGCTGTTTGCTTGATTTGGGAGGAGAAACGCATTTACACATGTCTGGAGAGTCAATACACTATTCACTGGAATGCTGACATTTTGCCAACACTATAAATGCGCGAAGTTGTATCACATCCTGTGAAAGAATGAATAAAAAGCAACTGAGAACACAATTTACTACCCAGGACTTGTTTCATCTCATTGATGTCGAACACATTAGGAACTGTGGACCTGTCCGAACGAAAATAGAGGCCCTTATTGTTCTTCTCAGCATAATAGAGAAGCAGAATGAATAAGTCTGTACCATCCCCTATCAAGGTCGTGGATTTATATTCTGATGTCATGGCAATGTCTGCATCCCCTGATACATTGATTAAACTGCAGCCTTTCCTATGCAGTTCCTCAGTCACAAGATCAATAAGACCTTGTTTATTCCCCACAAACTCCCTGTTTACGTTGAAGCTGACGATCGGGTTGGTGCTTTGTCCACGTCGCTGGTGGGTAATGTCTTTGACAGAAGGATCACCACTATAACCATCAAAAACTATGGTTGCTTTACCATAATGGTGTATGGAAAAGTCAGCGTACGACCGTGCAATGGTACCATAGCTCTTACCCCTTTTCCATGGCAAGTGATGAACCAAGGGGCCGCCATCAAGAACATAATTTTCAGTTGGTGGGATATAATCAATGACCGTTTTGTTTGATTCCTTACTTGAAAACATGGCGACCGCATGTACTAGTTGCGGCTTGTCGGCTTTACGAAAGATGTATTTGGCTTCGAGGTCGAACAGGGCTGTAGGTAATACGCTGAGTGCATAGCTCATTACATCTTCCAGTGAATGGTCTCCCGTTTTCGACACCATCAGAAATCGTTGGAAAAGCAGAGCTGGATCAATGGTAAGGTCTTAGCAACTGTGTTGGTGTACTCGTCTGCAAGTGTCTTTGCCAGGTCTTTTTGTTTGAATTAGACACCGAAAACGGGGTTTCCAATCATTCTTTCAATGATATCCCTCCCAACGGTCGCACATTCACATTCTCTTTGGCGACTACACCAGTAATGATGTTTCTCAGAGATGGGTCTGGAGAGAATGGCGTGTAAGTAGAAAGTTTGTCCTTGATATTTTGCAGGTCATTGTGGTCTCGTTTAATCCTTGCTTCTGTCGATTCTCGGGGTTGCTGGTTGGCTGGTCGTGTATGTGAGCTCATTGAATTCCTGCACGGCGTTATTATACTCAGATATGATGGGTGTGGCATTTCTTCGGTCACTCCATTTCCATGTGTCAGGCCTACACTACTCTTCAAGGACCGCATCAATGTATGCTCGATGACAAGGTCAGAGCTAAGTCAAGCCCAGAACTAGTTACTGCGGTGGATCGCATGTAAACCCCTGGAATATTTGACATGTACATCAGGATGTCTGGTCTCGAGTTGGCACATTTCTTGGATATCGAAATTTGCAGATTTCAGATAGTTTAAATTGCCCAGCGGTGGCAAATATTGACAGGCAGTCCAACACAATGCGCAAGTGCAGAATCCAAGATCCTGCGCGATCCACTTTGGTCAATGTTCGGGCAGTCTGCAGCATTCTATGATAGTTTATCAACAGCTGACTGGTTTTTGACCTGGTACTAAATCCTGCATTCTTTGTGTCAATCTGTTCTTTGATTTGGATAAACATATCTGATGCAATAGCACTCTCCAAAGTTGTTTCTTTTGCCACCAAGGATGAGTACGTTTCTGCCGCATGGCCCCATCAATGACTCAAACTGTGGGTTATCCTCCAGGAGCTCAGCCACAATCAGGTCATTGAGGCACCTATCAACCAGCAGAAGTCCACGGAAAGCTCTTTGTACTGGTTTCCCCGTCATTATAATTATGCTGAAAGGCATTTTCACCATAGACAACTTCCATAACGTGCCTGAGTCCAGTGCCTTACATCAGCGTGCCTATTGCACCCAGTAGGTTCATGAATGTGTGAAAACATCCAATCATCAATATAATGCTTTTCAAGTGACTACTCTGTGGTGAATCCATCATGATCTTTGCAGCTTTCCAATACAGGGTTGGTCGAACGTAATAATGGGTGGAACATGGTGTTTGATAGCGAGATTGCAAACGAAATCCAGCATGGACAGAATGCATATCCTGTCCCCGGAGTACGCGTCAATCATAGGCAAGCATACAATTGATGATTGGCCTGGGTGTTTTTGTCTTATTTGGATCCTGATCGATATATGCATAGAAAACCAAATTAACATTCGATACCCACGGAATTACATAGGCCCCCACACTACAAGGTGTCACCGTATGGCCTATTCATATCGGCTACAGTTTGACGAGAACTGTTTGGGGTGGGGTGGAGTTAGCTGCGGAAACCTGCCGACCCTCACTGCTATCAGTAGAGGAATTCATATGTTTCATGTTGATACCAAAATGTACAGGATTCGTGTCGTATTCGTCGTGTAAAGACAACATAATGGATATATAGTAAAGTACCGTTCTATTTATCCGTGCGCGTCTCTATTCGGTTCGCTCGTCAATTGTTGTCTATACATTTTATAGAATTGCACGTTGAACGGCTGACGTCCATACGGCGTGCAGATCGCGATCGGTGCACATCTCGCAGCAGCATGGTAGGACACTGGGTACACACGCTTCAGCATCGATGTTCAACGTAAGTGGTGGAGGTATGGCCAGACCCTGGAGCGACCGAGACGACCATATGTGTAACTGTCAGATCCGTTTATATGTTGCTAAATAGGACCCATCGAAAGACGGAACATGACTTGCCAGCCTGCATCCTCCTCCCATCGAAAGACGGAACATGACTTGCCAGCCTGCATCCTCCTCCTCATGTCATCATTTAAGCATCTTAGATGAGACATAATCTACTTAGACGATTCACTCGCCATATGAATCGGTGGTGGTGAGTATTAATAAACTTATATAATCTGTTTATGTATGTGTATGTATGTTTATGTATATTTATGTATGTTTATGTATGTGTATGTATGTTTATGTATATTTATGTATGTTTATGTATGTGTATGTATGTGTATGTATGTGTATGTATGTGTATGTATGTTTATGTATATTTATGTATGTTTATGTATGTGTATGTATGTGTATGTATGTGTATGTATGTGTATGTATGTTTATGTATGCTTATGTATGTTTATGTATGTGTATCTATGTGTATGTATGTGTATGTATGTGTATGTATGCTTATGTATGTTTATGTATGTTTATGTATATTTATGTATGTTTATGTATGTGTATGTATGTGTATGTATGTGTATGTATGTGTATGTATGTATGTGTATGTGTATGTATGTGTATGTATGTGTATGTATGTATGTGTATGTATGTTTATGTATGTTTAATATTTTGTTTATGTATGTGTATGTATGTGTATGTATGTTTATGTGTGTGTATGTATGTTTATGTATGCTTATGTATGCTTATGTATATATGTGTATGTATGTGTGTGTGTGTGTGTGTGTGTGTGTTGTGTGGTTGTGTGTGTGTGTGTGTGTGTGTGTGTGTGTGTGTGTGTGTATGTGTGTGTGTGTGTGTGTGTGTGTGTGTGTGTGTTGTGTGTGTGTGTGTGTGTGTGTGTGTGTGTGTGTGTGTGTTGTGTGTGTGTGTGTGTGTGTGTGTGTGTGTGTGTGTGTGTGTGTGTGTGTGTGTGTGTGTGTGTGTGTGTGTGTGTGTGTGTGTGTGTGTGTGTGTGTGTGTGTGTGTGTGTGTGTGTGTGTGTGTGTGGTGTGTGTGTGTGTGTGTGTGGTGTGTGTGTGTGTGTGTGTGTGTGTGTGTGTGTGTGTGTGTGTGTGTGTGTGTGTGTGTGTGTGTGTGTGTGTGTGTGTGTGTGTGTGTGTGTGTGTGTGTGTGTGTGTGTGTGTGTGTGTGTGTGTGTGTGTGTGTGTGTGTGTGTGTGTGTGTGTGTGTGTGTGTGTGTGTGTGTGTGTGTGTGTGTGTGTGTGTGTGTGTGTGTGTGTGTGTGTGTGTGTGTGTGTGTGTGTGTGTGTGTGTGTGTGTGTGTGTGTGTGTGTGTGTGTGTGTGTGTGTGTGTGTGTGTGTGTGTGTGTGTGTGTGTGTGTGTGTGTGTGTGTGTGTGTGTGTGTGTGTGTGTGTGTGTGTGTGTGTGTGTGTGTGTGTGTGGTGTGTGTGTGTGTGTGTGTGTGTGTGTGTGTGTGTGTGTGTGTGTGTGTGTGTGTGTGTGTGTGTGTGTGTGTGTGTGTGTGTGTGTGTGTGTGTGTGTGTGTGTGTGTGTGTGTGTGTGTGTGTGTGTGTGTGTGTGTGTGTGTGTGTGTGTGTGTGTGTGTGTGTGTGTGTGTGTGTGTGTGTGTGTGTGTGTGTGTGTGTGTGTGTGTGTGTGTGTGTGTGTGTGTGTGTGTGTGTGTGTGTGTGTGTGTGTGTGTGTGTGTGTGTGTGTGTGTGTGTGTGTGTGTGTGTGTGTGTGTGTGTGTGTGTGTGTGTGTGTGTGTGTGTGTGTGTGTGTGTGTGTGTGTGTGTGTGTGTGTGTGTGTGTGTGTGTGTGTGTGTGTGTGTGTGTGTGTGTGTGTGTGTGTGTGTGTGTGTGTGTGTGTGTGTGTGTGTGTGTGTGTGTGTGTGTGTGTGTGTGTGTGTGTGTGTGTGTGTGTGTGTGTGTGTGTGTGTGTGTGTGTGTGTGTGTGTGTGTGTGTGTGTGTGTGTGTGTGTGTGTGTGTGTGTGTGTGTGTGTGTGTGTGTGTGTGTGTGTGTGTGTGTGTGTGTGTGTGTGTGTGTGTGTGTGTGTGTGTGTGTGTGTGTGTGTGTGTGTGTGTGTGTGTGTGTGTGTGTGTGTGTGTGTGTGTGTGTGTGTGTGTGTGTGGTGTGTGTGTGTGTGTGTGTGTGTGTGTGTGTGTGTGTGTGTGTGTGTGGTGTGTGTGTGTGTGGTGTGTGTGTGTGTGGTGTGTGTGTGTGTGTGGGTGTGTGTGTGTGTGTGTGTGTGTGTGTGTGTGTGTGTGTGTGTGTGTGTGTGTGTGTGGTGTGTGTGTGTGTGTGTGTGTGTGTGTGTGTGGTGTGTGTGTGTGTGTGTGGTGTGTGTGTGTGTGTGGTGTGTGTGTGTGTGTGTGTGTGTGTGTATGTGTATGTATGTGTGTGGGTATGTATGTATGCTTATGTATGTTTATGTATGTGTAGTATGTTTATATATGTTTATGTATGTGTATGTATGTATGTATGTATGTATGTATGTTTATGTATGTTTATGTGCGTTTATGTATGTGTATGTATGTCTATGTATGTTTATTTATGTGTATGTATGTGTATGTATATTTATGTATGCTTCTGTATGTTTATGTATGTTTATGTATGTGTATGTATGTTTATATATGTTTATGTATGTGTATGTATATTTATGTATGTTTATGTGCGTTTATGTATGTGTATGTATGTGTATGTATGTTTATGTATGCTTATGAATGTTTATGTATGTTTATGTATGTGTATGTATGTTTATGTATGTTTATGTGCGTTTATTTATGTGTATGTATGTGTATGTATGTTTATGAATGTGTGTGTATGTATGTATATATATGTATGTTTATGTATATTTATAGAAGAAGAAGAATGCTTTATTAAGACTTAAACTTTACAGTTTCTCGTCTGTAACATTTAAACATATTTACAATATATATAGTACAATATTATGATAA
>CM026398.1:34603801-34654077 GCA_014843695.1 Archivesica marissinica
CGCTCGGATCATTGTTCTCCGTCCATAGAGTCATTTGCTCCCTTAATTCCTTAATGAATTCGGAATATGTCTGCTGAGGTTTCTTTACCCAAGAGAAGAAATTATTTCTATATACAGTGGGTGAGAGTCTATATTCATCCAAGATGGCGGCCTTGAGGGTATCGTAATTATTAGCGTCTTGGACAGGAAGAGTGGCATATATATTTCTGGCCTTGTCGGACAACTTGTCTATAATATGGCCCACCCATGTTTGTTTGGCGACATGGCTAGCTTCGAACAGTCTCTCACATGTTGCGAAGAATTTATCTGGCCTCATAGTCTGGGTCCAAATAGGAACAGAAATGTTTGTCTTAGAGGGCCTATTATCTGTATGGAGGGGGTTATTTTGCTGAGATTCCTGATCTCTCTGGATTTCTCTCAGGCGAATCTCCATCTGCATTTTCTCCCTTTGCATTCTTTCCTCCCTGTCCCTTTCTTTCTCTTCTCTTTCCCATCTTTGTTTTACTTCTTCCCTCTCTCTTTCTCTCTCTCTTTCTTCTCTTTCCCTCTCTCTTTCTTCTCTTTGTTTTACTTCGTCCCTCTCTCTTTCTCTCTCTCTTTCTTCTCTTTGTTTTACTTCTTCCCTTTCTTTCTCATAAATCTCACCCTGACGTTCCAGATTTGCCTGATTAAAGAAGGGAAGTCTCATTAATTTGTCCCATATCTCATCACCTGTTGTCTGCAAGTCGGGGTGAACCGGCCCCTCAGTTTCCTTATTAGCACTCCTAGTTGTAGCCATTTTATTTTTTTTTTTCCCAAAATTTTTAATCCCCAGAATGTATCTCCAAATGTATTATAGAATTGAGTTCAATAAAAGGAAGTAAATCACTAATATAATTTTAATGATAATATTAAGCCTCTATGAAAAGAAAACTGGTACTTACCGAAGTCTGTCTCGTCCGTTAATCCAATATCTAATTTATCACATATTCAAAGTTTGCACATTTCCAATAATTTAATCCATTTCATTAATTTAATAATTCGTTGACGTCTTTCACTTATTTCCAAATTCTAACACTGTCTCGCATGCACTTCTGTTTTCCCACGTTAATTAATAGTCCCTTGTATTCTTCATGTATAAATCCTAGTGTCCTTCACAATATTCCATATATAAATTCTAGTGTCCTTCACAATATGTCACGATATGTCACCTCTTCTTTATTTCCAATCCCGGACGAGCGTCCCAATTGTCGCAAAATCTCCTTTTTCTTCTCGTAATAATATGTCTCGGTTGCTACGGCTCTTACCAGGGTCTATCCTATTGTAGACTCGCTGGAGTTGTCTAGGGGGTTTCTTCGTTATTATATGTATTAATGATACCTCAACACAGTATTACATTTCTTCTATATAATATCTTGTTTAAATTGGCATCAGAAATATCCATATATATATAATCAGTGATCTATATATATATACATCGTATCATTAAAAGCTTATTTAACAATCCATTTGTGTGAGCCGACTATGCGCTTACACAGTATATTTAACATCCAATCTTTCTAATCCGTCATTACTCAATATCACTATAATATAATCACTGTTTCTGATTAGATTAACTTTTAATCACCTTCTATATGGTTCGCCGAAACTCTATGTTTCTTCTATGGCTGAACAATTTAATTATTCGACAAATCTTTATAAGTTATATTTCTTATAATGTCCATAATATCTAAGTATCATAAATACAGTTTATATGTTCTATATACTAGATTGAGATCACGACCTTTCTCGCTCCTGGAGTTAGGCTCTAGTGTGTCTGATTTATGTTAATAAAATCCATTTCTTATATACATGATTGAATCAGTGTATATATGGTATAACAATTCCTAAAACATCTGTTATTCCTAAACATCTGTTATGTTATCTAATATTACACCATCAAACCAGTTCGGTGCCTTTATATTACATAACTGGACACCTGCAACCACGGCCTGTTATCTAATATTACACCATCAAACCAGTTCGGTGCCTTTGTATTACATAACTGGACACCTGCAACCACGGCCTTGATAAACTGAGATTAGGCCTAACATCTTAAGTCATTTCCCGCGCGACGCGAGATTGATAATTTTAGGCGCGAAAATAATAGCAGACGATTATGCATAATACAAATATATATATATTACATGGTAAACATTTGGCCATATATAGAAACAGTTTAATGTATTTATATAATACATTACTATTTATATATAACAATAATAAACATTTCGTGCAAATTGGGGTTTTGCACAGGTGTAATGGATAGGGTGTTCGCCATATAACCGAAATGGTGCAAGCTCGAACTCCGTCATAAGCAGGGTGGTGGTGACCTTGGGCAAGACGTCCGTTGAGTTGTATCGATACGTTATTTGTTGATGTAAATAACTGAAAACATTTCATTTTCAAAGATAGCTTATACAAATTTAGTTTAGCTCGATAGTTTTTTTAAGAACACAATAATCGCTCTCGTGACCTAATTCCCGACGGAATCCATCGCCATGGGGGAGAGACGACGCAATGTGGCAAGGTCACACTCGTAACAGCTACAGCTGGGCGCGAACTTCCGGGTCTCTCGCACATTTAGCGAAATCACTACCACGACGTGCAGGCGTTTTCAAAATGCATATGTAGTATATATATAAACATATGTTTTTTAATTACATTCCAGGCGGACGAAAGTTCGCAGTCGAAGTTCGATGACGTGGTAGAAGACGTGGCAGATGCAGAAATGGCCCTGACGAGACCAGTGAAAGCATCGGCCCTACGTAAGAACGGCCACGTGATGTTGCATGGGAACCCGTGCAAGATCGTTGACATGTCAACATCGAGGTAGGGGTTTCTGCACGTGTTTTTGCCCGACCACCAAACAGGCACATTCATCAAATAATAGATAGCACATGTACCTACATTGTGTACATCCCGAACGTATGTGGAAGTCGATAGCGCAGTGGATGAGCGTTCGCTCTAGGTGCGAAAGGTCCGGAGTTCGAGCCGTTACGACTGTGTCCTTAGGCAAGGCATTTAAATATTCCACGTTGCCTCTTCTCGTGACGATGGATTCTATCAGGAATGAGGTCTCGAGAGTGATTAATATAAGTTGAAAGAACTTGTTTCGCAATCGAGCTAAAATAAATTTGTATAAACTAACAACTGAATGTTGTTTTAGGGAAGGGATGCCATGCTTTTCCTTGATCGACTGGCCGAGCATAAATGGCAGTATCGAGTTGGTGGGACGGGGGGGGGGGGTTACTGGGGGAGGGGGTACCTGGTAAGCTTGCACAAATGAGAGTGTCGTGTGCTCTTTTTTTCCCCAGAAAATATGTGCAAGACACCACCTACTGTAAATATGTCACACTCTAAAACAAATACATGTATCTCTTGTGACCATGACCCCCTCCCCCTAGACCGACCCAACTAATCCTCCAGCACACACATCCTCAAATCCTGTACCGACTTGTGAATGCGATGTAAAAACTTATCAATGTCTTCCATGTCTTGAAGTGTTGTCTGTAGACATATCGGTTTTAATATGAATAGTTAGTTGGGGGTGGGAGCAGATATGTATCGTCAATTAATTATTTTATGCAATATCAATGGGAGACATCGGTCAGTTATAGTGCTATCTTTTGATTGCATTTGATTGTATATATGTTGAGGGCCTCATGATAGATTAACTTTTGTTAAATGAGTACTCTCGTTAAATAAAGTCTTTATTATTATTATTATTATTATTAGTTACTGTCTCTGAATAATTCCTAAAAGTAAATAGGTCGGAGAAATGTATTTTTACCAAAATCATGTTAAGTATTTGATAGCCAATTAGATCGGTAAAGTCCATTGGAT
The DNA here is from genome assembly GCA_014843695.1 of Archivesica marissinica. Taxonomy (NCBI): domain Eukaryota; kingdom Metazoa; phylum Mollusca; class Bivalvia; order Venerida; family Vesicomyidae; genus Archivesica; species Archivesica marissinica. Next base: position 34,607,666 of record CM026398.1, read on the forward strand.
ATGCTGTAGGATATCTGTCGAGATTTAATAGTAATAATAATTATAAGATGAGAAAGTGGATTCAAATGGATTGCATGAGGTGCAAGGAAAACAACGACGAAAACAGAGGAAACCAAGCGACGATAAATAAACGTAAAACACACACACTCTCTCTCCCTCGTGGCGATGGATTCCATCAGGAATGAGGTCTCGAGAGTGATTAATATAAGTTGTAATAACTTGTTTCGCAATCGAGCTAAAATAAATTTGTATAAAAGAGGAAACCAAATCTATTTTTAGTATTCAGGGGAAGTAACAGACTAATGTTTCTCATATGTTATGTTTGCATGTTACCATTACAGACCAGGGAAGCACGGCCACGCCAAGATCCATATTGTTGGCCTTGACCTTATCTCCGGAAAGAAACACGAAGACATATCGCCAAGCACCCATACCATGGAAGTTCCCATCTCCAGCAGAAAGGAATATATTGTACGTTTTATTCATGTACATTTTTATTGTGGACGTATGTTCGATTTAATTAATGTGTATGCATCTGTAAATCATGGTAAAGCGACATTACATCGCAAAAAGCAAATAAAATGCATTTTTTTACGTATAAAGGCATTGCTATTGCAAATTCTTCCCTCAAATATTTGGGGGGAAATTATACCATGTAATAGGAACACACATTCTATAGAATGTGTGTTTTACGTTTATTTATCGTCGCTACCGGTTGCCCATATGAGCGACGCCTCCTGAAGAGATTAGTCATTTTAGATTTTGGAGGATAGTGCAATGATACAGACAGAGACCAATTCCAGAATCTCCTCTGGTTCTTTTACGTGCACGATGTAAAGCACCGACACGAGACCTCGGTTTAACGTCCAATCTGAAAGAATGTTAATTTTATTAGGGTCAGACGGGGGATCGAACCTGCGATCCCTGGATTACCAGTCCAGCGTATTACCACTGGGCTACAGATCCGTCTGTTGCCTCGTTATATCATGCTTTGTTATTATATACCTCATATTGCAATGACAACCATCCATTGATCTGACCTTTAACCCTTTCAACACCACATACCTCTAAATTGGCTGACAAAAAAGTGTAGATCCAGATGAGCCGGCTCGTGACGAGCCGTCTCATCAGGATCTGCACTTTTTTCAAGTAATATAACTATTTTTAGAATTTTTTTTTACCCATTTTGATAAATGAACTGATCTAAATGTAATTTTGTTATTAATTTATTGGTCTAAGAATATCATGGACCAGTCCATGTCAGTTACTTGGTGTTGAATGGGTTAAGAATATAAAATTGTATTATTTTGCCCATTTTATTCAAAACTTCTGAAGTACTAAATTAAATTGAATTGGGGGTGGGGGTACTAACAATTACGTTAGTTTAAATGTTTTTCTTTTTTTTGATTTTCGTGCCGCGAAGGACACCATTTATTTACATAATGTTAAATAAGACATGAAGAAACATAACAATTAATAATGTGAAATAACACATGTAGAAACATAACAATTAATAATGTGAAATAAGACATGTAGAAACATAACAATTAATAATGAGAAATAAGACATATAGAAACATAACAATTAATAATGTGAAATAACACATGTAGAAACATAACAATTAATAATGTGACATAAGACATATAGAAACATAACAATTAATAATGTGAAATAAGACATATAGAGACAAAATAATTTGTAACACCACCATGTAAATGTTTCAATATTATAATACGATTATTAGCTTACTGTATTTAATTTACGCATCCGCCAACTATTTCATGTTTTGTAAGTGTGAAAACTACATTACAGGTTGTAGATATGGGGCGTGGTGGCAGCCTGGCTCTCATGACCGACTCCGGAATCGTCCGCTATGACATACAAGTCACCGACGACGAGATGATGAGAAGCATTGCCGACCAGTTGTCAAAACAAGACGAACAAGACGTCGTGGTAAGATAATTACTATTCATTTTTGTTCAAGTTGAGGCTTATGCTGAAGCAAGAAGTCGTGATAGCGCGTTCACTCCAGGTGCAAAAGGCCCGGAGTTCGAGCCCCGCTGGTGCCGTTAAGATTGTGTAAAAATAAAAGTCAACTTTTGGTTATGTCGAAGTATTTTGTTACGTCCGACGGAATTCGACATAACGGATGTATACTGTATTTGACAGTTAATTAGTTGCACTGATAGCGTCAGCGTGCAAAGAGCTAAGAAGCAAGAAACAAGACGCACTTGATTTAACATAAAACATAACTGTGTACAATGCGTGTGTTTTACGTTTATTTATCGTCGCTACCGGTTGCCCATATGAGCGACGCCTCCTGAAGAGGTTAGTTATTTTAGATTGTTGGAGGGTAGTGCAATGATACAGAGAGAGAGACCCATTCCGAGTCTCCTCTGGTTCTTTTACGTGCACGGTGTAAAGCACCGACACGAGACCTCGGTTTAACGTCCCATCTGAAAGACTGTTAATTTTATTAGGGTCAGACGGGGGATCGAACCTGCGATCCCTGGATTACTGTGTACAATGCACATACTGCATCCATGCCGTAGAAATCTACACCGGTGATGTAAAATACCACGAGGTGATTCTGTAATTGAGGCATCTTCTGTCTTTTGCATTATTCCTCAAAACATAACACACGTCAGATTAACACGCGTCGTGCGACGTCACCCAGCGGTGAACCTGTGTTGAGGATAATTCTTTTTAAAAACCTGCTAAACTCCTCTATTTCAGGTAACTCTCTTCAAGGTGATGGACAGAGAACTTGTGATGAAGGTCAAGACAGGTACCAAGTAGACGGTTTCCCCAAATATCGTCACGTGACAGGGCTCTCCAAGATGGTACAAGATGAATCTATCAAGGCAGAACACGCATTAAACAACATCACTAAGCGAAATATGTCAATTTGCTGAACATACGAAATAACACACGGTGCATTAGTTAATATGCTGGTAGAACGTGTGGCACAAAGCACCCGTTTAACCTCGGCCACTTGGTGAACTAATTACTGTGGAGTTGACGTGAGTGCAAAATGCCAGTCACGTGCTGTTCGAATATACATGTAACCTGGGTTATGCTTGAACACTTTAAATCCCAAAACAACAACAAGAACAACAAGAACAGCATCATCAGCAGCAACAACTCCGACAGTAGCAACATCAGCAGCAGCAGCAGCAGCAGCAGCAGCAGTAACAACATTATCAGCAGCAACAATAGCATCAGCAGCAGTAACAGCATTATCAGCAGCAACAACAATAACATCATCAGCATTAGTAACAACATCAGCAGTAGCAGCAGCAGCAACAATAACATCATCAGCAGTAACAGCATTATCACAGCAGCAACAATAACATCATCAGCAACAGTAACAACATCAGCAGTAGCAGCAGCAACAATAACATCATCATCAGCATCAGTAACAACATCAGCAATAGCAGCAGCAACAATAATATCATCAGCAGCAACGACAACGACAACGACGACGACGACGACGACGACGACGACGACGACGACGACGCCGCCGCCGCCACCACCACCACCACCACCACCACCACCACCACCACCACCAACAACAACAACAACATAAGCAGCAGTAGGAACAACAACAGGTGTTGATTTACAGTGCAATGTGCACAGTTGCTTTCATTTTTAAAACAGTAACCAAATGACATATTTTAGATTAGATACAACCGTTGTGTATATGCGTTAGGTAGAATATATACCATGCGTGCAGCTGGTATAGCTCCCTATAAGCCTTGGATGCAGGCCCCGGGTACGCCTACTGTCATTTTGCAGCTGGTATAGCCCCCTATAAGCCTTGGATGCAGGCCCGGGGTACGCCTACTGCCATTTTGCAGCTGGTATAGCCCCCTATAAGCCTTGGATGCAGGCCCCGGGGTACGCCTACTGCCATTTTGCAGCTAGTATAGCCCCCTATAAGCCTTGGATGCAGGCCCCGGGGTACGCCTACTGCCATTTTGCAGCTGGTATAGCCCCTATAAGCCTTGGATACAGGCCCCGGGGTACGCCTACTGCCATTTTGCAGCTGGTATAGCCCCCTATAAGCTTTGGATGCAGGCCCCGGGTACGCCTACTGCCATTTTGCAGCTGGTATAGCCCCCTATAAGCCTTGGATGCAGGCCCCGGGGTACGCCTACTGCCATTTTGCAGCTGGTATAAGCCCCTATAAGCCTTGGATACTGGCCCCGGGTACGCCTACTGCCATTTTGCAGCTGGTATAGCCCCTATAAGCCTTGGATACAGGCCCCGGGGTACGCCTACTGCCATTTTGCAGCTGGTATAGCCCCTATAAGCCTTGGATGCAGGCCCCGGGGTACGCCTACTGCCATTTTGCATATGTGTGTTGATTATTGAACGCCGAAAGGACAGACAGATTATTGTTAAGTATTTTTAGAGCTGGGTAATCCACCTAGAGAAAGACTAAATTTGAGTTGAGCAATTCCTTAATTTCACCCTATGTAAGCCGATGCAACATATGTACTTATATACCGGAGATCTGTAAAATAATCGGAAACATGCGCAAACTCTCACAAAAATACGTGACACATTGCCAGGAAGTTTTGTCTTAGGCACATGGTTAAACTTGGCGGGATAACGGCTCCAAATGCAATCGCTAATTAAGTTGTTTCCCTTATTTCATGGTAAGACCACTATTTTATATCCGACTGCGCAGGAAGCTTGCGGTGACCGGTAGAGGTTCATTATAAAGTGTAGCGGTGGCTTAAAATGGTGAGAGTATTTTTTGTCAATGGATTGCATTCTCTATATCTACAGGGTCATACATTCCATACATACTGTTATTGTATGCAGTGGCAGAAAAGTTAATAACTACGAAAACAACTCAATGGAAATTAAGAAGGATATATTGTAGTCGTGTATTCTTATGGGTGTCACACAATAATGGGGGAGGGGGGGGGGGGCTAAGTGACTGAGCAATTAATGTTGCTGACTTCAAATATTTGCCCCTCGCTGTGGGTTAGAATCCTACTGGGGTGGAACCAAGTTGACTCGCGGATGGTCGGTGGATCTACCCGGATGCCCGCCCGCCCCTGTAATACTGCTCGGTAGGGGCACCCTGGTTTATCCTCCGCCAGTAGGCCTAACAGCTGGAGATTCGCCATATGACCTAAGCTGTTTGTGTGATAATAAACCCAAATGGAAACAAACTTCTAAAAATCGGTTTACAACTTTACAGTAATGGATACTTTATAGGAGAAAGAAAAGGAATTTTGCTCTGTGTATTATTTGCATTTCCGTTTGCAAATAAGCTTTAACAGCAGTGGTAGAAATACTGCTGAATGCGTAGAAGGCGTACCATTGGACGTGATGTATCACGTGTTGACGTGTATATTCAATTACGTCACTTGACTGTTAAATTAGTGCGCGTGTTTTTAAAATTCCAGAGCCCTTAGTCATGTTGAGACAATGGAATAAAACGTTGTATAAAATAATTCTTGCGCTTTTATATAACCAGATGAGTCATATAAATATATATAAATATATAATGTATTGACCTTCATGTGTATAATCACATTTATTTGTTTGTGTGTGTTTTACGTTTATTTATCGTCGCTATCGGTTGCCCATATGAGCGACGCCTCCTGAAGAGATTAGTTATTTTAGATTTTGGAGGATAGTGCAATGATACAGACGGAGACCCATTCCAGAATCTCCTCTGGTTCTTTTACGTGTACGGCGTAAAGCACCGACACGAGACCTCGGTTTAACGTCCCATCTGAAATACTGTTAATTTTATTAGGGTCAGACGGGGGATCGAACCTGCGATCCCTGGATTTACCAGTCCAGCGTGTTAACACTGGACTACATATCATATTTGTTAACTTCCGAGGAGAGGGTTGGGTTTCTCTTTGACAGTGTGTGGCATGGCCTATGGAAACCTGACTAACATTTAATATATAAACCAGGACCATACATTACCGGCCACCAGGACCATACAATACCGGCCACCAGGAACATACATTACCGACCACCAGGACCATACATTACCGACCACCAGGACCATACATTACCGCCCACCAGGACCATACCTTACCGCCCACCAGGACCATACATTACCGGCCACCAGGACCATACATTACCGACCACCAGGACCATACATTACCGGCCACCAGGACCATACATTACCGGCAACCAGGACCATACATTACCGACCACCATGATCATACATTACCGCCCACCAGGACCATACCTTACCGCCCACCAGTACCATACATTACCGACCACCAGGACCATAAATCACCGCCCACCAGGACCATACCTTACCGCCCACCAGGACCATACATCACCGACCACCAGGACCATACATCACCGACCACCAGGACCATACATCACCGGCCAACAGGACCATACATTACCGGCTACCAGGACCATACATTATCGGCCAACAGGACCCCATACATTAACGGCCACCAGGACCATACATTATTGGCCACCAGGTCCATACATTACCGGCCACAAGGACCATACATTACCGACCACCAGTACCATACATTATCGGCCACCAGGACCATACATTACAGACCACCAGGACCATACATTACCGACCACCAGGACCATACATTACCGCCCACCAGGACCATACATTACCGCCCACCAGGACCATACATTACTGCCCACTCCAGGACCATACATTACCGTCCACCAGGACCATGCATTACCGGCCCCCAGGACCATACAAAACCGGCAACCAGGAACATACATTACCGGCTACAAGGTCCATACATTACCGGCCACCAGGACCATACATTACCGGCCACCAGGACCATACATTACCGCCCCCCAGTACCATACATTACCGGCCAAAAGGACCATACATTACCGGCTACCAGTACCATACATCACCGGCCAACAGGACCATACATTACCGGCTACCAGGACCATACATTACCGGCCAACAGGACCCCATACATTAACGGCTACCAGTACCATACATTACCGGCCACCAGGACCATACATTATTGGCCACCAGGACCATACATTACCGGCCACAAGGACCATACATTACCGACCACCAGTACCATACATTACCGGCCACCAGGACCATACATTACAGACCACCAGGACCATACATTACCGACCACCAGGACCATACATTACCGCCCACCAGGACCATACATTACCGCCCACCAGGACCATACATTACTGCCCACTCCAGGACCATACATTACCGTCCACCAGGACCATGCATTACCGGCCGCCAGGACCATACAAAACCGGCAACCAGGAACATACATTACCGGCCACCAGGACCATACATTACCGGCTACAAGGTCCATACATTACCGGCCACCAGGACCATACATTAGCGGCTACCAGGACCATACATTACCGACCACCAGGATCATACATTACCGGCCACCAGGACCATACATTACCGGCTACCAGGACCATACATTACCGGCCACCAGGACCATATATTACTGACCACCAGTACCATACATTACCGGCCACCAGAACCATAATTACTGCCCATTCCAGGACCATACATTACCGGCTACCAGGACCATACATTACCGGCTACCAGTACCATATATTACCGGCAACCAGGACACTACATTACCGGCTACCAGGACAATACATTACCGACCACCAGGACCATACATTACCGGCCACCAGGACCATACATTACCGGCTACCAGTACCATACATTACCGTCCACCAGGACCATACATTACCGGCCACCATGACCATACATTACCGGCTACCAGGACCATACATTACCGGCCACCAGGACCATACATTACCGGCCACCAGGACCATAATTACTGCCCATTCCAGGACCATACATTACTGGCTACCAGGACCATACATTACCGACCACCAGGACCATACATTACCGGCCACCAGGACCATACATTACCGGCTACCAGTACCATACATTACCGTCCACCAGGACCATACATTACAGGCCACCAGGACCATAGCTTACCGGCCACCATGACAATACATTACGGCTACCAGTACCATACATTACCGGCTACCAGTACCATACATTACCGGCCACCAGGACCATACATTACCGGCTACCAGGACCATACATTACCGACCACCAGGATCATACATTACCGGCCACCAGGACCATACATTACCGGCTACCAGGACCATACATTACCGGCCACCAGGACCATATATTACTGACCACCAGTACCATACATTACCGGCCACCAGAACCATAATTACTGCCCATTCCAGGACCATACATTACCGGCTACCAGGACCATACATTACCGGCTACCAGTACCATATATTACCGGCAACCAGGACACTACATTACCGGCTACCAGGACAATACATTACCGACCACCAGGACCATACATTACCGGCCACCAGGACCATACATTACCGGCTACCAGTACCATACATTACCGTCCACCAGGACCATACATTACCGGCCACCATGACCATACATTACCGGCTACCAGGACCATACATTACCGGCCACCAGGACCATACATTACCGGCCACCAGGACCATAATTACTGCCCATTCCAGGACCATACATTACTGGCTACCAGGACCATACATTACCGACCACCAGGACCATACATTACCGGCCACCAGGACCATACATTACCGGCTACCAGTACCATACATTACCGTCCACCAGGACCATACATTACAGGCCACCAGGACCATAACTTACCGGCCACCATGACCATACATTACGGCTACCAGTACCATACATTACCGGCTACCAGTACCATACATTACCGTCCAACAGGACCATACATTACCGTCCACCAGGACCATACATTACCGGCCACCAGGACCATACATTACCGGCCACCAGGACCATACATTACCGGCTACCAGGACCATACATTACCGGCCACCAGGACCATACATTACCGGCCAACAGGACCATACATTACCGGCTACCAGGACATACATTACCGGCCAACAGGACCGTACATTACCGGCTACCATTACCATATATTACGGGCCACCAGGACCATACATTATTGGCCACCAGGACCATACATTACCGGCCACCAGGACCATACATTACCGGCCACCATGACCATACATTACCGTCCACCAGGACCATACATTACTGCCTACTCCAGGACCATACATTACCGTCCATCAGGACCATGCATTACCGGCCACCAGGACCATACAATACCGGCCACCAGGACCATACATTACCGGCCACCAGGACCATACATTACCGGCTACCAGGACCATACATTACCGGCCACCAGGACCATACATTACCGGCCAACAGGACCATACATTACCGGCTACCAGGACATACATTACCGGCCAACAGGACCGTACATTACCGGCTACCATTACCATATATTACGGGCCACCAGGACCATACATTATTGGCCACCAGGACCATACATTACCGGCCACCAGGACCATACATTACCGGCCACCATGACCATACATTACCGTCCACCAGGACCATACATTACTGCCTACTCCAGGACCATACAATACCGGCAACCAGGAACATACATTACCGGCCAACAGGACCATACATTACCGGCTACCAGGACCATACATTACCGGCCACCAGGACCATACTTTACCGACCACCAGTACCATACATTACCGGCCACCAGGACCATAATTACTGCCCATTCCAGGACCATACATTACCGGCCACCAGCACCATACATTACTGGCCACCAGGACCATACATTACCGGCCACCATGACCATGCACTACAGGCTACCAGGACCATATATTACCGGCCACCAGTACAATACATTACCGGCCACCAGGACCATACATTACCGGCCACCAGGACCATACATTACCGGCTACCAGGACCATACATTACCGGCCACCAGGACCTAACATTACCGGCCACCAGTACCATACATTACCTGCCACTAGGACCATAATTACTGCCAATTCCAGGACCATACATTACCGGCTACCAGGACCATACATTACCGACCACCAGTACCATACATTACCGCCCACGAGGACCATACGTTACCGCCCACCAGGACCATACATTACCGCCCACCAGGACCATAATTACTGCCCACTCCACGACCATACATTACCGGCCACCAGCACCATACATTACCGGCCACCAGGACCATACATTACCGGCCACCATGACCATACATTACCGGCCACCAGGACCATACATTACCGGCCACCAGCACCATACATTACAGGCTACGAGGACCATACATTACCGACCACCAGGACCATATATTACCGGCCACCAGGACCAAACATTACCGGCCACCAGGAACATACATTACCGATCACCAGGACCATCCATTACCGGCCACAAGGACCATACATTACCGACCACCAGGACCATACATTACCGGCTACCAGTACCATACATTACCGACTTCCAGGACCATACATTACTGGCTTCCAGGACCATACCTTACCGGCTACCAGTACCATACATTACGGCTACCAGTACCATACATTACCGGCTACCAGTACCCATACATTACCCACCACCAGGACCACACATTACCGGCTACCAGGACCATACATTACCGGCTACCAGTACCCATACATTACCGACCACCAGGACCACACATTACCCGCTACCAGGACCAAACATTACCGGCTACCAGGACCATACATTACCGGCTACCAGTACCATACATTACCGGCAACCAGGACCATACATTACCGACCACCAGTACCATACATTACCGGCAACCAGGACCATATATTACCGGCCACCATGACCATACATTACTGACCACCAGTATCATACATTACCGACCACCAGGACCATACATTACCGGCCACCATGACCATACATTACCGACCACCAGGACCATACATTACCGACCACCAGGACCATACATTACCGGCCACCAGGACCATACATTACCGGCCACCAGGACCTTACACTACCGCCCACCAGGACCATACATTACTGCCCACTCCAGGACCATCCATTACCGACCACCAGGAATATACATTACCGGCCACCAGGACCATACATTACCGGCAACCAGGACCATATATTACCGGCCACCATGACCATACATTACTGCCCACTCCAGGACCATCCATTACCGACCACCATGACCATACATTACCGACCACCAGGACCATACATTACCGACCACCAGGACCATATATTACCGGCCACCAGGACCATACATTACCGGCCACCAGGACCATACACTACCGCCCACCAGGACCATACATTACTGCCCACTCCAGGACCATCCATTACCGACCACCAGGAATATACATTACCGGCCACCAGGACCATACATTACCGGCCACCAGGACAATATATTACCGCCCACCAGGACCATACATTACCGGCCACCAGGACCATACATTACCGACCACCAGGACCATACAGGACCATACATTACCGGCCACCAGGACCATACCCTTACCGACCACCATGACCTTACATCACCGACCACCATGACCATACATTACCGACCACCATAACCATACATTACCGGCCACCAGGACCATACATTACCGGCCACCAGGACCATACATTAACGCCCACCATGACCATACATTACCGCCCACCAGTACCATACATTACCGCCCACCAGGACCATACATTACCGCCCACCAGGACCATACATTACCGCCCACCAGGACCATACATTACCGGCTACCAGTACCATACATTACCGGCTACCAGTACCATACATTACCGGCTACCAGGACCATACATTACCGCCCACCAGGACCATACATTACCGGCTACCAGGACCATACATTACCGACAACCAGGACCATACATTACCGGCCACCAGGACCATACATTACCGCCCACCAGGACCATACATTACCGCCCACCAGGACCATACATTACCGCCCACCAGGACCATACATTACCGGCTACCAGTACTATACATTACCGGCTACCAGTACCATACATTACCGGCTACCAGCACCATACATTACCGGCTACCAGGACCATACATTACCGACCACCAGGACCATACATTACCGCCCACAAGGACCATATATTACCGGCTACCAGGACCATACATTACCGACCTCCAGGACCATACATTACCGCCCACCAGGACCATAAAATACCGGCTACGAGTACCATATATTACCGGCTACCAGTACCATACATTACCGCCCACCAGGACCATAATTACTGCCCACTCCAGGACCATACATCACCGGCCACCAGGACCATACATTACCGGCCACCATGACCATACATTACCGGCCACCAGGACCATACATTACCGGCCACCAGCACCATACATTACAGGCTACGAGGACCATACATTACCGATCACCAGGACCATCCATTACCGGCCACAAGGACCATACATTACCGACCACCAGGACCATACATTACTGGCTACCAGTACCATACATTACCGGCTTCCAGGACCATACATTACTGGCTTCCAGGACCATACATTACCGGCTACCAGTACCATACATTACGGCTACCAGTACCATACATTACCGGCTACCAGTACCCATACATTACCCACCACCAGGACCACACATTACCGGCTCCCAGGACCACACATTACCGGCTACTAGTACCCATACATTACCGACCACCAGGACCACACATTACCCGCTACCAGGACCAAACATTACCGGCTACCAGGACCATACATTACCGGCTACCAGTACCATACATTACCGGCAACCAGGACCATACATTACCGACCGCCAGTACCATACATTACCGGCAACCAGGACCATATATTACCGGCCACCATGACCATACATTACTGACCACCAGTATCATACATTACCGACCACCAGGACCATACATTACCGACCACCAGGACCATACATTACCGACCACCAGGACCATACATTACCGACCACCAGGACCATATATTACCGGCCACCAGGACCATACATTACCGGCCACCAGGACCTTACACTACCGCCCACCAGGACCATACATTAATGCCCACTCCAGGACCATCCATTACCGACCACCAGGAATATACATTACCGGCCACCAGGACCATACATTACCGGCAACCAGGACCATATATTACCGGCCACCATGACCATACATTACTGACCACCAGTATCATACATTACCGACCACCAGGACCATACATTACCGGCCACCATGACCATACATTACCGACCACCAGGACCATACATTACCGACCACCAGGACCATACATTACCGGCCACCAGGACCATACATTACCGGCCACCAGGACCATACACTACCGCCCACCAGGACCATACATTACTGCCCACTCCAGGACCATCCATTACCGACCACCAGGAATATACATTACCGGCCACCAGGACCATACATTACCGGCCACCAGGACAATATATTACCGCCCACCAGGACCATACATTACCGGCCACCAGGACCATACATTACCGACCACCAGGACCATACAGGACCATACATTACCGGCCACCAGGACCATACCCTTACCGACCACCATGACCTTACATCACCGACCACCATGACCATACATTACCGACCACCATAACCATACATTACCGGCCACCAGGACCATACATTACCGGCCACCAGGACCATACATTAACGCCCACCATGACCATACATTACCGCCCACCAGTAACATACATTACCGCCCACCAGGACCATACATTACCGGCTACCAGGACCATACATTACCGACAACCAGGACCATAAATTACCGGCCACCAGGACCATACAATACCGCCCACCAGGACCATACAATACCGCCCACCAGGACCATACATTACCGCCCACCAGGACCATACATTACCGGCTACCAGTACTATACATTACCGGCTACCAGTACCATACATTACCGGCTACCAGGACCATACATTACCGACCACCAGGACCATACATTACCGACCACCAGGACCATACATTACCGCCCACAAGGACCATATATTACCGGCTACCAGGACCATACATTACCGACCACCAGGACCATACATTACCGCCCACCAGGACCATAAAATACCGGCTACGAGTACCATATATTACCGGCTACCAGTACCATACATTACCGGCTACCAGGACCATACATTACCGGCCACCAGGACCATACATTACCGGCTACCAGTACCATACATTACCGCCCACCAGGACCATACATTACCGACCACCAGGACCATACATTACCGGCCAACAGGACCATACATTACCGGCTACCAAGACCATACATTACCCTCCAACAGGACCATACATTACCGGCTACCAGTACCATAAATTACCGGCCACCAGGACCATACATTATTGGCCACCAGGACCATATATTACCGGCCACCAGGATCATACATTACCGGCCAACAGGACCATACATTACCGACCACCAGGACCATACATTACCGCCCACCAGGACCATACATTACTGCCCACTCCAGGACCATACATTAACGGCCACCAGCCCCATACATTACCGGCCACAATGACCATACATTACCGGCCACCATGACCATACATTACCGGCCACCAGCACCATACATTACCGGCCACCAGGACTATACATTACCGGCCACTAGGACCATACATTACCGGCTACCAGGACCATACATTACCGGCCACCAGGACCTAACATTACCGGCCACCAGGACCATACATTACTGGCCACAAGGACCATACATTACCGACCACCAGGACTATACATTACCGGCTACCAGTACCATACATTACCGGCTTTCAGGACCATACATTACCGGCTTCAAGGACCATACCTTACCGGCTACCAGTACCATACATTACGGCTACCAGTACCATACATTACCGGCTTCCAGGACCATACATTACTGACCACCATGACCATACATTACCGACCACCAGTACCATACATTACCGGCTACCAGGACCATACATTACCGGCTACCAGTACCATACATTACCGACTACCAGTACCATACATTGCCGGCCACCAGGACCATACATTACCGCCCACCAGGACCATAATTACTGCCCACTCCAGGACCATACATCACCGACCACCAGGACCATACATTACCGGCCACCAGGACCATACATTACCGACCACCAGGATCATACATTACCGGCCACAGGACCATACATTACCGACCACCAGGACCATAAATTACTGGCTACTAGGACCATACATTAACCCCCACCAGGACCATACATTACCGCCCACCAGGACCATATATTACCGGCCACCAGGACCATACATTACCGACCACCAGGACCATACATTACCGGTCACCAGGACCATACATTACCGCCCACCAGGACAATACATTACCGCCCACCAGGACCATACAATACCGGCCACCAGGACCAAACATTACCTGCCACAAGGACAATACATTACCGGTCACCAGGACCATACATTACCGCCCACCAGGACCATATATTACCGCCCACCAGGACCATACATTACCGGCCACCAGGACCAAACATTACCTGCCACCAGGACCATACATTACCGCCCACCAGGACGATACCTAACCGGCCACCAGGACCATCCATTACCGGCCACAAGGACCATACATTACCGGCTACCAGGACCATACATTACCGGCTACCAGTACCATACATTACCGGCTACCAGTACCATACATTACCGCCCACCAGGACCATACATTACCGGCTACCAGTACCATACATTACCGCCCACAAGGACCATACATTACCGGCTACCAGGACCATACATTACCGCCCACCAGGACCATACATTACCGGCTACCAGGACCATACATTACCGCCCACCAGGACCATAATTACTGCCCACTCCAGGACCATACATCACCGGCCACCAGGAATATACATTACCGCCCACCAGGACCATACATTACCGGCTACCAGTACCATACATTACCGCCCACCAGGACCATACATTACCGGCCACCAGGATCATACATTACCGGCTACCAGTACCATACATTACCGGCCACCAGGACCATACATTACCGACCACCAGGACCATACATTACTGGCTGTCAGGACCATACATTAACCCCCACCATGACCATACATTACCGCCCACCAGGATCATACATTACCGGTCACCAGGACCATACATTACCGCCCACCAGGACCATACATTACCGCCCACCAGGCATACAATAGGCCACCAGGACCATACATTACCGACCACCAGGACAATACATTACCGGTCACAGGACCATACATTAACCCCCACCAGGACCATACATTACCGCCCACCAGGACCATACATTACCGGCCACCAGGACCATACATTACCGGCCACCAGGACCATACATTACCGCCCACCAGGACCATACATACCGGCCACCAGGACCAAACATTACCTGCCACAAGGACATACATTACCGGTCACCAGGACCATACATTACCGCCCACCAGGACCATATATTACCGCCCACCAGGACCATACATTACCGGCCCAGGACCAAACATTACCTGCCACCAGGACATACATTACCGCCCACCAGGACGATACCTAACCGGCCACCAGGACCATCCATTACCGGCCACAAGGACCATACATTACCGGCTACCAGGACCATACATTACCGGCTACCAGTACCATACATTACCGGCTACCAGTACCATACATTACCGCCCACCCGGACCATACATTACCGACTACCAGTACCATACATTACCGCCCACAAGGACCATACATTACCGGCTACCAGGACCATACATTACCGCCCACAAGGACCATATTGCGGTCATTACCGCCCACCAGGACCATACATTACCGACAACCAGAACCATACATTACCGCCCACCAGGATCATACATTACCGCCCACCAGAACCATACATTACCACCCACCAGGACCATACATTACCGGCCACCAGGATCATACATTACCGGCCTCCAGGACCATACATTACCGCCCACCAGGACCATACATTACCGACCACCAGGACCATACGTTACCGCCCACAAGGACATACATTACCGGCCACCAGGATCATACATTACCGCCCACCAGAACCATACATTACCGCCCACCAGGACCATACATTACCGCCCACCAGGACCATACATTACCGCCCACCAGGATCATACATTACCGGCCACCATGACCATACATTACCGGCCACCAGGACCATACATTACCGAAAACCAGAACCATACATTACCGCCCACCAGGATCATACATTACCGCCCACCAGAACCATACATTACCACCCACCAGGACCATACATTACCGGCCACCAGGACCATACATTACCGGCATCCAGGACCATACATTACCGCCCACCAGGACCATACATTACCGCCCACCAGGACCATACATTACCGCCCACAAGGACATACATTACCGGCCACCAGGATCATACATTACCGCCCACCAGAACCATACATTACCGCCCACCAGGACCATACATTACCGCCCACCAGGACCATACATTACCGCCCACCAGGACCATACATTACCGGCCCCACCAGGACCATACATTATCGGCTACCAGGACCATACATTACCGGCTACCAGGACCATACATTACCGGCCTCCAGGACCATACATTACCGCCCACCAGGACCATACATTACCGACCACCAGGACCATACATTACCGCCCACCAGGACCATACATTACCGCCCACCAGGACCATACATTACCGCCCACCAGGACCATACATTACCGCCCACCAGGACCATACATTACCGCCCACCAGGACCATGCATTACCGACAACCAGACCATACATTACACTAGAAGGATTTGCCCAATCTCTACTAGAGTGAAATGTTGCAGAACACACCCGTTGTAGCAGCACATCCACAGTAAACACTACATATTTCAAATCACGTGCACCCCACCTCTGTATATTTGTTTGTTGGTTTAACCCTTTCAACACCACATACCTCTAAATAGGCTTACAAAAAGTGTAGATCCAGATGAGCCGGCTCGTGACGAGCCGTCTCATCAGGATCTGCACTTTTTGCCAGTGATATGACTATTTTTAGACATAATTACCCATTTTGATAAATGAACTTGTCCAAATGTGATTTTCTGATTCATTTATTGGTTTATGAATATCATGGACCAGTCCATGTGAGTTACTTGGTATTGAATGGGTTAACGTCACACCAACAGCGAAGGTCATACGGCGACTCTCCAGCTAGTATTGGTGGAGGAAGACACAAGGTATCCTCCGAGCAGTATTTCAGACACAGAAGGGCACCCTGGTAGAGCCGATCTACCGCAAGCCAGCTAGAAAGCTTCCTCACTAATTATATGCAATACTATAGAGCAGGAGGTCGAATGTTCGAGTGTGCGTTCGTGCGTGCGTGCGTGCGTGTGTGCGCGTGCGTGTATTAGTGTCAGACGGGGGGACCGAACCTGCTAATCCCAGTCCATCGTGTTAACCACTGGACTACGTATCCGTCTGTCAGTAATAGGGGTGACACTGACACGTTTTTTTACTTTATACATGTACATGCATGATCCATTTACACACAGTTGTGATAGATACTATTTTATACGCATAATGCTTCAACAAGAGAGAAGCACGTTACTTCGCATACCATACATATCTTGTTAAGTCCTATTACTTCAATGTAAATTCTTATACCAAGTGACAACACTCGTATCTCCCGCTAATTAGATTAGTTTATACAAATTTATGTCAGCTCGATTGCGAAACAAGTTCTTACAACATTATTTAAATATCTCTCTCTCTCTCGACCTCATTCCTGATGTAATCCATCGCCATGAGGGAGAGAGAAAAGGGCAACGTGGATATTAAGTGCATTGCCTAAGGACACAATAGTAATGGCTACACCCGGGGTACTGGGGGATTGAAAAATCAGACTGGAGCACAGGCTACTTGGAGGATAGCGCCACACTGGATCCCAGGCTACTTGGAGGATAGCGCAACACTGGATCCCAGGCTACTTGGAGGATAGCGCAACACTGGATCCCAGGCTACTTGGAGGATAGCGCAAGCCTAGAAGTATCATTTAGTTCGTGTATGTCTGTAAATAGCTATAATGCTAATGTTGTTTGTTTTGTAAAACTCCGACAATAAATATTGTTTGACTTGAGTACTTGTTCATTTACATGCTCGATGCATAGCACCGATACATGAACACGCGGCTTTATTTTCCCATTTGTTCATATTAATAGTGTCAGACGATGGGTCGGTGATCGAACTTGCGATCCATGGGGACACCTGGATTCGCATTCCAACGTATTACCACTGACCGGTCTATTCGATTATGTTTTGGTATGCTTCACTATTTTAAACAAATAGCGCATAGCACGTGCATCATTTGTCATTAGACAATATAATACACACACCCGCATATCAATAAATTAGTCAAGAGGTGAATAAATACGGCAACACTTAAAATAAATATAAAAACTAGAAGCAGTGTCATTGGTCAAAAATGGTGTCATTAATTTCGATTTTATTGAATTAGTGTATATTAAAACCGGAAATATGTATTAATTTCTCCCATCACGAGACTTGTACCTATCAATCATCTGAAATCGAACGTCATTCAATATCGATTAAAAATTTTTTTTAAATTTTAATGTTGAGCAGAGATCAGGGAGAATGTGAATTTTGATAACTAAGATAACAACATTTGTTGACAATATTCTTAATTGTCAATGAGTAGACGTTATTTATATAGATATGGGCTTGCCGTTGGATTACGAACAAATATTTAAATAGAATTTGGAATGTAAAATTTAGTTGCATGGACCCCTCTGGCGCCCCTTCAAACGGAAGCCGTGACAGTATGCGGTGAGAAAGGTACACCGGATGAGATATTACTAATATTTTGGTAATATTTCTTAAAACAAGAAAATCATATACAAACATCAAGACACTTTTCGAATGTGTTTGTTTTTTTCGAGAAAGGGTTGTTCCTCTTTCAATCAAAACTATATTAGTACATGAAATTACGTGTGTCGTGGGACATTAGGTGCTAATACGAATATATATCAAGACTGAAATATGATGAAAAGTGATTCCTGTTGGATTAATAGACGTGTTTGTGGTGTGTTTATTACTTTTATATATGCAGTAACAATAACTGGAGTACATTCACAGAATATGGACCGTCCACAAGGGTTACTCATTCAAAATGGTAAAGAGCCACCGGATATACACCATTTGGAACCGGATGTACAAAACACGGTACCGGATATACAAAACACGGTACCGGGCCAACAAACAATTCCAAATTTTAGAAACGGAAACTCCACACGCCGAGAGTTTCCTTTAAATCAAAGACCAATGCAATTTCTATGCAGCAGACGAGTTCCAATGTTTGTTTCTCGGGGAAATATTTCGGAGCAGACGACAGACAGCCCTTTTAGTGTGTCAGTTTCTCCGGTAGAAGGAGGACATAGTTTGCAGGGTGTGTATATAATGTAATGAACGATACAATAGTATGTACCAGCCTGTTGTACTTTATACAAATTTATTTTAGCTCGATTGCGAAACAAGTTCTTTCAACTTATATTACTCACTCTCGAAACCTCATTCCTGATGGAATCCATCGCCATGAAGGAGAGAGAAGAGGCAATGTGGAATTTAAATGCCTTGCCTAAGGGCACAATCGTAACGGCTCCAGCAGGGCTCGAACTCCGGACCTTTCGCACCTGAAGCGAACGCGCATCAACTGCGCTATCACGCTGTTGTAACCCCGGGTCTCCCGGGTATCCCAGCCGTGCCGGAAATTGGCCAGGCAATTAAACCGTACTCTTGGTAGATCATATGTAAAACATCTGTGTGTGTTTTATGTTTATTTATCGTCGCTACCGGTTGCCCATATGAGCGACGCCTCCTGAAGCGATTAGTCATTTTAGAGTTTTGGAGGATAGTGCAATGATACAGACAGAGACCAATTCCAGATTCTCCTCTGGTTCTTTTACGTGCACGGTGTACAATACCGACACGATACCTCGGTTTAAAGTCCCATCTGACAGACTGTTAATTATATTATGGTCAGATGGGGGATCGAACCTGCCATCCCTGGATTATCAGTCCAAGGTGCTAACCACTCGACTACAGATCCGTCTGTATAACGTCTGCGTGAACAACTTGTTGTTATATAACATATCTGGTAACTCTCACACAATGCAATACATCATTGCTATTTCCCCCGATTTTGTTTGGCTTCACAAGTCATCTGCGGGGACAGGTCATTGGTAAAAAGTCAGATACCGCATCCCCAGTACCACTGCCCCTTTACCGACCCTATATATTCCGGAGCTACAGATGACTGATGCATTTTTTCAGTCTTCTAAATAGAGAGCAGCTTAAACAGCACTGTCAGAAACTACAAAAATGTACTTTCAACACAGTAGTAGCAACTCGATGTTTCCAGATGGCCACGCTACATTTATAGTTTGAGGTGGTAGCCGCCCCCACATAGAATCACAATAAAAGTATAATTTATAAAATAAATATCAACATTTACAGGAAGAACATGTATGTCGTATATAGGGCTCGAACTAGAGTTCCTGGATGGTCTTCCTGTCGTAGACAGTGCTCGAACTAGAGTTCCTGGACGGTCTTTCTGCAGTAGACAGTTCTCGAACTCGAATTCCTGGACGGTCTCCCTGCAGTAGACAGTGCTCGAACTCGAGTTCCTGGACGGTCTTCCTGTCGTAGAGAATGCTCGAACTCGAGTTCCTGGACAGTCTTCCTGTCGCAGACAGTGCTCGAACTCGAGTTCCTGGACGGTCTTCCTGCCGTAGACAGTACTCGACTTCGAGTTCCTGGACGGTCTTCCTGCCGTAGACAGGGCTCGAACTCGAGATTATGGATGGTCTTCCTGCAGTAGACAGTGCTCGAACTCGAGTTCCTGGACGGTCTTCCTGTCGTAGACAGGGCTCAACTTCGAGTTCCTGGACGGTCTTCCTGCCGTAGACAGGGCTCGAACTCGAGATTCTGGATGGTCTTCCTGCAGTAGACAGTGCTCGAACTCGAGTTCCTTGACGGTCTTCCTGTCGTAGAGAATGCTCGAACTCGAGTTCCTGGACGGTCTTCCTGCCGTAGAAAGTGCTCGAATTCGAATTCCTGGGTGGTTTTCCTGCCGTAGACATTGTTCGAACTCGAGTTCCTGGACGATCTTCCTACCGTAGTTAGTGCTCGAACTCGAATTCATGGACGGTCTTCCTGTAATAGACAGTGCTCGAACTAGAGTTCCTGGACTGTCTTCCCGCAGTAGACAGGGCTCGAACTCGAGTTTCTGGAAGGTCTTCCTGTTGTAGAGAATGCTCGAACTCGTGTTCCTAGACAGACTTCCTGCCGTAGACAGTGTTCAATGATAATGTATTCCATATTAAAATAGTGATCTTTGTTCACAGGTGGTATTGTTCAATGATAATGAATTCCATATTAAAATAGTGATCTTTGTTCACAGGTGGTATTGTTCAATAATAATGTATTCCATATTAAAATAGTGATCTTTGTTCACACGTGGTATTGTTCAATGATAATGTATTCCATATTAAAATAGTGATCTTTGTTCACACGTGGTATTGTTCAATGATAATGTATTCCATATTAAAATAGTGATCTTTGTTCACACGTGGTATTGTTCAATGATAATGTATTCCATATTAAAATAGTGATCTTTGTTCACACGTGGTATTGTTCAATGATAATGTATTCCATATTAAAATAGTGATCTTTGTTCACACGTGGTATTGTTCAATGATAATGTATTCCATATTAAAATAGTGATCTTTGTTCACACGTGGTATTGTTCAATGATAATGTATTCCATATTAAAATAGTGATCTTTGTTCACACGTGGTATTGTTCAATGATAATGTATTCCATATTAAAATAGTGATCTTTGTTCACACGTGGTATTGTTCAATGATAATGTATTCCATATTAAAATAGTGATCTTTGTTCACACGTGGTATTGTTCAATGATAATGTATTCCATATTAAAATAGTGATCTTTGTTCACACGTGGTATTGTTCAATGATAATGTATTCCATATTAAAATAGTGATCTTTGTTCACACGTGGTATTGTTCAATGATAATGTATTCCATATTAAAATAGTGATCTTTGTTCACACGTGGTATTGTTCAATGATAATGTATTCCATATTAAAATAGTGATCTTTGTTCACACGTGGTATTGTTCAATGATAATGTATTCCATATTAAAATAGTGATCTTTGTTCACACGTGGTATTGTTCAATGATAATGTATTCCATATTAAAACAGTGATCTTTGTTCACAAGTGGTATTGTTCAATGATAATGTATTCCATATTAAAATAGTGATCTTTGTTCACAAGTGGTATTGTTCAATGATAATGAATTCCATATTAAAACAGTGATCTTTGTTCACAGGTGGTATTGTTCAATGATAATGAATTCCATATTAATATAGTGATCTTTGTTCACAGGTGGTATTGTTCAATGATAATGTATTCCATATTAAAATAGTGATCTTTGTTCACAGGTGGTCTTTTTCAGTGATAATTTAATTGATGGAAGATGAAAATCGTGACCTCTGGATACACGTGGTCTTTATAAGTAGATGGCTTTTAACACATGTTTGACTGTACAGACGGATCTGTAGTCCAGTGGTTAACACGATGGACTGGTAATCCAGGGATCGCAGGTTCGATCCCCCGTCTTACCCGTGCTTTTCACCGTGCACGTAAAAGAACCAGAGGAGAATCTGTAATGATCTAAAATGACTAATCTCTTCAGGAGGCGTCGCTCATATGCTTGACTGTAGTAGTGTACAATATTTCATAATTGTAAATCAGTGGCATCGCCTCAAATCAAATTTCCCGTACTTGCTTCGCAATCGTTGTAAAATAAATAAAGTTAAAAATATAATTCCCTTACGTATCGAATAGAACTGACACATGACAATACAACACCAACTGAGCATGGTTAGTCACAATTAGCAAGGGTAGACCCAATATGGGCGGGTCATTCTATCTTCGTTCATACCAATTTATTTGAGCTCGATTGCGAAATAAGTTCCTACTACTTATGTTAATCACTTTTGAGACCTCATTCCTTATGAAATCCATCGCCACGAGGGAGGGAGTGAGAGAGAGAGAGAGAGAGAGAGAGAGAGTGTGTGTGTTTTACGTTTATTTATCGTCGCTACCGGTTGCCCATATGAGCGACGCCTCCTGAAGAGATTAGTCATTTTAGATTTTGGAGGATAGTGCAATGATACAGACAGAGACCATCCCAGAGTCTCCTTTCGTTCTTTTACGTGCACGGTGTAAAGCACCGACACGAGACCTCGATTTAACGTCCCATCTGAAAGACTATTAATTTTATTAGGGTCAGACGGGGGATCGAACCTCAGATTCCTGGATTACCAGTCCAGCGTGTTACCACTGGACTACAGGGAGAGAGAAAAGGCAATGTGGAATTTAAATGCCTTGCCTAAGGCTACACTCGTAAATTGTAAATGCTAACACATATTGAAACATATACATGTATATCATTAAGTGTTTAATACTTTTGTTTGTGCAGAGACATTTTGCGACAGTTTCTTGCACATAGAACGAGTGACAGGACACTCAGGAATGAAGCAATTCTGGGGAGTGGGGAAAACTAAGCCAGACGACAACATTAATGTTTGTTTACTAAGATATTAAAGATCCGAAATAAAATTAAAGATCACGAGTGCTCTGTCTTTACACTCTAACAAACTATGCGGAAGTTGCGCCCCAAGGCCCAGCTATGTATCACCACCTGTCCAGTGTACATTGTCGAATGTATCTTATAAATATACATCATTAATACTTAAGTGTATGCATTTGTTTTAATGGAAAAATAAAATCTGATATGATAATAATATTTATATTATTGCTCTATGTACATTTGTGTGTTTTACGTTTATTTATCGTCGCTACCGGTTGCCCATATGAGCGACGCCTCCTGAAGTCATTTTAGATGTTGGAGGATAGTGCAATGATACAGACATAGACCCATTCCAGAGTCTCCTATGGTTCTTTTACGTGCACGGTGTAAAGCACCGACACGAGATCTCGGTTTAATGTCCCATTTGAAAGACTGTTAATTTTATTAGGGTCAGACGGGGTGATCGAACCTGCGATCCCTGGATTACCAGTCCAGCGTGTTACCACTGAAATATAGACCCGTTTAACAAACGGTCCTCAATGTTGAGAGATTTATATTAACAGGTAATACAGTGTTTGTTTAAACACCTGATCGAGATGGGTGGGGGTATGCAATATTTTGCCCAAGCATTTCATTGTCCGTCAACATTACACATTAATAATTATTAACAACAACTACAGAAATAATAATAACAACAACTACAGAAATAATAATAACAACAACTATAGAAATAATAAAAACAACAATAAGAGCAATAAAAAAAAATAGCAACAATAATAATAATAATAATAATAATAATAATAATAATACTAATAATACGACTACTACTAATAATAATAGTTTCTGTCTGTATTATTGCACTATCCTCCAACAATCTAAAATGACCAATCTTTTCAGTTGGCGTCGCTCATATGGGCAACCGGTAGCGACGATGAATAAACGTAAAAAACCCGTTTGTTAAACGTCCGTTAAGCGCCCGCTATTTACGATATATATTGTACATGTATATGTGAAACAATGTTTTGAAAACGTTAATTCTCATTTATCCTTCATTCATGTGTAGCTTCTATCTGTCATATTTTATTTTCAGTTGAAATAACTTCCCAAAATGGACGTCCATTCCGCGGGTTTATGTTACAAGTATTGTCGTCTGGGACGTCAGCAGAAACAATTGTTCATGGAGAGTTCTTGCCATCATCCAGTGTTCACTTACAAGTAAGTATGCATGTTCATGCCACGTGTCTTGTAGTTCCTGTCCCACGCCACGTGTCTTGTAGTTCCTGTCCCACGCCACGTGTCTTGTAATTCCTGTCCCACACCACGTGTCTTGTAGTTCCTGTCCCACGCCACGTGTCTTGTAGTTCCTGTCCCACTCCACGTGTCTTGTAGTTCCTGCCCCACGCCACGTGTCTTGTAGTTCCTGTCCCACGCCACGTGTCTTGTAGTTCCTGTCCCACGCCACGTGTCTTGTAGTTCCTGTCCCACGCCACGTGTCTTGTAGTTCCTGTCCCACGCCACGTGTCTTGTAGTTCCTGTCCCACGCCACGTGTCTTGTAGTTCCTGTCCCACGCACGTGTCTTGTGTTCCTGCCCACGGTGTCTGTGTTCCTGTCCAGCCACGTGTCTTGTATTCCTGTCACGCCGCATGTCTTGTAGTTCCTGTCCCACGCCGCATGTCTTGTAGTTCCTGTCCCACGCCAGTGTCTTGTAGTTCCTGTCCACGCCACGTGTTTGTAGTTCCTGTCCCACGCCACGTGTCTTGTAGTTCCTGTCCCACGCCACGTGTCTTGTAGTTCCTGTCCCACGCCGCGTGTCTTGTAGTTCCTGTCCCACGCCACGTGTCTTGTAGTTCCTGTCCCACGCCACGTGTCTTGTAGTTCCTGTCCCACGCCACGTGTCTTGTAGTTCCTGTCCCACGCCACGTGTCTTGTAGTTCCTGTCCCACGCCACGTGTCTTGTAGTTCCTGTCCCTCCGTCGCAGGAGAACCGCAGGATGAAACGCCGTGTGTGTAATGTGTATATATGTATGTATAGACTACTATTATTGTTAGTAACCACTTTCATGAGCGTGTGTTTTACGTTCATTTATCGTCGCTACCGGTTGCCCATATGAGCGACCCCCTGAGGGGATTAGTCAATTTAGATTTGGGAGGATAGTGAAATGCAGCCTGTATTCCAGTCTGTCGATTTTTCACTTTTTAACTTCTGGCAAAATGACATTATCATAAAATCAATAAGGCCCAATTAATAGTCTCGGTGTTAAAATATATTTATTTGACTGACCAGGCAAAATATATCGACGCCTGTTCACAGGCTAAGTGAAATGATAAAATCCCCCCGGTAAATACTGTTAATAGTATTAGGGGCAGGCGGGGAGGTGGGGTCGAACCTGCGACTTTAAGGATCCATGAGCACCGTTTTATGTATACATAGGCTTTTTATTAAATCTATAATGAATATAGTACATACACCGTGGTTATGATTTATTGCAAATGTATCCCTATCGCTGATCTTATTTAATTATTTGCATGATGGGTAAAAAGGCTATAAATAGATCAAATAATGGTAACAGACGACAATTCATTAATTTGTTTTTCTTATTTGTAACTGAAAACTCTGGAAATATGTCGTGGAATTGCATTAGTTACGACACATTTCTAAGTCAAGTGATTTGATTGGTTGATTCTGAGATTTACACTAAGATGAACCAATCAGTAGCTTGAGACTGTGATTGATGTTGGAGAAAAATGTTATAACCTCGAGAACAGATATAAATTATACAAGAGTTTACAAGAGTTTATTTCGAAATACAATGGGCAATATGCCCATGAGTACACATTATATACACATTACATACTTTCAAACGTGAACATTGGCACTGCGTGCCTTGTGTAAATATGTAATATAATTATATAGAGCAAATGTGCAAATAAAAACACGTGCAAATAGAAAACGTTTACGATTGGCTAGCGTATAACGTATAATGAGATATGAACACTAGTCATGGAACAGGTTGTTTCTGACTTGAAATGATTTGTATATATACATAGCCAAATCTTTAATTATTATAACATTTGTTGAGGTCATTAATTCAATAAATTTAGGAACATTTGGATTTCTCCAAAAGTATTTCTTAATATGTGTTTTTCTTAAATCGGTATATAGCTGACATTCTAAAACAAAGTGAAATTCATCTTCTAAAGTTAAACAAAATCTACATTTTCTTTCTTCTTATGGTATTGCTAAGGGTCTATGCCATCGACCAGTTTCTACTTCAAGTCTATGAGATGATACTCTGAAGCGTGACAATGCTATTCTAAATGTATCAATATTTACACCGTTCATATATGTCTGAAACTTGAAGTCTGCATATAAAACATAAGTTCTAGCCCTTGTGGAGTTACTCAATTCTGAAAACCAATTTTGCTTAAAATATCATTTAGTCTTTGTTTTGCTACGCTTATAAACACATTCTTATTTCCGACTCCTTGGTTTAACCATACATCATTAAATCCTAATGTTTGTAATAACTTTCTAATACCTGAAGCCCAATTACTATAATCTGGTCTAATTTCTATTTCACTATACATCATATCATATACAATTTTAACATACTTAACACTATCTAACTGAACAATTTTTAACCAGTATTTTAAAACATTTAGAGCTCTTCTATTTCTTAAGGTTGTTCTACCTAGTTTTCCATAAATAAAATTGTTTTGGGTTTGATGTCTAACCCCTAATAAATTCTTACAAAACTTCAAATGGACTGTTTCTATTTTTTTAACTTTCATTTAACCCCCAAACCTCTGAACCATAATTAAGAATAGGTAAAATTAATTATCGAAAAGATCTAATTTGTGTTTAACAGTAATATCAGGATATTTTACTAGTTCAGACTGAAGTCTATATAGTGCTTTAGAAGCCTGTCCAGATAAAGTGTCAAAAAATGTATTAAAAGAGCCACCCGTAGTAAAATGAATACCCAGGTATGTACATTTATCAACTATATTAATAATTTCGCCCTTATATAAGAAATTAACATTTCTTCTAATTCTCCCACCCTTTTTAAAAATCATTAATTTAGTTTTAATCGTATTCACAGTCAATTTCCATTTATCACAATATTCTTCTAATAAAATTAACCTTTCTGCAAACCCTCCTCTGTTTCTGACATAATTACAATATCATCTGCATATAGCAACAAGAATAATTTCAACATGCCTAAATCTAGTCCATTAAATCCATTTAACATAAAATACTCCTCTATATCATTAATATACATCGAAAACAAAAAAGGTGATAAAGATTCCCCTTGTCGTACCCCCAATAGACATTCAAATTCTTCATCTAGCATGTTTGTATACTTAACACGTGAACGCACATTTTCATACATAGATTTAATAATATCCAACATCTTCCCCCTAATTCCATACTTTATAAGCTTGTACCAAATCACATCCCTGGTTAGAAAATCGAACGCTTTAGTATAATCGAAATAAACTCTTGCATATTATTAGTGAGGAAATTCACACGAAAATAGATAACACTTACAATAATCTCGTGGCTTACTTATGTTCACAGAGTTGTTATTCTGATGCCGACACTGTAACGGCTAATGATAGAAAGAAGAAAACATCCGCCTCTGTCATATGGAACGCACCTGTAGACCTTAATGGAAACGTTACTATCAGGTAGGTTCATGTATAATTATTGTCTTAGTACTAGTAAAGGGAAATTTGCCAATGTTTAACTCTTTCACCGCCAATGTCGCATAAAAGCGACTTTGTAAAAAAGTAGAGAACCCGATCGGACAGAACAGAACATGCCGTCTGATCAGGCTATATGCTGATTGCTCTTCAGACAGTGGAGCTGAAACACCTGTCCGAATAGCAAACAACATAGATCCTGATCAGACGCGGCGTTATGTCACGGCTGATCTGGATCTATGTTGTTTGCACATGCTCTGAATTTATTCGGCGCTGAAAGAGTTAATCACATTTTATGCCAATGGCAACGCTGTCCGATTTCCACAGTGGTTAGCGCTCTCGCTTCTCACCAATGCAACCCGGGTTCGATCCTCAGAACTGGAAGTATGTGAAATGGCACGGTTGTCGCCAGATCGGACAGGTGGGTTTTCTCGAGGTACTCCGGTTTCCTCCCACACGAATAACCACATATACGCTTTCATCCGCGCCAACCGAGATTGATTAATATAAGTTGTTAGAACTTGCTTTGCAATCGTTGTAAACTAAATAAAGTTCAAAGTTTTGATACCACGATAATCTCAATAGTTTTGTATGGTTGAGAAGTATGGGGATATTTATAATAATAACGAATTTAACACTTTTAACGTCCGTTCCCTGTTACAAGACGGGCCATCGTACATTTATATTATTCTTATTGTCCCGTTCTTCAAGAGTAGGGTTTTTGTCGGGTACAGTGACTTCCCAAAATAGAGTTATATATTCGTTCTTCGGTGTATTATACTGCCATGCAAAATAATATCTTTGTTTGCCAAATTTCGCCTTCAATGATAATGATCTGCACACCGGATTCATTGGTGAAGTTCACGTTGAACATCCACGACTGTAGCGCCATACTGGTATTTGTCCCGCATGCCTTTATAAACAAAAGTAGTAGCATTCTAAGCACATTTCTCGTTATGGTCCGACCAATCATTCAACAATTCGTTTGTTTAAATACTACATGCACGCATTTATTTGTTTCGCTTACATTAAATGTCAAATATTTCTTCTAATAGAAACATGAACAACTATAATTCAGTGTTAGCTTTTGTAAACCACTACACTCTACAACCGTAATGTCGAATTTCGTCGGACCGAACAAAATGCTTCGACATAATCGAAGTTTGACTCAACAAAATTCGATATAAACGGAGCAAGTTATATGTAAAATGAGTGTCTGAAACGGGACTTTGATCCGACTTCGAGATAACCGGGGAATTCGACATAACCGACTTTGACATAGCGGATGTAGACTGTATTTACAAAATTATTAATGATTACAATTATATTCTTTCACATTGATTGTATATTCATTTAGAAAACCCCAGAATTTCAACACTTACAGGTGTTCCATATGTGTTCCTTGTTTCAGAGCAACGATAGTGAAAGATTATCGGACTTATTGGTTAGACGTATTGTCGGAAGAAATCAAAATTGAAAATACGCCAGGTGCATTCCCAGACTCTATAGATACAGTGACTAACAACGCACATACAAATGAAACAAGCAGTTATGCTGATTCACAAGATGACACTGGTATTGTTACAGCGACGACAGGTGTAGATATACCGATAAGTTTAAGTAACGAAGAAACTAAAGATTTGGAGAAGTCTATTTCTGAAACGTTCGAGAGTTTCAACGGACCACAGGAATCCGCCGATGAAGTGTTATTGCATCAAGGAATTATGGCTGTTGATAAAGTGAACGATATAAAGAGAACCAACGCACAAGTAAATGATAAACACGGAGTTATAATAAGACTGCCAGCAATGGATGATGCTCCTATCGCCCCACAACCACCACCGAGATATATTTACAGAACAATGAACCGGTTTGCACCGGCCTTTGAAGTGCCACAAACTTCTGAATATATCGGAGGAGGAAGCGGAACCGCGTCAGGAGCTCTGTCTGGTGGGAACAATTTAGGGTCTATGATGAACATGATGAATCTCCTTGGCAGTGGTGGTGGAGGTGGTGGTGGAGGTGGAGCGGGAATGATGAATACCCTTGGTACGTTAAGTAAATTGAGCGGAATGATGGGAGCAGGAAATAGAGGACGCTCTCCATCTGGCGGAGGAATGGGTGGATTAGGAACGCTAAAAGCTCTGTCTTCCATGAGCTCTATGCTTGGTGGAGGAGGAGGAGGAGGGGGAGGGGGTAGTCCTTTTAGTGCGCTACTCGGTGGCGGCGGTGGTGGTGGTGGTGGCAACATAGGAGCAGCAAGACCTAGTGGAGGGGGACTTGGTGGATTAGGAGCACTTTCATCTTTAATTGGGGGACTGGGAAAGAAAAACAGAAACAATGCTGGAAATGTTGCACCAGTGCCTACGGGAGCTCCGGTACATCCCCAAAAAAAGTATGAGCCATCGTTAGCGGACCTGCTTGGAGTTGATCCCTCCATTGCCATAAATTCCGAGATACCGATAGTCATTCCTGCTGAAGCTAATCCTGTTGCTGGAATTAAAGCGGCAAAGGCGAGTAGCGGAATATTATCAAAAGTTGGAGGGTTTGGACCAATGTTAGCAATTGCTCCATTGGCTTTCAAGTTCCTTGGCGGGAAAAAGAAGAAACAACAAGGACAATTCGGAGGTGCCCAGGGACAATTTGGACGTGCCCCGGGACAATTTGGAGGTGCACAGGGACAATTCGGAGGTGGTCAGGGACAGTTTGGTGGCGGCCCGCCGGGACAATTTGGAAGTAGTCAAGGACAGTTTGGTGGCAGCCAGGGGCAATTCGGA
Organism: Archivesica marissinica; assembly: GCA_014843695.1. Taxonomy (NCBI): domain Eukaryota; kingdom Metazoa; phylum Mollusca; class Bivalvia; order Venerida; family Vesicomyidae; genus Archivesica; species Archivesica marissinica. Next base: position 34,639,668 of record CM026398.1, read on the forward strand.
GGTGGCCAGGGACAGTTTGGTGGCAGCCAGGGACAATTCGGAGGTGGCCAGGGACAGTTTGGTGGCGGCCCGCCGGGACAATTCGGAAATAGTCAAGGACAGTTTGGTGGCGGCCCGCCGGGACAATTCGGAAATAGTCAAGGACAGTTTGGTGGCGGCCCGCCGGGACAATTCGGAAATAGTCAAGGACAGTTTGGTGGTGGCCAGGGACAATTCGGAGGAGCACAGGGACAGTTTGGAGGACCACCCGGACAATTTGGTGCTACGACTAATCAATGGCAAAATACAGGCGGTTTCGGATCTACACCGCCACCCAACAACAACGGATGGCATGGTTCGAACACAGCGGATTCACACCATGATTCGGATATTCATCAAATAATACAACTTTTGGAAGCGCAGAGATTACAGATTGAAGCTCTGAAGAACCAGATGAGTGGATCAAGTATTACAAGCCAGATGGGAGGCTTCGGTAATATACCTCTGTCTATGGGGCATTCGGCAGACACACATCTCCTAGGATTATCAGGAAACAGTGGACTTTCTGGTTTTGGATTATCAACCCTTAACAATCATTTGACTCCAACTGGACCACCAACACAAATACAACCACAAGTGCAACATCAACCGCAACAGCAGACGTCACCAAGTCAGGATCTGCTGTTACAGCAGCTTATGAAGCAAAATCAGCTGCTGATGTCACAGAATCAGCAATTTCAAACGAATGTACACAACCCAAACCAAGGTCAGGTTGGGGCAACAGGTAGCAACTCCTTTAACAGGGTCAATAGATCCAATGGACAGATTGTTAATAATATGAACCCAAGTAGTAACCTACCTCCAAACGTCGGCCAGAACAACTTTCACCAAAGTCAAGGTCAACTCGGTGGCCAAGGAACTGTGGGAAATTTCGGACAATTTCCTGGCACTGGACAACCTAGACAAAACAACTTTGGAATGGGAATGAACAATGGGCAGAATAATATACCAAACCAAGGCGCAACTCCGTTTAGAGGTGGTAATCCCGGAAGGCCTGGTGCACAAAACCCTGCAATGGGTGGCTCATCAATTTTTGGCCAGTTTAGTGGCTCACATCAAGGTGCTTTTGCTTAGAGATTATTTCTTCTTTGGTATACATGTATTGTCGTGTGCGTGTGTGTGTGTGGGGGGGGGTCTCCGTTGCCGAGTGGTTGAGGTAGTTGACTCAAATCACTTGCGCCTCACCGATGTAGGTTCGAATCCCACTTGGCGATGTCTAATTATTTAATATGAGGAAGCTATTCAGCTTGCTTAGGGACGGTCGGTGGTTCTATCTGGGTCCCCGTGCGTGCATGAAATACTGCTCGAGGGCTAGGGGGCACCCGATGTCTACCGAAGCCAATAATAACACGAGAGCCGCAACGTGATGTAGGTTATCTGTGCGGCATTAACCCCCAATACAAACAAACAAACAAACAAACATGTAGTCTCGGTTGACTTAATATATACGCCCTTTTCCTCTTTTTACTGATATAATGTATTATTTTTAACATGTTAATTGTTTTACATCAACAATAGTGATTGGTTGATTTCTTCTTTTTACAAGTTGTCTTCTATGAGGAGAATATCTGTCTAGAACAGAGGGTCCGGATAAGGAACTCATAGAAAATTAACATCATATGTTGAATGAGCTATTTCGTCAAATAAAGTTTTTCATATTCTAATTGTTGTTTTATTATTATTATTATTATTAATATTATTATTATTATCGATATTATTATTATTGTAGGCGGAAGTGGTCCAAATCACGGTGCCACAACTGGAGGTGGTTTAAATAACGGTTTTGCCGCCGGGAGTGGTGGTTCTGGCCCAGGTCCTGCCGGTGGTGGTGGTGGTGGTACATTGGGCAGCATGTTTGGAGGTGGTGGCTCAGGCGGTGCCTTAGGTGGTATAATGTCAGGTTTGATGGGAGGAGGTGGTGGCGGTGGAGGAGGAGGAGGTGGAGGAGGCGGACTGGATATTGGTAGTATGTTGGGTAACATTGATCCATCCGTTATACAAGGAATGCTAGGAGGCAGCAAAGGTGGAGGAGGTATGGATGTTGCTAGTCTGCTTGGAAACGTCGACATGAATGCCATGTCCGGACTCCTAAATGGACAAGACGGCCAAGATCTGATGAAGTCCATGACGGGAATGTTAAACGGACCGCAAGGTGGGAATCTGATGAAAGCAATGGACGGAATGATGAGCGGGAACGGTAGTCCGGCAGATATCACGAGTCTCTTGGGAAACATGGACATTGGAGAACTACAAAACATGGCGAAACAAGCAGAGGGTTTAATGGCGTCAACTGGCATAGACCCAGCACAGATTATTAGCATGATGGGATAAGTTCGAGCAGGATTATAACAATTGATAATCCAAGTAATTCTCACACTTAATAATAATGGAAATTCGGACATCTGACCATTCAGGAAATTCTCACATTTGACATTGCCGGAAATTGTTACTGTGATTTGACCTCTTCAAATTGGGTGAAAAAAATAGGTTCTATAAACATGATGATGCTACTGGCGCTACAGAAAGAGTCTGGAACAGGCAAACCCACGTACTGTTTGGAATATATAGTTTGGTTCCGGGAAAATATAGAGTTTGGTTCCGGGAAATCAACACAACGTGTAATCGGCACGTCATCAACTATCTGGTTATTAGTATTATAAATGTTGAAATTCTAAGGAAATTCTAAGGAAGGGAAAGCAAACATGTTTACGACACAATTTTAATGAAATTGCACGTGACATATGTCAGTTATTTTCACAGCTAGCGTGCAAAGAGTCGATATGCATATGATCGTATAATAGTGGTGAACTTATTTCAAACCATATTTTCTGAAACGATTTTTTGGAATTTTTCTATTATGTGAGCCATTTCGCGACCACTCGTAAGATCCGTTTAATCACATTACCATAGTATTTGTGCATAAAATAACGTTTCTACTTTCATTTTTGCGCCACATATCATATCAGAGCAAACGGTCATGACGTCACTAAATTGTCATTACATCACTATTCAAAACTGCGTTATATTTATGTTTCAAATTATACAAATTTATTTTAGCTCGATTGTGAAACAAGTCCTTACAACTTATATGTATCACTCTCGAGACCTCATTCCTGATGGAATCCATCGCCACGAGGGAGAGAGAAGAGGCAACGTGGAATTAAAAGTGTTGTACACGTGGACATATCTTAGTTAGAGGTGTATATATAGGAGATAGTATAGATGTATAGATTATAATTTTTCTTGGAAATATATGCATTGACCTTAGGTGTGCCTCTTTATTTATCGCTAACTAACGAGACTCATCTTATTTTGTGGTCGAATTTATCCACCGGCGGCACCGAATACGTCACACCTTAGTGGACGCACCTTTGGTAACCACAACCACTGACTGCAACTGATTCCGACACTATCGTTAATTGATTACAGACGGATCTGTAGTTCAGTGGTAACACGCTGGACTGGTAATCCAGGTATCGCAGGTTCGATTCTCCGTCTGACCCTAATAAAATGAACAGTCTTTCAGATGGTACTTTAAACCGAGGTCTCGTGTCGGTGCTGTACACCGTGCACATAAAAGAACCATAGGAGACTCTGGAATGGGTGTCTGTCTGTATCATTGCAATATCCTCCAACAATCTAAAATGACTAATAACTTTAAAATTTAGAACGAAAAAGTAACACTCAATATGAAAGTGCATAGTTTATATACGGTGTCAGTATACTGTTTCGTGTATGACACAGACACAAGACACAACTTATTTTTTGTTTGCACAAATGGTAATATAGTAAGTAATGTTTACTGTAAACATTACTTACTATATGACCATAAGGCCTCTCCGATCCCACTCTCCAATGTTGACGGGGACCAATAAATGGGCACATTTGTTTTGCTGAAATTACAACAACAAAAAACAATATATATGACCATAGGGCAAAAAGAAAGTGTGTATTGTGCCTGTGGTGTATGATATGGATCGAATACGATAAACTCATGTTCATTAATAACCGCATTATGTGTGCGAAATGCGAAATCATTAATCATTCATTAATTCAACAAATCGAAGGGATGCCTTCAGACCTATTCACCTCACCTATTCACCTCACCTATTCACCTCACCTATTCTCCTCACATAGTCACCTCACCTATTCACCTCACCTATTCTCCTCACCTATTCTCCTCACCTAGTATCCTCACCTATTCACCTCACCTATTCACCTCACCTATTCACCTCACCTATTCACCTCATTTATTCACCTCACTATTCACCTCACCTATTCACCTCACCTATTCACCTCACCTATTCTTTTTTCCTCACCTATTCACCTCACCTATTCTCCTCACCTATTCTCCTCACCTATTCACCTCACCTATTCACCTCACCTATTCACCTCACCTATTCTCCTCACCTATTCTCTCACATATTTACCTCACCTATTCACCTCACCTATTCACTCACCTATTCTCCTCATATATTCACCTCACCTATTCTCCTCACCTATTCACCTCACCTATTCACCTCACCTATTCACATCACCTATTCACCTCACCTATTCACCTCACCTATTCACTTCACCCCACCTATATTCATCTCACCTATTCACCTCACCTATTCTCCTCACCTATTCACCTCACCTATTCACCTCACCTATTCACTTCACCCACCTATTCATCTCACCTATTCACCTCACCTATTCTCCTCACCTATTCACCTCACCTATTCACCTCACCTATTCACTTCACCTCACCTATTCACCTCACCTATTCACCTCACCTATCACCTACTTCCTCACCTATTCACTTCACCTCACCTATTCACCTCACCTATCACTTCACCTCACCTCACCTATTCACCTCACCTATTCACATCACCTATTCACTTCACCTCACCTATTCACCTCACCTATTCACTTCACTTCACCTCACCTATTCACCTCACCTATTCACCTCACCTATTCACTTCACCTCACCTATTCTCCTCACCTATTCACCTCACCTATTCACCTCACCTATTCACTTCTCCTCACCTATCACCTCACATATTCACTTCACCTCACCTATTCACCTCACCTCACCTATTCCCTCACCTATTCACTTCACCTCACCTATTCACCTCACCTATTCTCCTCACCTATTCACTTCACCTCACCTATTCACTTCACCTCACCTATTCACCTCACCAGTCCTATTCTCCTCACATATTCAACTCACCTATTCACTTCACTTCACCTCACCTATTCACCTCACCTATTCTCCTCACCTATCACTTCACCCTCACCTATCTCACCTCACCTACTTCACTCACCTAGTCACTTCACCTCACCTATTCACCTCACCTATTCTCCTCACCTATTCACTTCACCTCACCTATTCACCTCACCTATTCACTTCACCTCACCTATTCACCTCACCTATTCACCTCACCTATTCATTCACCTCACCTATTCTCCTCACCTATTCACTTCACCTCACCTATTCACTTCACCTCACCTATTCACTTCACCTCACCTATTCACTTCACCTCACCTATTCACCTCACCTATTCACCTCACCAGTCCTATTCTCCTCACATATTTCAACTCACATATTCACTTCACTTCACCTCACCTATTCACTTCACCTCACCTATTCACCTCACCTATTCACTTCACCTCACCTATTCACCTCACCTATTCCACTTCACCTTACCTATTCTCCTCACCTATTCACTTCACCTCACCTATTCACCTCACCTATTCACTTCACCTCACCTATTCACCTCACCTATTCACTTCACCTCACCTATTCACCTCACCTATCTCCCTCACCCTATTCACTTCACCTCACCTATTCACCTCACCTATTCACTTCACCTCACCTATTCACCTCACCTATTCTCCTCACCTCACCTATTCACTTCACCTCACCCTATTCACTTCACCTCACCTATTCACCTCACCTATTCACTTCACCTCACCTTTCTCCTCACCTATTCCCACCTCACCTATTCACCTCACCTTTCACTCACCTCACCTATTCACCTCACCTATTCACTTCACCTCACCTATCACCTATTCAACTTCACCTCACCTATTCACCTCACCTATTCTCCTCACCTATTCACCTCACCTATTCTCCTCACACATTCACTTCACCTCACCTATTCTCCTCACACATTCACTTCACCTCACCTATTCTCCTCACATATTCACTTTACTTCACCTATTCACCTCACCTATTCACCTCACCTATTCACCTCACACATTCACTTCACCTCACCTATTCACCTCACCTATTCACTTCACCTCTACTATTAACATATTCATCTCACGTATTCACCTCACCTATTCAGTTGAGAGATCAATAGTCCGCCCCAGAGGTCGAGTGGGTGAGGTCGCTGACGTGTATACATACCACTGTAACCTATCATCACTGATGGTCACGGGTTTGAGCCCCGCTCATATCGTGTCTCTTTCTATGAAAGAGATCTCTTTCTATGAAAGAGACGGAGACAAGGGAGATTGGTGCACCAAGTACTGGTTAACCACTGGAACCTGTCAAGGAACGGTGTTGTTAGGTAAACTGCAAGTCGCTCAAATGGGCAACAGGTAGCGACGTTAAATAATGTCTGTATCATTGCTCCAACATCTAAAATGACTAATCTCTTCATGAGGCGTCGCTCATATGGACAACCGGTAGCGACGATAAATAAATAAGCGTAAAACACACACACGTTAAATAAACTTAGATAAATAAAAAAAAAGAGGTATATACAGTTGGTTCTGATTTATAACGACCACATAGGAGTCCTCACATCTCACATGCCCAAACCATAAACAGTACGCAGTCATGTGTGATCTCATTTTGAAGATAGGATAGGATGACCCTCTGTGTATGTAGTAAATTGCTATAGTCTGTGCTCAGTGAAATCTCGTCCATGCCCAAACCATAAACAGTACGCAGTCATGTGTGATCTCATTTTGAAGATAGGATAGGATGACCCTCTGTGTATGTAGTAAATTGCTATAGTCTGTGCTCAGTGAAATCTCGTCCATGCCCAAACCATAAACAGTACGCAGTCATGTGTGATCTCATTTTGAAGATAGGATAGGATGACCCTCTGTGTATGTAGTAAATTGCTATAGTCTGTGCTCAGTGAAATCTCGTCCATGCCCAAACCATAAACAGTACGCAGTCATGTGTGATCTCATTTTGAAGATAGGATAGGATGACCCTCTGTGTATGTAGTAAATTGCTATAGTCTGTGCTCAGTGAAATCTCGTCCATGCCCAAACCATAAACAGTACGCAGTCATGTGTGATCTCATTTTGAAGATAGGATAGGATGACCCTCTGTGTATGTAGTAAATTGCTATAGTCTGTGCTCAGTGAAATCTCGTCCATGCCCAAACCATAAACAGTACGCAGTCATGTGTGATCTCATTTTGAAGATAGGATAGGATGACCCTCTGTGTATGTAGTAAATTGCTATAGTCTGTGCTCAGTGAAATCTCGTCCATGCCCAAACCATAAACAGTACGCAGTCATGTGTGATCTCATTTTGAAGATAGGATAGGATGACCCTCTGTGTATGTAGTAAATTGCTATAGTCTGTGCTCAGTGAAATCTCGTCCCAGATAAACATCCGATGTAACTTCAAATAGATCATTGAATGCAGTGTTGCACTGATGAATTAGTTTATGCAACCCGTTATTTGATCTTAAATGTTAAGAGTTTCATCAGATGGGATGCTTTCTATCAGCTTTCTGGTCGCAACACCGTAATTGATTCTATTGTCTTGTCTTGTCTTGTCTTGTCGGGTCTATAACGGTTACCATGGCGGCGGCGGCGATGATGATTGTGATGATGTTGTTGCTGTTGATGATAATGCGGATGCTGATGCTGCTACTTGTGATGATGATGATGATGTGGCTATTGTTGTTGGTGTTTCTGTCGCCGTTGCTGCTGCTGCTGCTGCTGCTGCTGATGATGCAGCTGCTTCTATTGCTGCTGTTGAAGACCCAATGATGATGATGATGATGATTATGATGATAATCACAATTATTTTGAAAACCATTTCAATTTTACAAGCATACACCTAAGACGAACGCAATATGTTCTCTATAAGTATATATAATTATAGTTTCACTCTATGTTTGCTTCATGTATCCAATTTAGTCAGTGATACGTGACGATGTCGTATGCTTAAACGTTAAAATACATAAGTGCATTCGCTTTAAATAAAGTCCCCAGCATGGCCTCGTGAAGCTGTTGCCCTTATGTCACTGAACGATCATAATCTTTCAAAATGACAATAAATGAGAGCGATCTAGAGGTGTGCACATTTGTAATGTTACACTCGTCACGTGCAGGATGGATTGTCTAACCAGATGTCGTAAGTACCAATTTGTGTTTTACGTTTATTTATCGTCGCTACAGGTTGTCCGTATGAGCGACACCTCCTGAAGGTATTAGTCATTTTAGCTATTTGGAAGATAGTGCAATGATACAGACAGAGACCCATTCCAGAGTGTCATCTGGTTCTTTTACGTGCACGGTGTACAGCACCGACACGAGACCTCGGTTTAATGTCCCATCTGAAAGACTGTTAATTTTATTAGGTCAGACGGGGGATCGAACCAGCGATCCCTGGATTACCAGTCCAGCGTGTTACCACTGGACTACAGATCTTGTTTGTAGTGATATATCTGTTTTGCTTATATACATGTTACATTGTTGTTTAACCCTTTCAACACTATAGGTCTCTAAATAGACTTACAAAAAGTGTAGATCCAGATGAGCCGGCTCGTGACGAGCCGTCTCATCAGGATCTGCACTTTTTGCCAGTAATAATTATTACTATTTTTAGATAAAATTACCCATTTTGATAAATGAACTGGTCCAAAGGTAATTTTCTTATTAATTTATCGGTCTAACAATATCATGCACCAGTCCATGTCAGTTACTTGGGTGTTGAATGGGTTAAAGGGGACCACTGGGCTATAGATCCGTAACTAACAAACAACCTTTACTGCATTTAAAACACTATCGTGATGTCATACCTTTGTACTTTCAAAAGGCCAGGGTATTATGCGTCGATGTACGAAATTGACGATTTTAATTAGTGAGATATTGTGACTCTGGACGTTTAGAGACATACAGTTTATTTAAAAAATGATTTATCTTTGAACCGTATCTTGATTATATTAAAGATAAAAAATACAGAATTTCTGTTACACGATTTAAAACATCCTCACGTGACCTAGCTATCGAATGTGGTTGTTACATACACCTACCACGAAACGAAAGATTATGCAGTTAATAAATACTATTTATTGTAATTCTAGAATCTTGGAAAATGAGTATCACTTCATATTAATTTGCCCACATTACTCAAATTTAGATCGAAAAATACAGACGGATATGTAGTCCAGTGGTAACACGCTGGACTGGTAATCCAAGGATTGCAGGTTCGATCCCCCGTCTGACCCTAATAAAATTAACAGTCTTTCAGGTGGGACGTTAAACCGAGGTCTCGTGTCGGTGCTTTACACCGTGCACGTAAAAGAACCAGAGGAGATTCTGGAATGGGTCTCTGTCTGTATCATGCACTATAGAGCAGCTGAGATTTGACTGGGACATTTGTGGCACAGAAATGATTGTTTTGCATATAAGCTGGAAATAGTATAGGCTATCCTAAATCACAAAGTTCCCAAAAGTTCCGGTCCGGGAAAAAAAATTGGAGCATTTTTTGACTTTTTTGATATTTTCATTGGGAATTTCTGGAATAATATCATATCTCCAAAACCGCTTAATGGATTTTGAACAAACTACACACATATATTAACCACCTTAGGAAGAATATGATAATGTTATTTTTTGTCTGTATATGAAAGGTCAAGGTCACATTTCAAGGTCAAAGTTACAAAAATTCAATAAAATATGGATATGCGCCATACTTTCACTTCTAAGGTAGCTCATATATTTCATTCTAATATTTAAGTTAACTCCAGACGAAGTTATAAACATAAGCAATATGGTAAGTATATTTAAGGTTAAGGTTACAACTTGAGGTCAGATGTCCATAAAATGAGATAAAATAACATCTTGTCATGAATGGGTATACATATATAATCTGAATGTTGGAAGCATACCTAACTCTATAAACTTAGTGTATAACACATGATTAATTAATTAATTAAATTAATTAAAATACATACAATTGATACATTGCAGTTTATACATTGATCACATGTCCACTCAGTGTATATTATATTACAAGAGAGAAGTATATTGTATACAGTATACACGTATATACATTATATGTATATATAATTAGGAGAAATGCTCATTCAATATGCCAATAGCCACAATGTATTTCTATAGCAAATCTAGAATATCTTCACTGTAATTAAGATTTCTAGCAGCTGATTAATATTTTAGCAATGCTGTTAATATTATCTTGGGTCATATTCTACTCATTGGATCAGTGTTTGATTTTGTCAGTACTCTGCTATTTCTGGTTGATTGGAGCAAAGTCCATCACAGTTGCAACACACTGTTGTACAATTCAGACCAAGCTTTCTGCAGCTGCATGACATACTACGACAACCTGTCTTGCATCCACATCGGACAACTTTTAGAATGTTGGCAGGTGCTGGGGGCATGTCCGACAATCTGGGAATCAATATGCCATGTGATAACACCCAACCATAATCACAAGGATCTTCTTCCAACCCTTTCCATTGCAGTATTTGATGGTATACTCCCAACGAATGATATATGTTTGCACTATGTGTTGGTGGTAATATTTCAGGGTCAATTGATACAGAGTTTCTTGCTGTTTTGTCCAGGAATAATCTCATTCTGAGTTCATTGATAGATTCAACCTCATTTTCTGTGTAGGTGAGAATGAGTGCGTTTTCTCCAGTTTTCAGGATCTCGCTGTGTGATACTTCATGGGGAAGATTATCAAATTGTTCAGCACATTCTCTGAAGCTTGCCGACTTCTTTATTAGCCTTAACGCTGCAAGTTTACCAATGCCGTATGGTCTTGATACCGTATCGCATCCCAGTAATGCGTGAATAAACAAGATGTTTTTACATACTACCTTACCTAGGTTATTCTTTAACTCTAGTATGTTCACAGACTTTTTTCTACGTCCTTCACTGTTGAGATGAATGGAGTAGCCATGGTCCTCTGCATAATGGCACAGTAATACTAACAGATCAGTATCTTCACCAACCACCACAGTGTTCATATACTTCGAACAGTCTATGGCCGTCATGACGATATCATAGTCTGCGTCTGCGTTTGCTTGAGTGACTTCAATGCCAGAATCTTCTAGCTTACTAGCTAGCATGTCTATAAACCTTTGTTTATTCTTAGAATTCAATAAAAGTTTTGCTTCTTTGTATTCATGGTTAAGTCTTCTTGAACCCTGACCTCAGCCCCAACACGTCCACCAGTACGTCTTATGTGGGTGTTATCTTTAGTAGATGGACCAGCTATATAGCCATCAAACACAATATGACTGTTGGTGTAGTTATCTCTTACATACTTTATGTACATTGAACATATCTCATTATATGTTTTGCCTCTTGGCCAGTTGAGTCTTTGAATAAGGCAACCGCCATCAATTACATATATTATTTCCTGTTGTTGGTCAGGGACACTGTCATCAGTCAGTAACTGTTTTGTTAGTTCCTGTGCTAGTGTTGCTTTATTGGCCTATCTCAAAAGTTGTTTGCTCTCGAACAAGGAAGGCGGATAGGTACATAGCTCATATGCAAATAAATTCTGTAGATCTTCTATTGGTACAGCGCCCTGGGCAGCAGCAACCAATCGCTGGAAAAGAAGCTGTGGGTCAATCTCCACATCATCACCACCAATACTGACACTAGCATTATCACTCATAGTGGTTACTTGAGCCTTCTTACTGAACTTGAAGTCACCCACTTTCTTCCCCTCCATATCTTTCAGAATGTTCATGCCCACTTCCCGCCCTTTGTCCACATTTACCTTGTCCCCGGCTACTACACCACTGGCTATACTTCTCAATGACTCTTCTGTGTATTCAAATGGATTTCTATCCATAAGAAAATCTACCATCTTTTTGATATCATCTCTGTCTCTGCTTTGCCTGGTCTCCCCACATTCCTTGTGTTGTTCACTAGTCTCATACCTGTGTCCGCTTAGCTCTTGCATCTTGTAGTTAATTTCAGAACACGCTGGCCTTGAGAGGATCCACTGTGCTCTCTGCGTTTCGTCCATACCTCGCCCCCGAGTTAGGCCTCCAACTGTCTTCACACTACGCGTAAGCATCTGCTCGATGATGAGGTCCGTTGACAGTCCAGCCCAGTATCGGTCCGATCTTCGTACAACATGCATACCTTCCATGAACATACTGTGAACATTGGGGTGTGTTATTGATAGGGCAAGCATGTTGTTTAAATATATGTACAATGATTTTGCATATGCGTTGTGGCCAGTGGCAGCGAAAAATGGTAGCATTTCTAACAATGACTGAAGGTGAAGGTTCCAATCACCTGTGCGTTCTGCTTTTATAAATGCCTTAAGGATGTCTAGCAATTCTATGTATTGGAGCCATAGCTGGGCTGTTCGGCTTTCTTTCATATTTGAAATGGCTTTCTGCATCTTGAATTTCATTTGTTCAACACATGTAGATTTCACAACCGATTCAATGTCTACCTCCGCAGCTAAAAGGCCATCTAGAACTTTCATCGCTTCTTCTAACTGTGAACTATTGTCGTTCTCATGCTCATTGTCCCATACTCATCATCTTCAGCATTCTCAGCATTCATGTCTGGCTCAACACCATTTACGCCTGGGGATTTACTGGGACTGTTATTATTTATGTCTACTACATCATTTGCAATCACCAGACCACCTTCATCACAACTCTGACTCATTTCTTCATCCACATTAGTGTTACATCCATTGTCAGTTATGTCATTCTCTTCTATTTCAACACTAGATACATCTACAGCTGAATCATTATCCTCCTTTCGGTTATTACTATTATGAGGGATTTCAATATTGAATATATTCGCTGCTAACAGCGAACACAGGGCTGACTCTGCCAGTAAATGCCCACGAATGGCTCTGCTGATGGCCTTTCCACTCAGGAGATGTGGAACTACGTTCTCGGCATACACGGTCTCCAATAACTTCTTGAGACCGGAGTCGGTCATAATGGTTCCAATGGTACCAAGAAAGCTCATCTGGATGTGGAGACCTTCGAGGCGACAGATGATACGCCTCAGCGAACTGTTTGGTGGTTGTGTGTCAACAATCATTTGTGCCTTGTACCACAATGGCTGGTCAAATGTAATGATAGGATCCACATTGTATGTCAACGCCAGCTTCGATAATATGAGAGCGTGGATAATATGCACGAGTCATTACTGGGATCCATATCGATCATTGGCAGGAACATTGTTGTCGATATTCCAGGGTGGTGACCAGTATGCACCAACTGCATGGTGCCATTCCACTGGGGGGGGGGGTGTTCGGTCTTAACAGCCAAGACACTTTCCACAGTATGTCGATGTTATATGTCTTGCCATGGGTAATTGATTGTGGCAGTGCTTCATTATAAAAGAGCAGTACTATTGAAATGGATATACAGTAAAAGCTTACCTGAGGCAAATGGTATCATCTTCCCGCAGACATCACTCTAATAGATGGATATGGACTATTTATAAACTGTTCTTAAACAGTGAACAATGGAAGTGGATGTACACGTTTATAAAATGAATAATTGTAATATAGAAGTATGAAAAACTATTAAATAAATTGAGTTTTAATATATTTTTATTATCATTTTCAGGGGTCAATTTACCCCACCCACTTTTATGGCCGTTATTTTTTAGAAAACAGTACATATCTATCTCTAACCACTTAAACGTATGTCCAGTCTCTCCAACTCATGATTCTATATCATATTTAAGATGATATGTCAATATATATGAGTTTTATAAGAAATGATTTTAGGTGTGTCCTCAAAATACAGCATGTTTTACCTCTTTTTCTGTGGATAAAGTCAACTTTTTCAGAAAATATACAAAAAGGTAAGAAAATGCATTATTTTCATGTAGTTACATGGATTTAGCATCACTATGAATAATAAAATATAGTCATTTCAAAATGCCAGAAGAATTTAAATCTTTATCTAGATAATTGGGTATTTTTCTGTTTTTGTCGGCCATCTTGGCGGCCATCTTGGATTGTTCAGTTTCCCAAGTGGGAACTTTTGGGAACTTTATGGTGCAGGATTCTATGGACATTGAACTATATGAAAACATAAATTTCATTTCTGTGCCAGAAATGTCCCAGTTTAGCATTATTCAGGGCCAGCTGCTCTGCCTA
>CM026398.1:34655077-34721904 GCA_014843695.1 Archivesica marissinica
TCCTACAAAACTCTAAAATGACTAATCTCTTCAGGAGGCGTAGCTCATATGGGCAACCGGTAGCGACGATAAATAAACGTAAACACACACTTACATCGAAATTCATTAAAGGATACTACCATACTTGGACGACTGTACAGACATTTATTAATCTTTTGTCATGCAAATCAAAAACAAATCACAATTGATATTTCCAAATTTATATATTTTGCAAATAAGCAACGAAACTAACGCATATTTTACACATATATTTGAACTTGTGATTGTGTTCTGTTGTAAAGTTTCATGTCACTGCCTGTTTTTACTTAATTGCTACAGGCATGTATACTGTTTTATGCAAACGTATTGTATTGTAAGTGTGTGTTTTAAGTAAGATATAAGCCACAAACGGACACAATATGTAAAATAGTAACACTGTGTTCGGCGATACACGTCCAATATTTTACATATTGGATCGTTTTCGGCTTATATCCTATACATTAATGATACACGTAGCTAATATTGGTTATCCTTTTATGAACCCTACGCAGTTTTATTATCCAGTGGGCGACGTCTTCAGAAGTATGTATGTCTGCTTATTTTTTTGAGGATCGTACAAGATACACACGTCGCTGCAATTGCAAAAGCATCCCTGGTTCATTTACACGCCCTGGGTACAGCACCGATACACGAAACCCCGGTTTATAGTCCCATCTGAAAGACTGTTAGTATTATTAGAGTCAGACGGGGGTCCCTGGATTGGTAGATCAACGTGTTAGTAACACGCTGTACAGGTAATCCAGGTATCGCAGGTTCGATCCCCCGTCTGACCCTAATACAATTAACAGTCTTTCAATTGTGACTTTAAACAGAGGTCTTGTGTCGGTGCTGTACACCGTGTACGTAAAAGATGGATGAGAGAGAGAGAGAGAGAGGGAGAGAGAGAGGGAGAGAGAGAGAGGGAGAGAGATAGATAGAGAGAGAGAGGGGGAGAGAGAGCGGAGAGGAGTGAGTGAGAGAGAGTTGTTAGGAGAGAGAGAGAGGGGAGAGGAGAGGAGAGAGAGAGAGGGGGAGAGAGAGGGAGAGAGAGCGAGAGAGAGCGAGTGAGAGAGAGTGAGAGATAGTGAGAGAGAGAGATATATATATAGTGAGAGAGAGGGGGGAGGGGAGATAGAGGGGGGAGAGAGAGAGAGGGAGAGAGAGAGTGGTGGGGGCAATGCGGATATTACGTGTTTTACCCTAAGGATATCACACTTTCAAATTCTAGTTCGTCTCTGTGTCATTAATATGTCTGGTGGATAACACCGATACACGGATCCTCCGAGTTTAGTCACATCCGAAAGACTGCTACTTTTAGTATGACATGGGTGGGGAATGTGGATCGGACTGGAGACACCTGGATTTGCAGTCAAACCGTTGTAAACAACTGAATCACAAACCCGTTAGTATGTGTGTTCCTGTCTGGTGAACACACTTTTTATCAAGACCTAAGGACTTGATGCCAAGTTGCCAATTAGTAAAATAATTATAAACTAGTAGAGGTAGATGTTCGATTTTAGCATAATGGTAACGCACTTAGTTTTCAGTAATATATAATTTTAGAAGCTAAACATAGTATGAGCAAATTAATTTATGCACTACGTGAAACTACTAAAATCTAAAATTCAGATTTAGCAAAGTGGTAACGCACTTCGTTTTCAGTAATATATAATTTTAGAAGCTAAACATAGCATGAGCAAATTAATTTATGCACTACGTGCATCTGCTAAAATCTAAAATTCAGATGGTCCAGCTTACAAAACTTGTCATTGCAGTATAGATTTAGTTAAAAATAAGTTGTTAATTCCACAGGGATTCGGCACGTTTGGGGGTACTAGTATATATATTTAAGTACAGGGATTCTACTCTGTGGGCCGTCAGATTTCGCATCGATCAGTAAAATGGCCCTATCTGAGACAATTGTGTACAAAGCTGTCCAAATATAACGCCTATCCCGAGTCTTTATATTGTTCTTCAAATAAAACACAACTTTAAGCTGCATGCATGTATACTTTTCAAACAATTGCCACAAACATTGGCCATAGCAGGTCACATTTCTTTACTAGGACACGGGTTCTGTCAGCATCAAAAAAAAATCTTCGTCGGGAGAGTTTTTTAACTGTGAATAACATTATCAATAAAATGTGTTTCCACTAAGGTGTAGGTTTATTCGGCAAAAATGTACGTCAAAAAGAGATTTCGTAGCATTTTCAATTTGTTTTGAAAAATTCTAAAGCGGCGCAATTCGCGTTGAAACGAGCGTTCTGATTGGATTATTAGAATGTAACAAGATGTTTTTTTATATATGAAGAATAATCATAATCCAATCAGAACGCTCGTTTCAACGCTCGTTTCAACGCGAATTGCGCCGCTTTAGAATTTTTCAAAACAAATTGAAAATGCTACGAAATCTCTTTTTGACGTACATTTTTGCCGAATAAACCTACACGTTAGTGGAAACACATTTTATTGATAATGTTATTCACAGTTAAAACTCTCCCGACGAAGATTTTTTTTTGTTGCTGACAGAACCCGTGTCCTAGTACGGAAATGTGACCTGCTATGGCCAATGTTTGTGGCAATTGTTTGCAAAGTATACATGCATGCAGCTTAAAGTTGTGTTTTATTTGAAGAACAATATAAAGACTCGGGATAGGCGTTATATTTGGACAGCTTTGTACACAATTGTCTCAGATAGGGCCATTTTACTGATCGATGCGAAATCTGACGGCCCACAGAGTAGAATCCCTGTACTTAAATATATATACTAGTACCCCCAAACGTGCCGAATCCCTGTGGTTAATTCGATATCCAAATGACTTGCATAATGCGGAGCCCGGGGCTAAAATATATTGTGTTATAAATATAGATTCTAGAATATGCAGAGTGACATATATCTGGTTTTTCTAGTTTTCAGAAAAGTATTTCAAATTCGGTCGTTAACGGGCGATATATTTATTCAATTGTTCCTATTATATACGTTGTTTACGCCAACCTGACTACAGTTACGTTGGACACGGTGAAATTAACATCTCCTGTTTTCATTCAGATATTATTAAAATATCGGTGTAGGAACGGTGATAAAACGTTACCTTATTTGTCTATATTAGAAGCGTTAATTATAACATTTAGCGTCACGCGAATCCTGTTTTCTGGTGTTGGACAAAGGGGGCATTTTAAAATTCATAAAGTTAGAGCAACATCAAACAGCTGAAAGACCTTGGAATAATTGGCAACGTATTTAGATATGTACACAGCTGTCAGCAGTAGCGCTATCACGAGCTCCGGAACTGTTGTCGGTATGTTTTCATTTGTCAAAGATATTAATCTTACAAAAACATAACAGCGAAATAATCTAAGAAACATATAAAAGTGAAATAATCTTATAAAAGTATAAAACCGAAATAATCTACTACAAATTACAAATTTTAAAACCTATTTATCTGACATAGAATTGTAATTGAGGCGGCCATCTTGGATTAACGGTGTCTCGTTTAAAACTCATTTAGTCAAAGCAAATATTCAAATTAACATTCCAGTCAAGGCCACGATCCCAATGGTGTCTCGCCTTGAGCTAAAGTTCTTTTCTAGGTTCAAGGTCACTGGTAGGGTGTGGGGGCTTACTGATGTACATGCGAAGTTTGTTTTAAAGCAATGCCGTTGGCTGTTTTCGAGAACTGTTAGTGCTTGGGGTTGTTTTTAATGCGTCATATACATATACAGTAAAACCTGTGTTAGTGGTCACCTCCATTAAGCAGCCAACCTGTATTAAGCAGCCAGTGTCCAGATTCCCAATCGGTTGTTTTATTATATAGTTGACCTCTATTAAGCAGCCACCTGTGCTAAGCAGCCACTTTCTCTGACTCCCTTGGCTGGCTGTTTAAGACAGGTTTGACTGTATGTATGAAAATCACACCATTAATTTGCTAAAATTGAGGTTCTATGTCACTCTTGGGTGGGGCTTGTTTGGGGACAGGGAGCAACTTCTAGAAACAGTATGCAACTTATCAAAGTATTCTTGATAAATATATTTAAGTTTATTTATGTTACTTAATGTATATGCATATAATTGTAAACTATACTCACACGAAAAAGAAAGTGTGCATTTGGTTAGAGGGAGAATGTTATACTTATATCGATCTATTGAAGCAAAATATAGGCATATTTAGTATCAACATGTGCAAAAAGAGATTATTAAGGTGATAGAAATACGCATAGTAATTAAATTAGAAAGTTGAAATTGAGATTGACTCAGAAGATAGGGAATGGGTAGATGGAGGAATATGGTAGATTCATTCGGATAGTTCAATGGGAGGAGCAAGCATGCTACATTTAGTGAACAGATGCTCATGAAAATCGTCTGCTTTCTCAGATGTAGTTTTGGACTGCTTCAAATATGTGTGCGTTGAGATCATCGCTAAGGTTCCGGTCTCCGTGTCGTAGAGTGTATAGTGTTATGGTACACTATTTAGAAATAGTTGCTAAGAGACGAACTCTGATGTCATTGTAGTAGATACATTCAAAGAAGAAATGATGATTATTCTCAGGAAGACCACATTGACAGATGAACATCTTACATATAATTTAACAGCAGTAGACTGAAATGGATTAGAACGAAAGAAAGTTCGTTTCTCTTATTAAACGTTTTGTTTTGCTTCGTAATCATTGTAAAATAAATAAAGTTTAAGAAACATTCTTTATTTGATACCAAGATAATGTTATTAGTGTTGTACGGTTGAGAAGTATGGGGTATTTATAGTCTTAACGTACTTCCACGCAAACAATACAAAACCACGTTTGCAGTGAGCGAGACTCGCGCTGGTTATATCGACTTGCGGTCTGGCGTTTATTTATTTATTTATTTATTTATTTACAGGCATGTTTAATATAAACACAATTTATGACATACAAATAATACGTATCAATGTTGTATACATATCTGATCCTCTACCCTTTTTGAATTCCATATTGCCAAATAAGTTCGGACTGGGCCAGTGTAAAAACCAGAGGTAAAAATTCATAGTTTGTTGTTTATGTAAACAAAACTCTGGAAAACTGTACCCCGGAACCCAAAACACGCTATATAGAAATTTCTATCTTATGTAATGCATATACCTAAGACCACTATATAGAAATTGTTATCTTATGTAATGCATATCGCTTTTTTACACGTCTTCCCCTCCACATATATAATACACGTGTTCCCCTCCACATATATAATAACTGTGAAACTCCATCATATTATGCAATGCAAGATAACAAACATGTTGAATAATCCCTTTTCTTCTACAAGCAACCACCCATAACTAGACGAAAAACGCATTGAACATACACATCTATGTGAATCCGAATAGCTGTAATTTATCGGTCGAACTCCACCTTACGATGTTTCGCCTAGAAGTGATCAAGCTATACTTTTCCCGCTAAGAAAATCTCGTGCCTTCACGCCTGAATGGCACGCCTATGTATTGCTCCGCGATCAATATTGTGCTTATGGCAACGTTAAGACATACGTTAGTTTATACAAATTTATTTTAGCTCGATTGCGAAACAAGTTATTCCAACTTATATAAATCACTCTCGAGACCTCATTCCGGATGGAATCCATCGCCACGAGGGAGAGAGAAGAGGCAACGTGGAATTTAAATGCCTTGCCTAAGGGCACAATCGTAACGGCTCCAGTGGGGCTCGAACTCCGGACCGTTCGCACCTGAAGCGAACGCGCATCCACTGCGCTATCACGACTGCGTAATGTGCAGAACTTCGAAATAATAATAGTTGGATAAAATGCATCTCCGATTTTGTAAATATATACTTGGAGTCCAACAACATAGATCAAATAATGTTGTTTATGGTGAACTGGGAAGATGCCCACTCTCTACGATCTGCAAAGAAAAGGCCAACAGAGTATTGGCTGAAAATAATGAAACATAACACCTTACCTAGTTTCATAATATTGTATTGCATTATATACACATATACAACAATACAAAGATTGACACACACATGGAAGCAAATGGGTTGGGCCACAAGTTCTATCAACACCTTACCTATGTATACTATGTGTAGGGACCTCTGTGAAAATGGCAATAGTAATGAGAGACATCGGTCAGTTACTGCCCCTGAATACTCCCTAAAAGTAGATAGGTCCTATGAAGTGTTTTCCTCTGTTTTTATCGTTGTTTCATTTGCACAAGATGCTAGCAAATGCATTCCACTATCGCTTCGTATGAGTATTAAATTACTATATCTCGACATATCTACTACATTATATGAATGGGTATTTATTTGTAAAAGAATGTCATCAGTTAATGAACACAATTTTGATAAGATCACATTTATCATACCGCAACATCTGGTTAGGGAATAACAGTAAAAACAAAGGATTCTAACTAACAGGACCTATTCACATTATGGAATAAATCAGAATTTATCTGCCAAGGGAGGTGATAGAAAATTAGAGATGTCTCTCGCAGTGCTTTGTTGTCCAGTTCAGTGTCATGTAGCCTTGACCTTGCAGTGCTTTGTTGTCCAGTTCAGTGTCATGTAGCCTTGACCTCGCAGTGCTTTGTTGTCCAGTTCAGTGTCATGTAGTCTTGACCTTGCAGTGCTTTGTTGTCCAGTTCAGTGTCATGTAGACTTGACCTTGCAGAGCTTTGTTAACTAGTTCAGAGTGATGTTGTCTATAATAAGGCCCCTATAACTATCATGTTTATTGGGGAACCCAGCACTGGGATCTAGCAATGTCAAATTGTGAAGCTTCCAAATCTGAATGCCACAGATTAGAACATCGGTAGACATTGTTTTTCTTTGGTCTTACTGTCATCATTTTTGTGCTCCTTGTTAATTGTAGCTGTCCCGGACATCAATTGTTGTTGCTCTACCAGTATTTGCTATGCCCTCTGTCATAAATTCTTCTTCAGTTATTTCATTAAGAGAAATCATTTACATGGACAGCCCGTATGCATTATGTTATTGATAATCTTGGCTTTAGAGATGTGAGATTAAGTTATAATGATAATGTTAATTGCTTTGCAATGCTTGGTATATACAAATGTATTTCGCGATTGCGAAATAAGTTCTTACAACATATATTATTCACTCTCGAGACCTCATTCCAGATGGAATCCATCGCCACGAGGGAGAGAGAAGAAGCAATGTGAAATTTAATTACCTTGCCTAAGGGCACAAGACACAATCGTAACTGCTCCAGCTGGGCTCGAACTGCGGCCCTTTCGCATCTGAAGTAAACGCGCTACCACTGCGCTACCATGACTTCCAATGCTTAAAAGGAGAATACGTGACCAGTTTATTCAAGCGTGGAGAGAATCCATAAGCACAATGACAACATTAGATTATTATTGAAAATTTAGAAATGAATTTATTTTTGAAGAATATGTTGATAAGAGTGTTAATGATGATTTACGAAAATGGTTCACATACTTAAGATTATGTTCACACAACCTAGAAATTGAATTTTGGTAGATGTAATGATATAGAAAGAGAAACTCGTTTATGTACAATATGTACTTAGAATCAAATATTTGCACGGTTTTTATCTCACCAAGGACATACGGTATCAATCGGCTATAGAGCGGACTAACAAACAATTTACTAACCAACTTATGTCTAAATCTTCTTAGAATTAGTAATTGCACCGGGTAATTTGTTCACCCGGTCTACCTCCGACCCCCGTTGGTACACAATCGTGTGCGAGCGGGGGTGGGAGATATGAAAACCGAACACACTCTGAGATTAATGCAACCCACTTAGCCCTCTAAGCATCATAGTATTGAAATTCTAATAGTTTATTAACTATTTTTAGACCTATTTAATCACCTTAGATAATTTAGTCGCCCAAATGCATTTATGCGGTGGCGACTTTAAAATAAACTTATATAGTAGTGTACAATATGTAACCAGAGGACGGTTGAATCGGAGTATCACTTTTTGCTATGTTGTACGAGATACACAAGTTTAAGAACTAAATACCTTGGTAACATATCTTGGCAATGTGTACAGAAATTCAATACTATCATGTCATCTAAGAATAAAATGGAATTGTTAAAAATATCTAAGTATATATTAAGGAATATATGTTGGTAAGAAAAAATACCGTAGATAATATCACTGTTTCTTAAACTATGTAGGTTTTAATCTTTATTAAAGTCTCATCTATGTACATACATGTACTACAAACACAAATATAAATAATCAGATTAAAAGTACATAGCCATTCTGAATAGAATTATAAGAGACATATTGCAACAAAACATATCACATTATAAAATCCCACACTACTATTAGTTAATGCTTATTTACATTCTAAAGCCAAGAAACAGTTGCTAATTTATATTTAAATACGAAATAAAACAAAATGGTATAAAACACTAAATCGAAAAACAAGCACTAGTGCGCTTTTAAGAAATATTTTACAAAATCAGTTATCACCCAGGATCAGATCGAGAATGACCTAATTAGCAGTTGCTTCTTGTAGTCTGTAAAAATCATAGATATATAGTAATTAACACAAAAAAGGGCATTATTTACAATATGTATGTATTTATATATTTTGTGTATGTCTTTTTGTCATAGTATGTGCTTGCGTAAATGGCCAAAGGCAATGGAATGCTGATAATACCAATAAACTTGAAACTTTATAATAACAACAATTTAGGTGTCAAGATGGGCCCCATAAGAACATAAACATGTTATCGAACTGTTTAGCGTGGGTCAATGTCTACTATATCCTAGAAGGTATGCCACTTAAATACAATATAACAACAATGTGTCGTGTCAAACTGGGTCCAAAAACAACATAAACTGAGTACTGGCTACTGACCTTTGAGAGTACTGCTGCGGGGAATTTGTGATGAATTTACGATATATTGTAACGTTTGTAGTTTTATTCTTTATTATAGTCTCATCTATGTACAATGTATTATAAAAGCATATTACATACTATAAAACAGTACATAGCCATTCATATATTTGAATTACAAGAGACTTATCACAGTGTATGACAAAATAACTACCGCCTTTTTTATTTGTCGAGCTCATAGCGGTCTGCCAACCAGAAGTCACTGTACATTGGTCGTTTATACAAAATTAGTTTAGCTCAATTGCGAAAGAAGTTCTTATAACTTATATTAATCACTCTCGAGACCTCATTCCTGATGGAATTCATTACCACGAGGGGGAGAGAAGATGCATGTGGTATTTAAATGCCTTGCTTAAGGGCACAATCGTAATGGCTCCAGTGGGGCTCGAACTTTCGCACATGAAGCGAACGCGCTACCAATGCGCTATCACGACTTCTACTGTACAGTAATGGCGAAACAGAAACACATGACAAACATTATCCGGTGAACAACGGCGAAAAGAAATGTAGAAATAGTATTAAATTTAATTTTAGAAATAAGTTTATCTTTTAAAGCGCACATTGGAGCAGCGGCGAAGACGGCGAGTGTTGGGCAGTGGTTTTATTGAGTGTGTTTTACGCTTATTTATCGTCGCTACCGGTTGCCCATATGAGCGACGCCTCCTGAAGAGATTAGTCATTTTAGATTGTTGGAGGATAATGCAATGATACAGACAGACACCCATTCCAGAGTCTCCTCTGGGTTTGTTTTACGTGTACGGTGTACAGCACAGACATGAGACTTTGGTTTAACGCCCCATCTGCAACTGTTAATTTTATTAAGGTCAGACGGGGGATCGAACCTGCGATCCCTGGATTACTAGTCCAGCGTGTTACCATTGTACTACAGATACGCCGGCTTCATTGACTGTGACACCCGAGTGTATATAGTCTATCTGGCCTGGATTAATAGTTTGTTCATCCAAAGTTTGCTCATACCTAATACAAAGATAATCTCGGAGGCGTTGCTAAATAAAAGCATAACACATAAAACAAGTATTTAGTTGGCCTAACTGCTTATTGAGATCAGCGATGCATAAATATAAATAATTACCAAGATCCAGACCTTACTAATTGCTCTTGACCGATAATTAAATAACTAGTTAATTGTTTGCGGGTAATTAAATAGCTAAGAAATTGCAATAACAGTCGGTGCCTGCGAGTTAGAGACACTAATTCCAGAAACTGCCATGTCAGGACTAGGATCTGTTGGAATATTTGTACATTCTAGAACAAAATGCGGTACGTAACTCAGTCAGTGTACGCACTATTTGTGAATAGGTATATGATATTATGCTGTTTTAAATATTTCTTAAAACTGCATATGGAAACAAGCCGAAATTGTATGTTATCCACTGTTTTTGAAAATCTTGGAAGGGACTGTGAACCAGACGTAGATAGTATATTAGAGGACATAGAAAAGGCACACCTACATTATATGATTAGTATTACATGAAAACGAAACACGAAGGATTCCATTAAAAATATATCACATCTTTATTACAAAACACAAACTGAACAAAAATGTTTAAAACTATGTATTTATATAGTTATTGTTTTTCATGTAAAAACACACTTATCCGAAGTGTGCGGTTTCTATGTCCTCTAGTATATTGCAGTAAATTGGGCTTCGAAAGTAAGAAAAGTGTTACAAACTGAGGGTTTTCATAATGTATGGATATATCCTTCTTCTGTTGAAGTTATGATGTTTATTACGGAGATATATATAAAAAATCTGTGGAGACAAGATATGTGTATAAAATCATCATTAACATTGCTTAGAGAACAAACGACCACTTTTTGAAACTATGTAAGTAAAATGTACTGTGATGCTATAGCAAGTATAAGATTATCATCTTACCAGCTGAATATTGAACCAGGAAGACACAGAAATGCAAGAAAATGTACTTTATGTGATCGAAATGACATTGAAGATGAATATTATTTTGTATTAATATGTCCAGTATAGCCAGACAGACAGACAGACATATATGTTTTATTGTTTCAATTTTGTACATACACTTTAATGTCAAACTATATGGAGGGGGTTATTGTCCGGGGGGGGGTATTGTCCGTTCCCCAATTTAACAATAAAAACATAAAATACGTGTACAAACCCACTCTGAAAGAGTTATGAGACACCGAAGTTACTGTGTGTTTTACGTTTATGTATCGACGCTACCGGTTGCGCTGTTAGGTAATCTGTCCGTCGCTGTAGCGACGATAACTAATCTTAAATTGATTATATTGATTCATATTCACAGAACTCAATCCACATACTAGTAGTGTTGTTGGTTGACTATGTACATAATGTAAATAACAGTATGAATAAAAGAGAGAGAAAAAAAAATCTTAAATAAAATTAATATTTCTTACAGTAATCGGACATGGAAACACATTCGGTTACATACATACACAAGGGTCTCAAGAGAACATACGGTGTATTATTATTTAATGAGTCCTAATAATACATAGTAATTGTTTACCTGTATAGTCTATGTAATCTCTGTGAACAGATCGGCGTGGGAGGATACACTGGTTAACTCAATTATGTATGTAACAAATAAGTAATTATGCATGTACATACTTGGGCATTTCCTTTATTCACCCCAGTTAACACTATGATAACATTACAACATGGGCAGGAGGCAATGTGGCATGTGTTTTACGTTTATTTAGCATCGACACGAGACCTCGGTTTAACGTCCCATCTGAAAGACTGTTAATTTTATTAGGGTCAGACGGGGGATCGAACCTGCGATCCATGGATTACCAGTCCAGCGTTTTACCACTGGGCTACAGATCCGTCTGTGCAATGTGGCATACATCATATAGAACACGTTATATTGTACATGTATACATGACGTGGTTAAAGTGTGTGGAGGCCGAAGGCATCCACGGCTAACTTTAAAAACTGTCAATGTAGTTCATACCCCGATGGAAACTATTAACCCGCGATTCATTGCTTTTATTTACATTAATTATTCTTTTCAATGAAACAAAGAAAAGAAGATCACACTTTCCAATTAAACGTCATTTAGTCAAATTTGCGACTTACCGTGTGGCGGGGACCTTGTAATTAGATCGTCCTTGGAACAGCGTAAACTGTAAGACACGCCTTTTCACGCGATGAACGTTGCTTAACACTGCGAATGCGCATGCCCGTAACATCGAGTGCGCATGTCAGCTGCATATCATTAGTTGGAAACCCTCATACGAACTTGTATATACAATCATGGCACATACGTTCATCGACACAGACGGATCTGTAGTCCAGTGGTAACACGCTGGACTGGTAATCCAGGGATCGCAGGTTCGATCCCCCGTCTGACCCTAATAAAATTAACAAGTCTTTCAGATGGGACGTTAAACCGAGGTCTCGTGTCGGTGCTTTACACTGTGCACGTAAAAGAACCAGAGGAGACTTTGGAATGGGTCTCTCTCTGTATCATTGCACTATCCTCCAAAAATCTAATATGACTAATCTCTTCAGGAGGCGTCGCTCATATGGGCAACCGGTAGCGACGATAAATAAACGTAAAACACACACACACACGTTCATCGAAGGAAATGCAATAGTGATGTAAATATTACATGTGGAATGCTTACCAGTGAATGACATCACTATGTTTACGCACATTATTCTTCCTCCTTATATCACAGTTATTCCACCTGCAGAATGCATATGTCTGATTTTCTTTTATATCACATCACTTATACACCTCATGACTCGCTCGTCAAAATTCTCAAGCTTCTGATTGGTTCAGCTGAGTGTGAAACTCAAAATCAACCAATCAAATTTCTTGGGTTCGAGTTTGAGATCTTAAAAAAGTTTTATTACCTCGGGGCATGGCACGGTTGCAGTGCCACTGAAAGGCAGCGCATCAATTTGACCAGTGATCTGGGCATCGAGACTATAAAACTGTTCTCAGATCTCAAACTCGAGCTCAAGAAATTTGATTGGTTGAGTCTGAGATTTACACTCAGCTGAACCAATCAGAAGCTTGAGACTGAGTTTGAGATTGGAGAAAAGCGTTAAAACCTCTGGGGAGAGGGTCTGGTTAAATCAACCTAAAATTAGGGTCAATACTACATTTGGCTGCAACCTGTTAAAAGTATTTAACATGGTACGGTATGTATTTGTTGGCAATTTAGTACGCACAGGTATACATAGATATGACCAATTATGAAATTATTATTGTTTGCATATCAACAGCAATAGGGCGAGCCCCAGTTCCCCCATATACCATACAGGTGGCAGTGGACTTTTTTAATTTAAGGACATAGTTTAAGAACGTCAACCGAACCCGCTCAATGATGTCAAATTTCCGTATCCCCATATCTCAGAACCGTATAATAACGATACAGCATGCGTCGGTCTACACACTCTTAACCACGCCCAATGTAGTTCATACCCTTATAGAAACTATTAACCCTCGATTATTTCCAATACCTCTTACGTTGAAACGCCCTATATACCTCTTGGGGTTTACATGAATAGATGAGACACTGCATTCTAACGTAAATGGATGATCAAAATTCAGTGACAATGGTAACTGAAGCGTTGTACAGAAAACGTACTTAGATTATTGACCCTGACACAATAGCGACACACTTTAGCTATGCTAATCGGACAGAACTCTGTATGGGGGTGTCGTAATTCTGGAAATCACACTGGCGTGACGGTGTTTTAGAATACAGTAGTAAACAAACAAACACAGAAGTGACACGTCTGCAGGCATGTGTTTCTTGACATCCTTTGATCGTAAGGTTCGCAGTGGACAGAATGTCTGCACAGGTGCAACTGTTTGACATAAAAATAGATTTTTATTTTTCGGCAAATAATTTCATTTCGATACTATTCTGATTTTGATCTGGACGTTTTTATTTAGATAACAATATTAACACGGACACGGACAACGATATAATGCGCGACATAAGCGTAACACCATTATAATAATGTGTATTTATTATTTAATAAACCTATTAAGTATTTAATAATCTAAGGAGTAAACACATAATCAACATAAGCCCAAGCGACATATTTCCTGCTGTGTATATTTTGGGCGATTTTATTATTTTATAATTACGGTGTTTGCCGAGGAATTATTTCTTACGAATATTTGCAATATGCTCGCATCTAGAAACGTGGATGGCGGCGGAGGACAACAACAGAAAGGGTTTCAACGTATCAGTATACTAGGTAACTACATTTTTTGACGTTTATTTATCGTCGCTACCGGTTGCCCATATGAGCGACGCCTCCTGAGGATATTAGTCATTTTAGATATTTGGAGGATAGTGCAGTGATACAGACAGATACCCATTCCAGAGTATTCTCTGGTTTCGTTTACGTGCACGGTGTAAAGCACCGACACGAGACCTCGGTTTAACGTCCCATCTGAAAGACTGTTAATTGTATTAGGGTCAGACGGCGGTTCGAATCTGCGATCCCTGGATTACCAGTCCAGCGTGTTAACAACTGGACTACAGATCCGCCTGTTAGGTAACTACATGTAGTAGCAGTCAATATATATAGTCACATATAGTAGTGTCCAGTTAGGTAATTACATAAGCTAATATTCAGTTTGATATACTTACACCCTGCACTATTCAGTTAGGTAATTACATATACTATTATTCAGTTAGGTAATTACATGTACTATTATTCAGTTAGGTAATTACATATAATATTATTCAGTTAGGTAATTACATATAATATTATTCAGTTAGGTAATTACATATACCATTATTCAGTGAAGTAAGTACATATACCATTAGGTAGTGAGGTAATTATATATAACATTATTCAGTGAGGTAATTACATATAATATTATTCAGTTAGGTAATTACATATACCATTATTCAGTGAAGTAAGTACATATACCATTAGGTAGTTAGGTAATTACATATAACATTATTCAGTTAGGTAATTACATATAATATTATTCAGTGAAGTAAGTACATATACCATTAGGTAGTTAGGTAATTACATATAACATTAGGTAGTTAGGTAATTACATATAACATTAGGTAGTTAGGTAATTACATATAATATTATTCAGTTAGGTAATTACATATACCATTAGGTAGTTAGGTAATTACATATAACATTAGGTAGTTAGGTAATTACATATAACATTAGGTAGTTAGGTAATTACATATAACATTATTCAGTGAAGTAAGTACATATACCATTAGGTAGTTAGGTAATTACATATAACATTAGGTAGTTAGGTAATTACATATAACATTAGGTAGTTAGGTAATTACATATAATATTATTCAGTTAGGTAATTACATATACCATTAGGTAGTTAGGTAATTACATATAATATTAGGTAGTTAGGTAATTACATATAACATTAGGTAGTTAGGTAATTACATATAACATTATTTAGTTAGGTAATTACATATACCATTAGGTAGTTAGGTAATTACATATAACATTAGGTAGTTAGGTAATTACATATAACATTAGGTAGTTAGGTAATTACATATACCATTAGGTAGTTAGGTAATTACATATAACATCAGGTAGTTAGGTAATTACATATAACATTAGGTAGTTAGGTAATTACATATACCATGGTAGTTAGGTAATTACATATAACATTAGGTAGTTAGGTAATTACATATACCATTATGTAGTTAGGTAATTACATATAACATTAGTAGTTAGGTAATTACATATAACATTAGGTAGTTAGGTAATTACATATAACATTATGTAGTTAGGTAATTACATATACCATTAGGTAGTTAGGTAATTACATATCATTAGGTAGTTAGGTAATTACATATACCATTAGGTAGTTAGGTAATTACATATACCATTAGGTAGTTAGGTAATTACATATAACATCAGGTAGTTAGGTAATTACATATAACATTAGGTAGTTAGGTAATTACATATACCATTAGGTAGTTAGGTAATTACATATAACATTAGGTAGTTAGGTAATTACATATAACATTATTTAGTTAGGTAATTACATATAACATTAGGTAGTTAGGTAATTATATATAACATTAGGTAGTTAGGTAATTACATATAACATTAGGTAGTTAGGTAATTACATATAACATTATTCAGTGAGGTAATTACATATAACATTAGGTAGTTAGGTAATTACATATAACATTATTTAGTGAGGTAATTATATATAACATTAGGTAGTTAGGTAATTACATATAACATTATTAGTGAGGTAATTACATATAACATTAGGTAGTGAGGTAATTACATATAACATTAGGTAGTTAGGTAATTACATATAACATTATTCAGTGAGGTAATTACATATAACATTAGGTAGTTAGGTAATTACATATAACATTAGGTAGTGAGGTAATTATATATAACATTAGGTAGTTAGGTAATTACATATAACATTAGGTAGTTAGGTAATTACATATAACATTAGGTAGTGAGGTAACTGCATATAACATTAGGTAGTTAGGTAATTACATATAACATTATTCAGTGAGGTAATTACATATAACATTAGGTAGTGAGGTAATTACATATAACATTAGGTAGTTAGGTAATTATATATAACATTAGGTAGTGAGGTAATTATATATAACATTAGGTAGTTAGGTAATTACATATAACATTAGGTAGTGAGGTAACTACATATAACATTAGGTAGTTAGGTAATTACATATATATGAATACAACTCCTAAAGTTATTTTTTAAAAATCATGTTCATTCGACGAATATTTTAATGTGTTCTTATTTCATGTGGAAAGAAAAACAATAACATCAAAAATAGTCTTAAGCAGCCGGCCAAGAGAATCACAGAAAGTTGTTGCGTAGTACAGGTGGCTGCTTAATAGAGGTCAAATCAAGGTACAATCAAACCTGTCTTAAACAGTCAGACAAGAACACCACAGAAAGAGGTTGCTTAGCACAAATGACTGCTTAATAGAGGTCAAATATGCATAATAAAACAACATAATTATTAGGAATTTGAAAATTGGCTGCTTAATACAGATTGACTGCTTAATAGAGGTGACCACTAACACAGGTTTGGCTGTAATCTGTCGGGATACTGCACCCATAGCCGTCATACCAGTTTGTTATATGTTTCATCTTCTCTTTGGTGTTGACCTTGACTTTGTCGCTGTGCAGACGACCCAATATTATATTAAACGACGTGCATTTGAATAAGTAAATGCACACGGACAGCTGAATTGGCTATCATTAGTTATAATGGCGAGATATTATCATAAAACGGATGTAAACATGAGATAAAATAATATCAGATGAATGTTGCTAGCGAGAACATGCAAATTGGTTGCTATCACTAACCATTTTTCTCAGTTAATACGCAAAATGCGTGAGTGTTTTACGTTTATTTATCGTCGCTACCGGTTGCCCATATGAGCGACGCCTCCTGAAGAGATTAGTCATTTTAGATTTGTGGAAGGATAGTGCAACGATACAGAGAGAGAGAGAGAGAGACCCATTCCAGAGTCTCCTCTGGTTCTTTTACGTGTACGGTGTAAAGCATCGACATGAGACCTCGGTTTAACGTTCCATCTGAAAGTCTGTTTATTTTATTAGGGTCAGACGGGGGATAGAACCTGCGATCCCTGGATTACCAGTCCAGCGTGTTAACACTGGGCTACAGATCAGTCTGTTACGCAGAATGTGGCAATGTAAATTTTACTTATACTTTAGTTCGTTTAGAAATAGAACAGTTATATTATGTATATAAGATAACTACACACATAACGTAGCGTAAAATGTTGACGCTTTGGCATGTTTGGCTAGCTAGCTCATACCGTCTCCGTAGCCCAGTGGTTAAAGCGTCCGCCTACAGAGCGGGAGGTCGAAGGTTCGAATCTCGCCAGGGGTTCGTTCTGATATGGCCTGTTGGTGAGCCGCCAGCTAGTTAAAACTGGTTACCGATTGCCTACGAGCCTGACGTCTGGCACACTAGCATAGGATTCGATGTACTGATGTTCATAAAAAAGAGGTGTCTCATAAGTCAGAAATGGCTGGCCCTTTAAATATGGGTGACACTATAATAAACAAACACTTTACATTTGCAGTGGATACATACTATGCTGGTGTAGTCCTATTGTTCCCACTTATATATACAATTAGGTAAAAACGGGTGTGGGAATAAGAGGATTTGTGTTGCAGTGTGTTTAAGATCAAATACAATCAAACGGACGGACAGACAGACACGCAGACAGACAGCAATTATATATATACATACCATGAACCTGTAACCACCAACAACACGACTTTGTCCACCGCGTTTGCTGCGGACAAACTCAATTTGAACTTGTGCATTCGCCAACAATTTGGAATGGTCATTTACCTATGAAGTGGGAATAAGAGTACTACTAGACAACAGCAAGTGGGAATAAAAGGATTAAACCACTATGCTATACTGAACCATAGTCATGCAAATGTTTATCATTGTTAGATATGTATAATTATGTTAGTGATATTATGAGCCTCATGTATTGTATTGATTGTAAAGCTCCATTTATTCATGCATGTCATGCAATGAGAGAATACATTAATGATATTTGACTTGACTGATCGTAATCCGACTTAACAATTTGACTTTGCAATTTAGAATTGATACTACTGAACATGGAAATGGTTTGAGCCATCTGAAGTCGGATTTCGTGTTTCGTTACATCACAATGAATAGTAAAGACGGATTATTGTATTGAACTGTGTGAGGTGAATTGTCTATATGCAGGAAGACCTAATTCATAATTTGTGGAAGTCGCGATAGCGCATTGTGAGCGGGTTCGCTTCAGGGTTGAGGTGTACGAATATCGCGCCCTGTTGTTGCCGAACTTACGAGTGTGCCTTTAGGCAAGCAAAGCACTTAAATTCCACATTGCTTATTCTCTCTCATCAGAGTAGTATAGAAGGCTGTGTATTAGCATTTATTGAGGTTGAGGTTGACCTTGATGGTGAGCTTGACCTTGAACGAGGTGTGTACCACGTGTCATACCTTCCGATGGCCTCGTGAATCACGTTCGCGTCACATGTTGACGTTGATGGCGACGTTGATGGATACACCCGTCAAATGTGATCACAAACAAGACTACTTGCAACCCTCAGCACGGATAGCATAGCATAGCATAGCATGGCGATTGATTCCATCGGGAATGAGGTATCGAGAGCGATTAAACTAATGTTGTAATACCATGCATACACTATTCTAATAGATCGTTGATATTTGTACCACACGTTTCACCAACATTGTTATGCCCATGTGTTGCAGGAGATGGGCGTCGCGGGTTCATGGGCTCCAAGAAAGGGAGTGGAGGAATGAAAGGAATGGTCTCAGCCATGATCCCGGGGGCGAAGGTCGATACTAAAGGTCGTGTTATGGTGAATGTGGCCACCTCCAAAGAGACGCTGTTGTTTAATGTTGGCGGTGTCAAGTTCGAAACTTTCAAGTAAGTTATTTAATGTTGCTGCTGCTGCTGGTGGTGGTTGTGGTGGTGGTAGTTCTGCTGCTGCTGCTGCTGCTGCTGATGATGATGATGTTCGGCTAATCATTCTTCTTGTATTCAATTTTATTGTTTTGTCTACACATCTATGATGATCCGTGTACTGCGCATTCCATTTACCAACTACATGTACATCCTTTGAGCTCTGCAAATTTAAATTCACTTGTAGTGTTTAGTTATTTGTCTACAGATCTATGCTGTTCCGTGCACCCAGTAACGTAACTCCTTTTGTTAACTGTAACGTTCGTTTAATATGAATATTTAGTCGTATTATTTTATTATATGTCCACAGATCTACAAGATAGATATATATATATAGTTGATTTCAGTCTCATCAGTATATATACAATACAAGCATGTACATATATAAAAAACATAAACACATAATGTATGCTGCCACTCAAACATTGAGTTACAGGAGACTAGATATTACAATCAGATATAATTCATCTAAATTCTTATGATATATACAGCTTAAAATAGATTCAAAGTACTACAACTCATAGAAGCTCTAATAACAGTAAGCATCACTAACATGACTAATTAGTTAATTTACAATGTTTCATGTACCGATCAGTCCGTTGGCTAACTTTGTTATGCTCTATGAATATTTTAATTCATTTCTAATATTTTATTATTGGTACCCAGATCTACAATGTACCGAATAGTATGTTGGCTAATTGTGTTATGCGCTATGAATATTGTAATTCATTTATAATAGTTTACTGTTTTGCTACATATCTACAATGTTTATTGTATCAAACAGTCTCTGGGTTCACATTCCTATGCGCTATGCGCTATGAATATTATAATTCAGTTGTAATGTTTTACTATTTTTCTGCATATCTACAATGTTTAGGGTACCCAACAGTCCCTTGGCTAACTTTCTTATGCAGTATGAATATTGTAATTCATTTATAATAGTTTACTGTGTTGCTACATATCTACACTGTTTATTTATCAAACAGTCTCTGGGCTAACTTTCCTATGCGCTATGCATATGAATATTATAATTCAGTTGTAATGTTTTACTATTTTTCTGCAGATCTACAATGTTTAGTGTACCCAACAGTCCATTGGTTAACTTTTTTATGCACTATGAATATTGTAATTTATTTGTAATAGATTACTATTTTGCTACATATCTACAATGTTTAGTATATCAAACAGTCCATTGGCTAACCTTCTTATGTGCTATGAATATTTAAATTCAGTTGTAATTTTTACTGTTTTGCTATAGATCTACAATGTTTCGTGTACCGAACAGTCCATTGGCTAACCTTCTTATGCGCTATGAATATTTAAATTCAGTTGTAATGTTTTACTATTGTTCTGTAGATCTACAATGTTTCGTGTACCGAACAGTCCCCTGGCTAACGACAAGTTTCTGCTGGATCACTATCGACCGGAGAAGAAAGACTACTTCTTTGACCGGGATCCAGACATATTTAAGGTATGCCTACTTAGAGGTTATTAAACCGCGGAGGTGGGCCATTGGTGGATATTGGCGCACCTATCCGATATTGGCCCACCGCAGCCGTTTAATAACTTCTTTATTGCATACATAGCCGTATGTTTCTTCTGCTGTTATTTGCTTATTTCGCTCAGCCATTTTACCATCAAGAGACAACGACAACGACTTTAGTGTTGCTTCGGTGGCCATGTTTACACAATGTAGTTACTGCAGAGCCGAAAATCGAAATATATTGCCCACGTCGACCAGATATTTTGCTTTTCTACCATTAAATTTGTTACTATTTATAGTAACGTATGCAATAAATATAACAATGAATGCTACACATGTAGTACTATTATTTAGATAATTACATTGAGCAATATTAAATCATATAGTTTATACAAATTACGACTTATATTAACATATAACTATGAATGCTACACATGTAGTACTATTATTTAGATAATTACATTGAGCAATATTAAATCATATAGTTTATACAAATTACGACTTATATTAACATATAACTATGAATGCTACACATGTAGTACTATTATTTAGATAATTACATTGAGCAATATTAAGTCATATAGTTTATACAAATTACGACTTATATTAACATATAACTATGAATGCTACACATGTAGTACTATTATTTAGATAATTACATTGAGCAATATTAAATCATATAGTTTATACAAATTACGACTTATATTAACATATAACTATGAATGCTACACATGTAGTACTACTATTTAGATAATTACATTGAGTAATATTAAGTCATATAAGTGCATAGTTTATACAAATTGCAACTTATATTAATCACTCTCGAGACCTCATTCCTTATAGAATCCATCGCCACGAGGGAGAGAGAAGAGGCAACGTGGAATTTAAATGCCTTGCCTAAGGACACAATCGTAACGGCTCCAGCGGGGCTCGAACTCTGGACCTTTCGCGCATGAAGCGAACGCGCATCCACGGCGCTATCACGACTTCCACTAGATATAAGTACATAGAGTACTGTTCAGTTAGTTAATTACACACATTCATACTCTTGGTAAATACATTGCGAAACACGTTTTTACAACGTCAGATTAATCGCCGCTCTCGAGACCTCATTCCTGATGGTATCCATCGTCATGAGGGAGAGAGAGAGAGAAGAGGAAATGTTGAATTTAAATGCCTTGCCTTAGTGCACAATCGTAGCTGCTCCAGTAGACTCGAACTCCGGACCGTTCGCACCTGACTTCCACTAACTGAATAATATGATGTAAGATACGATCGAATGCTTTGCATATGTCGCAGAACACGAAGCAAATTAGTTTAAACACTATTTATTTCTTTGAATAAACACAGTCAAGTATAAATACATAATATGTACATACATGTAGGATTGGGGAGAAAGCAACATGCCTGTATGGTTACCTGTTTCCTACGAAGCAAGTTGAATGGTTAATACCATAGGACCAGCTGTAGCCGTTACGATTTGACCCGTAGGCAAGGCATTTAAATTCCACATTTCCTCTTCTCTTTCCATCATGGCGATGGATTCCATCAGGAATGAGGTCTCGAGAGCGATACAACGTTGTAAAAACCCAATGGAGCTAAAATAAATTTGTATAGACTAAATCAAAGGACTCACATATTTGGTGACACATGGCTAAACGTTTAATAGCTAGTGGATTATCCATGACTAATTCTGATTGCAGGGGATATATCAGATTCCACGAATGTAAATGATTGTAAATATTAGCACCAATGTAACGTGGAAGTCGTGATAGCGCAGTGGCAGCGCGTACGCCTAATTTGCGAAAGGCCCGGAGTTCACTGAGTGCCGTTCATGGAGCCGTTACGATTGTGCCCTTAGGCAAGGCGCTTAAATACCACGTTGCCTCTTCTCTCTCCCTCTTGGCGATGAATTCCATCAGGAATGAGGTATAGAGAGTGATTAATATAAGTTATAAGAACTTGTCGAGCTTCGCAATCGAGCTAAAATAAACCTGCATAAAGTAACGTATAGCAACGATATTGAAGTTGTACGAGTGTTACCCCAACCAACATTTCCGGATCTTCTTGTTAAATTTAATGTACAGCCTTTCATTAACAAAACACATTAATGTCCGAGTTCTGATCTATGTTTACATGAATTATGTATTATAAACAGACTAATGCTGTTACTATTTACCTGAACTCGTTTGAAGTTTGGACATTTAGTACTGTAGAAGGCCTTGGTATTGTATATATGAATGTGTGATATATCATGGTGTGCAAAGAACAGACCAATAACCTAATAAACTGAAAATATACAATTATACAAGAATATAAGTATTAGTTCTTGCAGCTTATATCTTATATCTTATTTCCTATGAAAGTTTTACTGGTTACTGTTTATATGTTTCATTATGCTATTATGCATTATGCATGTTTTAATTTGTTGAGGGTCTCATGGTAGATTGACTTAATTGTTCAAATGAGTTATCTCGCTAAATAAAGTCTTTATTATTATTATTATTATTATTATTATAACGTACTATACACATTAAGTTACCTATCTACGTTGCATCCGGTTTAACGTTAGCCAGTTGAACGGTAGATGGTCATTGCTATAGGTTATAAAACGTTTCTCAGATCTCAAACTCGAGCTCAAGAAATTTGATTGGTCGATGCTGAGATTTACTCTCATCTGAACCAATCAGAAGCTTGAGACTGGGCTTGAGATTGGAATAAAGTTTTATAACCTCGGTGCCATGTTATAGTACAGATTAATGCGACATGAGTACAGGGGATAGATATATTGTCAAACAGCATAAAAATGCATTTTAACGTATAAATAGCATTGATACTACAAATTCTTCCGAAATAATTCGAATACTTACGTTCAATCAATAAACAGTGTTTTTGCGGTCTGCATGCTACCAAACATGAAAGTAGGATTTCATATAGCAGGTCAGCCACGCTCCTGAATTGGCGTTTGTTTATTATTGTAGTCTACACTAAACGCCAAACGCGTGATACTGTCGCTTAGAGATAATTGTATTACCCATGTATGTTGACCCTATTGACCTTATCTTATTATGTCAACAAACGTTTGTTTATTAATTGAAATACTCAGAATCTGTGTGAAATATATCGTAAAAAATATAACATATACGTGTACTATAAAATTACGTTCTGTATAGAGTTGCTTTTTTCAACTATGTAGTGTCGCTTTAAGTATGCATGCGCTAGGACCTAGGGACCTCCTTGGGCGTGTGGTTAACGTCGTTCACTTCTAATAAATTGCCCCACACCGCTGTAGGTTCGAATCACACTTGGTGTCGAATTATTTCTTGTGAGGAAGCTATCCAGCTGGCTTGTGGAAGGTCGGTGGTTGTATCCGGGGTCGGAAATACAGCTCGGAAGGGCAACCAATTATTTTTGGCGTAGTATATCATGGTATGTTTGTGTGTCTATGCAGGCAGGATAATACAAACTGTTGGTAATTGATTTGATTTTGATATAGGTCTACTACTCGGAGAGGAGACTTCGAAACACCGTCCTATATGTGTTTTTATTTTTTATGTTACTTTGAAATACGAGCATACAAATGAGCTCCGCATGCGGGTATGCTTCCCTTTATGCAGGAGAGCTCTACGAATAGTTCTAAATTTGTAATTATTTTCCAGGCTGCGTTGAATTATCTACGTACCACATACCGTCCTATATTTGTAATTATCTTCCAGGCTACGTTGAATTATCTACGTACAGGGCGGCTCCACATACCGTCCTATATTTGTTATTATTTCCAGGCTACGTTGAATTATCTACGTACAGGGCGGCTCCACATACCGTCCTATATTTGTTATTATTTCCAGGCTGCGTTGAATTATCTACGTACAGGGCGGCTCCACATACCGCACTATATTTGCTATTATTTCCAGGCTACGTTGAATGATCTACGCACAGGAGAGCTCCACATACCGTCCTATATTTGCTATTATTTCCAGGCTACGTTGAATTATCTACGTACAGGAGAGCTACACATACCGTCCTATATGTGTTTTTATATCCAGGCTACGTTGAATTATCTACGTACAGGAGAGCTCCACATAACGTCCTATATGTGTTATTATTTCCAGGCTACGTTGAATTATCTACGTACAGGAGAGCTACACATACCGTCCTATAGTTGTTATTATTTCCAGGCTGCGTTGAATTATCTACGTACAGGAGAGCTCCACATAACGTCCTATATGTGTTATTATGTCCAGGCTACGTTGAATTATCTACGTACAGGAGAGCTCCACATAACGTCCTATATGTGTTATTATGTCCAGGCTACGTTGAATTATCTACGTACAGGAGAGATCCACATACCGTCCTATATTTGGTATTATTTCCAGGCTACGTTGAATTATCTACGTACAGGAGAACTGCACATACCGTACTATATTTGTTTTTATTTCCAGGCTACGTTGAATTATCTACGTACAGGAGAGCTCCACATACCGTCCTATATTTGTGGGCCAGCAGCGAAGAACGAGCTGGAGTATTGGGGTATCAAGCCAAACAAAATAGAAAGGTGTTGTTGGACTAACTATAATGACTGGAACTCGACTCTGGATGCACTTAATCAGGTATGTCAGGACTATTGAGAACGTGTTCCAGTCTATGGTAAACCCAGTACAGGAGAACTCCACGTACCAAATGTTTGGCTAATTGCCAACTTACGTTAAAGGGATGTACGCGGATGGAAGGAACAGTTTTATACTACTTATGCACGCTTGTCTCATGCTACATGATAAACGCACTTGTAACTGTTCTAACTGGCAATACTATTTGCAGAGTATAGTTTGAAGCCCCGGCAGATTAATTTTATAACATATGTGTGTTATCGGTTGCCCATATGAGCGACGCCTCCTGAAGAGATCAGTCATTTTAGATGTTTGAAGATAGTGCAATGATACAGACAGAGACCCATTCCAGAGTCTCCTCTGGTTCTTTTACATGCACGGTGTACAGCACCGACACGAGACCTTGGTTTAACGTCCCATCTGAAAGACTGTTAATTTTATTAGGGTCAGACGGGGGATCGAACCTGCAATCCCTGGATTACATTTTATAACATCATTTTATGGGGGTTTATATATACATGTGCCATATTGATCTATTATCGATAATATCGATACATAATTTGTTACTAGTATTGACAGGTAATATAGCAGTAAAACTCATGCTTTGCTGTAAGTAGTTCACATGCAAGACTTGTCCGTAATCTAGGTCGGCCGAAATCTTTAAGTTCTACAAGAGAGGAAGTGAATGTCACATTAAGACTTGTCTGATGTTGTTGATTGGCCACGTTTTATTGCTTAATCCTTTCAACACCACAGGCCTCTCAATATTACTATTTTTAGACAAAAATTACCCATTTCGATAAATGAACTGGCCCAAATGTAATGTTCTTATTAATTTATTTGTCTGAAAATATCATGCACCAGTCCAGGTCAGATTACTTGGTGTTGAATGGATTAATACACATCATGACTACGGTAACTATATGAAACGATTGAGATACTTACTGCATACAAATTTATTTTAGCTCCATTGCGAAACAAGTTCTTGCAACTTATATTAATCACTCTGGAGACCTCATTCCTGATGGAATCCATCGCCACGAGGGAGTGAGAACAGGCAATGTGGAATTTAAATTAATTGCCTAAGGGCACAATTGTAACGGGTCCAGTTGGGACACGAACTCCGGGGTATTTGAGATACTTAAATGGCTAGTGCTCCACTCAAGCACTTTATCTAACGAATATAGCTCCACTAAGCGGCAACAGTTTCATTTTAGTTTCAGTTTCAATTGTATTATGTTTGATTGCACATGTAATGGCTTCCTTCCTCTTACAGCTCGAGCACGACCGCAAGGGCTCCATGATGTGTGCGGATGTGGATGCAGGTAAACAGAATACGTCGTGGAATACGTACCAGTCGAAGATCTGGAACATCATCAACAACCCCAATACGTCAATGCTCGCACAGATATTCGGATTCATCTCTCTCTTCTTCGTTATTCTATCCATATTTTCTTTCATTGCCGGTACCACGGTCCCATTCCAGTTCTACCAAACGAATCATCCGACAACCGGAACCGGAAACGCTTCTGCTACAGACAATTATACAGCCACGAATGACAGTACACGGAATGCATCGGAAACAGTCGAGGTTTCTCTTGAAATAGTGACGCAAGCCAAGCATCCGTCTCTACATGTCATTGACTTAGTGTGCCTTGTGTTCTTCACTGCGGAGTATATATTTCGACTTATCTTTGCACCCAAGAAGCTTCAGTTTATTACATCTATTATGGGTGTTATTGACCTCGTTGCAATTCTCCCAGACTACATTGAGATGATCGTGTATGGTGCTAATCCAGATATTACGCAAGACGCACAGGTCGTTGCTTTCATCACCATCTTCCACATTGTTCGTGTTCTGAGAATCTTCCGACTGATTAAGCACGTGCCAGGACTTTGGATTCTCGTGTACACATTGAAGGCGAGCATCGGTGAACTCGTGCTTCTAACGTGTTTCATGTCAGTTGGAATTCTCATCTTCTCTTCTGTGATCTACTTTGTGGAAGAACGTGATGACTTTGAAAGCATTCCGCATGCATTCTGGTGGGCCCTGATTACGATGACTACCGTTGGTTATGGTGACATGTACCCGAAGACAATGCTAGGGAAACTCGTGGGTTCTATCTGTGCCATGTCTGGTCTGCTAATGATCGGGTTCTCCGTGCCTGCGCTTGTCAACAATTTCATGCTATATTACAAACACATGCAGTTCGCTCTGCAAGCTGATAGAGAAAGAGCGGCCAAAAAGGATGAAGAAGATAGTTCAAGAAAGGACCCTCCCACTGCTACCGAAGATCACTGGTCAACGAAGGAAGACTTAGCTTCGGGAAAGAATACATTGACAGACGACAACGACAACAAACCAGAAGGCATTCCAGTGGTAACCATTCACGTAAACAATGAACGATGGAAAGACGTTTCTGTTGACGTTTGAAGCATTGTAATTTGTACAACACATAACATGATTTGTAGCTAGACGAAAGTACAACATGCCTACAGCAACCACATTGCAAGACAAATATATTAGCTTGTTGTTGTGTATATGTTAAATATAAATTAAATGTCAGTTCACTTGGACATTTGCCAAGTAATCCGATGCTACATCAAAAAATGCAATCTGGCGATTATCATACTTGTAGTTTTGCATTAGTTGTCGCCCTTACACCAGTATTTCAGTCTGGTATTATCGTATGCTTCTCTGTATGTGTGTTTTACGTTTATTTATCGTCGATACTGGTTGTCCATATGAGCGACACCTCCTGAAGAGATTAGTTATTTTAGATTGTGGAGGATAGTGCATGATACAGACAAGAGACTAATTCCAGAATCTCCTCTGGTTCATTTACGTGCACGGTGTAAAGCACTGAAACGAGACCTCGGTTTAACGTCCTATCTGAAAGACTGTTAATTTTATTAGGGTCAGACGGGGGATCGAACCTGCGATCCCTGGATTACCAGTCCAGCGTGTTACCACTGGACGACAGATCCGTCTGTATGCTTCTCTCGGATTCATCATCTGTTTAAATTGTAAATCAGGAAGTGGTGGCTTTTGGGAAAAAGGGGTTGTCAGTGAGAGGTAACTGTCAGCGATATGTGGCTGTCAGTGAGAGGTGACTGTTAGTGAGAAATGACTGTCAGCGGTATGTGGCTGTCAGTGAGATATGACTGTCAGCGAGAGAGATGACTGCCAACGATATGGGCGTGCGCTTTGCTATTTATTCAGCATTTATGGATATCCAAAAATCGAATTATGGATATCCAATAATCAATTTATGGATATCCAAAAATTGCGTCATTTTGCTATTTATTTAGCATTTATGGAAATACATAAATCGAATTATGGATATCCATAAATAACGAATAAATAGCTAAACGGCGCCCCATAGGAATACAATTTATGTGTCCTTATAAAAATGCTACCTAAATTGCACTGCTAGAGCACACACACTGAAAATAAAAAACAAATGGAGTGAGCCACGGAACAAGCATGCTTTTTCATTTTAGACAAAAGGACAGATTCTTTCTTCCACCATTATCTAGCAATTTATCGTCGCTATATGAGCGACGCCTCCTGAAGTGATTAGTCATTTTAGATTGTTGGAGGATAGTGCAATGATACAGACAGAGACCCATTCCAGAGTCTCCTGTGGTTCATTTACGTGCACGGTGTAATGCACCGACACGATACTCTCGGTTTAATGTGCCATCTGAACGACTGTTACTTTTATTAGGGTCAGAAGGGGGATCGAACCTGCGATCCCTGGATTACCAGTCCAACGTGTTAACCACTGGACTATTGACCCGTCTG
This sequence comes from Archivesica marissinica, assembly GCA_014843695.1. Lineage (NCBI taxonomy): Eukaryota > Metazoa > Mollusca > Bivalvia > Venerida > Vesicomyidae > Archivesica > Archivesica marissinica. Next base: position 34,684,394 of record CM026398.1, read on the forward strand.
TCAATTGTTTGTGCTTTAATTGCGTTTGTTTTACGTTTATTTATCGTCGCTACCGGTTGCCCATATGAGCGACGCCTCCTGAAGAGATTAGTCATTTTAGATTTTGGAGGATGATACAGACAGAGACCCAGGTTCTTTCTATCGAACCTGCGATCCCTTGATTACCAGTCCAACGTGTTAACCACTGGACTATAGATCCGTCTGTCAATTGTTTGTGCTTGAATTGCATAACTCGTACCATATGTTAAATTTGAAACCAATCTGTAACTATGACAACACACTAACCTTGATCACAAGCTGCGACCAATTATCGTTTTGTTTGTTACAGAGAATGTTCTTGAATTTGATATGTTTACTGTAATCAGGTAGTAAATTAACATGTACGTAGTTAGAATGTAAATATGCATTAACTAATAGTAGTGTTGGATTTTATAATGTGATATGTTTTGTTGCAATATGTCTCTTATAATTCTATTCAGAATGGCTATGTACTTTTAATCTGATTATTTACATTTGTGATTGCATTACATAGATGAGACTTTAATAAAGATTAAAACTAGTTATAATAACGCTAATATGGCAGATTATTTTTATGTTGTTTTGTGTAGTAAGATAAACGTGAATTTTCATAATATAAAAAGACAATCATTTCGTTGACTTGTGTTTGTTGTGAGCTATGGCATAGTAATTATCATAGTGGACTTGAATTCTGAGGAATATCCGAACGTTACCAAAATATGAAAATTGTCTCATGAACTCTTCACATATTGAAAAAGAAGTCATGATAGCGCAGTGGGTGTGCGTTCGCTTCATGTGCGAAAGATCCGGAGTTAGAGCCCCACTGGAGTCGTTACAATTGTGCCCTTAGGCAAGATATTTAAATTCCACGTTGCCTCTTCTCTCTCCCTCGTGGCGAATGAGGTCTCGAGAGTGATTACTATAAGTTAGAAGATAAACGAACCAGAGGAGACTTTGGAATGTGTATCTGTCTGTATCACTGCACTACCCTCCAACAATCTAAAATGACTAATCTCTTCAGGAGGCGTCGCTCATATTAGTGACGATAAACGTAACGCACGCACGCACGCACGCACGCACGCACGCACGCACGACGCACGCACGCACGCACGCACGCACGCACGCACGCACGCACGCACGCACGCACGCACGCACGCACGCACGCACGCACGCACGCACGCACGCACGCACGCACGCACGCACGCACGCACGCACGCACGCACGCACGCACGCACGCACGCACGCACGCACGCACGCACGCACGCACGCACGCACGCACGCACGCACGCACGCACGCACGCACGCACGCACGCACGCACGCACGCACGCACGCACGCACGCACGCACGCACGCACGCACGCACGCACGCACGCACGCACGCACGCACGCACGCACGCACGCACCACGCACGCACGCACGCACGCACGCACGCACGCACGCACGCACGCACGCACGCACGCACGCACGCACGCACGCACGCACGCACGCACGCACGCACGCACGCACGCACGCACGCACGCACGCACGCACGCACGCCACGCACGCACGCACGCACGCACGCACGCACGCACGCACGCACGCACGCACGCACGCACGCACACACACACACACACACACACACACAGACGCAACAATCTCAACCTAAACACCTATTTATGTATTCGGCAACAGATAAGAGTTGGCAAGTACTTGACGAGAGCTAGGAATCCAGTATGTTGGTCTGTGCTGTGGTAACTCGGCAAACATGTTCCGTATAGTAGGAGAGAAATATGGCCAGCAGATACGCACCCGACGTGGAGAAGCATTATATCTTTGGAGACAGGTCAACGTTCAGACAGAAGCTCATAGAAGCTCAAACAAGAGTGCAGACTAAATGAACACGCTGCAATCAAGGGCATGTCTTTATGCAACTAGTTTATTTTATAGCCAGGAGTAAGTTTATGCTTTCCAACGTAGACACACACTGTCTGGACAAATGGTTTTGAGTTCAATTTATTTTATAAGAACATTACTATACACTATTGGCTGAACACAGTACATTCAACTTATATTAATCACTCTCGAGACCTCATTCCTGATGGAATCCATCGCCACGAGGGAGAGAAAAGAGGCCCCACGCGTGTCCTTTGTAAAATGGCCACCCATATGCTAGTAATGGTCGCAGAGTGGAAGGAATCACGCACGCACGCACGCACGCACGCACGCACGCACGCACGCACGCACGCACGCACGCACGCACGCACGCACGCACGCACGCACGCACGCACGCACGCACGCACGCACGCACGCACGCACGCACGCACTTATTTTTTATCTCGAGTGCGATAAAAGTTTCTACATAATTAGATTAAACGCTCTAGATACTCATTCCTGTTGGATTACATCCTAGTGGTGAAAAGAGAAGAAGAAATGTGAAGTAATGTGTCTTACCTATGCACACCCTACCGTTGTTCTGTATGGACTCGAACTCATAACTTACAACTCGCCAGATCGGACAGGTTGGTTTTCTCCGGGTACTATGGCTTCCTACCACACTAAAGACCACATACATGTATACGCTTTCATCCGCGCCAACGAGATGTATTAATATAAGTTGTTAAAACTTGCTTCCAATCATTGTAAATTAAATAAAGTGTAATGTAATAACTTACAAGGCGGGTATCATATCTACTACACCACACCGGTGGCTCTACAGTCTACATTACATACAGTCACACCTGTGTTAGTGGTTACCTGTATTAAGCAGTTAACCTGTATTAAGCAGCGAACCTGTATTAAGCAGTTAACCTGTATTAAGCAGTTGACCTGTATTAAGCAGTTAACCTGTATTAAGCAGTTAACATGTATTAAGCAGTTAACCTGTATTAAGCAGTTAACCTGTATTAAGCAGTCAGACAGTTAACCTGTATTAATCAGTTAACCTGTATTAATCAGTTAACCTGTATTAAGCAGTTAACCTGTATTAAGCAGTTAACCTGTATTAAGCAGCGAACCTGTATTAAGCAGTTAACCTGTATTAAGCAGTTGACCTGTATTAAGCAGTTAACCTGTATTAAGCAGCGAACCTGTATTAAGCAGTTAACCTGTATTAAGCAGTTAACATGTATTAAGCAGTTGACCTGTATTAAGCAGTTAACATGTATTAAGCAGTTAACCTGTATTAAGCAGTTAACCTGTATTAAGCAGCGAACCTGTATTAAGCAGTTAACCTGTATTAAGCAGTTGACCTGTATTAAGCAGTTGACCTGTATTAAGCAGTTAACCTGTATTAAGCAGTTAACCTGTATTAAGCAGTTAACCTGTATTAAGCAGTTAATATGTATTAAGCAGTTAACCTGTATTAAGCAGCGAACCTGTATTAAGCAGTTAACATGTATTAAGCAGTTAACCTGTATTAAACAGCGAACCTGTATTAAGCAGTTAACCTGTATTAAGCAGTTAACCTGTATTAAGCAGTTAATATGTATTAAGCAGTTAACCTGTATTAAGCAGCGAACCTGTATTAAGCAGTTAACATGTATTAAGCAGTTAACCTGTATTAAACAGCGAACCTGTATTAAGCAGTTAACCCGTATTAAGCAGCTAACCTGTATTAAGCAGTTAACCTGTATTAAACAGTCAGAGAGTTAACCTGTATTAATCAGTTAACCTGTATTAATCAGTTAACCTGTATTAAGCAGTTAACCTGTATTAAGCAGCGAACCTGTATTAAGCAGCGAACCTGTATTAAGCAGTTAACCTGTATTAAGCAGCGAACCTGTATTAAGCAGTTAACCTGTATTAAGCAGTTAACCTGTATTAAGCAGTTAACCTGTATTAAGCAGCGAACCTGTATTAAGCAGTTAACCTGTATTAAGCAGTGAACCTGTATTAAGCAGTTAACCTGTATTAAGCAGTTAACCTGTATTAAGCAGTTAACATGTATTAAGCAGTCAACCTGTATTATGCAGTTAACATGTATTACGCAGTTAACATGTATTAAACAGTTAACCTGTATTATGCAGTTAACATGTATTAAACAGTTAACCTGTATTAAGCAGTTAACCTGTATTATACAGCGAACCTGTATTAAGCAGTTAACCTGTATTATACCTAAGCAGTTAACCTGTATTAAACAGTTAACCTGTATTAAGCAGTTAACCTGTATTAAGCAGTTAACCTGTATTAAACAGTTAACCTGTATTAAGCAGTTAACCTGTATTATACATAAGCAGTTAACCTGTATTAAACAGTTAACCTGTATTACGCAGTTAACCTGTATTAAGCAGCGAACCTGTATTATGCAGTTAACCTGTATTAAGCAGCGAACATGTATTATGCAGTTAACCTGTATTAAGCAGTTAACCTGTATTAAGCAGTTAACCTGTATTATACATAGCAGTTAACCTGTATTAAGCAGTTAACCTGTATTAAGCAGTTAACCTGTATTAAGCAGTTAACCTGTATTAAGCAGTTAACCTGTATTAAGCAGTTAACCTGTATTAAGCAGTTAACCTGTATTAAGCAGTTAACCTGTATTAAGCAGTTAACCTGTATTAAGCAGTTAACCTGTATTAAGCAGCGAACCTGTATTAAGCAGTTAACCTGTATTAAGCAGTTAACCTGTATTAAACAGTTAACCTGTATTAAGCAGTTAACCTGTATTAAGCAGTTAACATGTATTAAGCAGTTAACCTGTATTAAGCAGCGAACCTGTATTAAGCAGTTAACCTGTATTAAGCAGTTAACCTGTATTAAGCAGTTAACCTGTATTAAGCAGTTAACCTGTATTAAGCAGTTACCTGTATTAAGCAGTTAACCTGTATTAAGCAGTTAACCTGTATTAATCAGTTAACCTGTATTAAGCAGTTAACCTGTATTAAGCAGCGAACCTGTATTAAGCAGTTAACCTGTATTAAGCAGTTAACCTGTATTAAGCAGTTAACCTGTATTAAGCAGCGAACCTGTATTAAGCAGTTAACCTGTATTAAGCAGCGAACCTGTATTAAGCAGTTAACCTGTATTAAGCAGTTAACATGTATTAAGCAGTCAACCTGTATTATGCAGTTAACATGTATTACGCAGTTAACATGTATTAAACAGTTAACCTGTATTAAGCAGTTAACCTGTATTATACCTAAGCAGTTAACCTGTATTAAACAGTTAACCTGTATTAAGCAGTTAACCTGTATTAAGCAGTTAACCTGTATTAAACAGTTAACCTGTATTAAGCAGTTAACCTGTATTATACATAAGCAGTTAACCTGTATTAAACAGTTAACCTGTATTACGCAGTTAACCTGTATTAAGCAGCGAACCTGTATTATGCAGTTAACCTGTATTAAGCAGCGAACATGTATTATGCAGTTAACCTGTATTAAGCAGTTAACCTGTATTAAGCAGTTAACCTGTATTATACATAAGCAGTTAACCTGTATTAAGCAGTTAACATGTATTAAGCAGTTAACCTGTATTAAGCAGTTAACCTGTATTAAGCAGCGAACCTGTATTAAGCAGTTAACCTGTATTAAACAGCGAACCTGTATTAAGCAGTTATCCTGTATTAAGCAGCGAACCTGTATTATGCAGTTAACCTGTATTAAGCAGCGAACCTGTATTATGCAGTTAACCTGTATTAAGCAGTTAACCTGTTTTAAACAGTTAATCTGTATTCTGTATTAAGCAGTTAACCTGTATTATGCATAAGCAGTTAACCTGTATTAAACAGTTAACCTGTATTAAGCAGCGAACCTGTATTAAGCAGTTAACCTGTATTAAGCAGTTAACCTGTATTAAGCAGTTAACCTGTATTAAGCAGTTAACATGTATTAAGCAGTTGACCTGTATTAAGCAGTTAACCTGTATTAAGCAGTTAACCTGTATTAAGCAGTTAACCTGTATTAAGCAGCGAACCTGTATTAAGCAGCGAACCTGTATTAAGCAGTTAACCTGTATTAAGCAGTTAACATGTATTAAGCAGTTAACCTGTATTACGCAGTTAACCTGTATTAAACAGTGAACCTGTATTAAGCAGTTAACCTGTATTAAGCAGTTAACCTGTATTAAGCAGCCAGATTCCCATTGCACTTTGACCTCTATTAAGCAGCCATTTGTGCTATGCAGCCACTTTCTGTGAGTTCCTTGGCTGGCTGCTTAAGACAGGTTTGAGTGTAATTCATAGCGAAATACTGAGAAATACGGGTATAATATATCTTATAATGTCACAGGTAGCCAGCCGCCCGGTGAACACTGTTGTCCGTATTTGTACAGCTCTCACCATTCGTTAAATATTTATTTTCATGCCACAATAATAAGGCCTAGTTTATGTAAATTTGTTTTAGCTCGATTGCGAACCAAGTTCCTGCAACTTGTAATAATAACTCTCGACACATCATTGCTGATGGAATCCATCGCCACGAGGGAGAGAGAAAAGGGAATGTGGAATTTAAATGCCTTGTCTAAGGGTACAGTCGCAACGGCTACAACGGCACGAACTCCGAACCTTTTGCACCTGAAGCGAACGCGCTATCACGACATCCACGAAAATAAGACCTCTATTTCAAATATAGAAACATCTTCTAACACAATTTAAACACACATATATATGTTTTTATACAAATTAATTTTGCTCGATTTCGAAATAAGTTCTTACAACTTATATTAATCACTCTCGAGACCTCATTCCTGACGGAATCCATCGCCACGAGGGAGAGAGAAGAGACAACGTGGAATTTATGTCTTGCCTGCCTACGGACACAATCGTAACGGCTCCAGCGGGGCTCGAACTCCGGACCTTTCGCACCTGAAGCGACACATATATATATGTTAAAGTGAGTGGCGCGTTTTCTGGCAACATATATATATATATGCTAAGTATGCTATATATATATATATATATATATATAAGGCCTAGTTTATACAATATATATATACAGCACACACTGTCTATGCACGTGCTTTGTATTGATACGTTCTCTACTATCGTCTCCAATACTTCTCCGCATGATGTTGCATCAGCTGTTACAAAATCACTTATTGCACCGATTATAGTAAGATTATCTCTCGTGTCTTTATACCAACTTTACAATTGACCGCCATATTGACTTAGTGACAGATGGAACTTCCGCTCAAACTGGAGCATGCGCAATCGATTATCTGCGCAAAAACAATGGCTACTAGACGGATGCTATGGATGTGCAGGATAATAGTGTATATTTTGATAGTGAGATTGTCAAATTGCTACAGAAACCACGATATAGATGAAGGTAATAACGTATATATACATGTGTGTTTTTACGTTTATTTATCGTCGCTACCGGTTGCCTATATGAGCGACGCCTCCTGAAGAGATTAGTCATTTTATATTTTTGGAGGATAGTGCAATGATACAGACAGAGACCCATTCCAGAGTCTCATCTGGTTCTTTTACGTACACGGTGTACAGCACCGACACGAGACCTCGGTTTAAAGTCCTAACTGAAAGACTGTTAATTTTATTAGGGACAGACGGGGGATCGAACCTGCGACCATTAGTAGTTATCAACTAGTCAGATCAACTTATGACGTTTTTAACTTTCAATCCAATCCACCTAAATACTTTGTATGTTACACTATGTCGAATGTTTGATTCTTGAAATAAAATATGTTTAAACTAACTTATGACGTCAACATAATATCTGAAATGAAAACATGTTTGGAAAAATCCACTTGATATATATTGGGAAATTCGAAAAGCTATGTCAATTTTGTATTTCAGTTTTGAATAGCCGCTATGATTTCAAAGATGCCATGCGGCAACAGTTAGGCGGAAAACTCACAATAGGTAATTCGAATATTCATACACTAATGATGGCGGAGGAAAGAATCCATCCTTCGTTTGCCTAAAATGGCAAGTCGTGCTTGTTATGTCCCAGTTTATGCAATTCGAATATTCATACACTAAAGATGGCGGAGGAAAGAATCCGTCATTCGTTTGCCTAAAATGGCAAGTCGTGCTTGTTATGTCCCAGTGTATGCTTTAATTTCATCGTATTCTGCTAATGGCATCTTGGTAGCATTTTCATATAGAAAACTACATCAAAAGAAAATGAATTTACAGAAATTGTATTCCAACATGCATTATGTTATTATTTTGGTGTGAAATTATATAGTACCCGGAAGTATGTATGCAAGTATGTTCCATTAATGTCAAACCCCTTGCGGGGACATAGACATGTTTTTCCTGGGCATGCTTAGCCGACCTAAGCTGTTAACCAGTACTAAGCAATGTGTGTGAGGTGCCTTGCTCAATGACCCTACATACGTGGCCTGACCCGAGTATCGAACTATTCATGTTTATTCGACTCCAATTCCGGCGCTCTACCACTGGACCTAAACACAAACATAAACTAGAACTCTTATAATAGATTCTTATTATTCCTATTTTTTAAAATTTTATTTTGAGGGCTGCATCATTATGTATGAGATAAAGTACGTATTTTAGTTTAAAGTAGCATTACATCGCATGAAATAAAAGATATTTGAAAAATTCAAATTTTACGTATGGGTAGCAATGCTGCTACATATTCTAACATTATACTTTGTATGCTTATGTTCATTTGGTAAACAGTGTTTTTTTTGCGATAAAACAAACTCGAAACCGAAAGTAGGACTTTCCGAGTCAATCGGTCACGCACTTGTTTACAACCGGAACGCATCGTCCGCACTTGTTTACATTCGGAATGCATCGTCCCCATTTGTCCCACGTTGTCTTTTTAGTTATATTACTTGATATGTTGATTCATTTCTGTTAGCTAAGTCTTTTAGGGACATTTCTACATCCCCGCGAGGGGTTCGACATTAGAGGAAGTTAGATAGATAGTATTTCATGTTCAAAATATATACGGTGTTTTCTACATCCTCTGTTGTTTCACGCATGCGCGCTGTGTATGTTTTATTTCGTGTGTTGATAAACAGATTCGCGTATACGACGGTTTAAATTTATTGGAATTTTATCATTTCTGAGCGACTATTTCGCTTTTTGTAAACACACACACATTAGAATTTATATTTTACCCAAAACATCCTTTATGACGATGTAATGCTGCTTTAAAACAGTGCAGATTGCCGGATGACAACTCTGTCATCATTGTTGATTTGACATAGCCGAAGATGGATTGTGAATTCCTTCCCTTACATATACAGGTACGCTCACCTATAACTAAAGTAGGCTAGTGTCACCCTTGAAAATATTCAATTCATGTTTATTCGATGAACTATAATTATATTAGTCAATTCTAATACATATACTTCATACGGAATATCTCTGTTATCTAGGAATAAATGATCCGAGCTCGGATACCGGAGAATATCCAGTCCGGGGAACGGAAGTGAAGCCATTCTACATGGATATATACCCCGTCACTGTGGCTCAATTCTGGTAAGCGTTTACCTGTCATGTTATATGCCTCAAGTTATACCATTGCTGCAGTAATTACTGATTGATTATTTAATGTAATATTGCCCTCTATTAATCTGCCACCGGTGCTAAGGATCCACTTTATGTAATTTCCATGGCTGGCAACTTAAGACAGGTTTGAAGGTAACGTCACATGGCGAAGACCCGAGATGCACCTAACAGTGTTTCAAACCCGTACGTACGGATACATTGGTAGAGTCAGCGGTTTGACGGTAAAGTCATATGGCGAAGACCCGAGATGCACCGAACAGTGTTTCAAACCCGTACGTACGGATACATTGGTAGAGTCAGCGGGCGAAATAGCTTCGGGATTCGGGGAAATAGGTTTAACTTAATGTTACATATGTCCGACTCAAAATAAAGTTTCTTGTATTTTGTATCTAGCGGCATTTCGCAAGACATCTGGATACTGTTATCACATGAAAGTATCCGACGTCGCAGGTGAGGTTCGAGTCTACAGTGATGGCTGGCCTAGTAATTGTTATATTGTGCACTTATACAGGAGGTATAAAATGCAGAAGAAAAAGTACACCACGTCAGCTGAGACTAACGGCTTTAGTTGGATACTTGCAACACAGATCTCCAACCACGTGATGCAGAAATGGAGCTCGGAATCGGCTGATCCATGGTGGCTGGCTGTCAAGGGTGCTCAATGGGATAGGGTACGATGTTTTCTCATTAAGTCAAAGAAATGCAGGTTACTCGGTTACCGATCATTTACTCGGGCAATAGGAATTATTGAAACCGTTCTACATCATTGATTTTCTATTTTATTTAGCCAGAGGGTCCGGGTTCTAACGTACGAGATCGCCTTGACTACCCCGTAGTGCACGTGAGTTACCGGGACGCTAAGGCATACTGTAACTGGGTGGGGAAACGACTACCGTCCGAAGAAGAATGGGAATGCGCAGCAAGAGGTCAACTTCGAGGTTACTCTCAACATTTTATATTAACTTTCAAAATGTAACAATATGTTAACTAGAAGGTCATTGTAACATTTCATATTATCTTTCAAAATGTAGCCAGAGGTCAACTTTGAGGTCACTGCAACAATTTAATATTAGCTTTCAAAATGTAGCAAGAGGTCAACTCGAAGTTCACGGCATCATTTTATATAGACTTTAAGGTCATTGCAACATTTTATATTATCTTTCAAAATGCAACAAGAGGTCAACTGGAAGTTGTATTGTGAAGAAAAACTTTAGGGAATGAAATAACAAAAGAAAGAGAAAATATGGCAGCAGAGGCTTTCCCTACCATGTATAGAATCATCATACGGCAGCAGAGGCTTTCCATATTGTTGTAAAGTTGGTCAGATTTATAAATGAGTTTTAAAATATGAGTTTTCTTTTGTTACTTTTTTGTGGTTTTCAGGGTTGCAGTATCCGTGGGGGGACAAATTTAAGAAATTAAGAATGAATGTATGGCAGGTAACTATGGTATTATGTTAGTCCGAAACACATACTCAAGTCATTTTTGATACACATGTACAGAATCTAAATGAGGCTAACCATTTCACAATGAGTGTTTCACCTCCATTAGGATGTTATAACGTTTCACCTCGGTTTATTTGTTCATTTGTTCTTCTGTTAGCAATATTACGCAAACACCGAGGTAAGGATGTATGTATGTATGTATGTTCCTTTAATGTCAAACCCCTCTCGGAGACTTAGACATGTTTTCCTGGGCAGGCTTAGCCGACCTAAGCGATTAACCAGTACTAAGTGTGCGAGGTGCCTTGCTCAATGACACTACATACGTGGCCTGACCGAGTATCGAACCCGGGACCGTTCGATTCCAAATCCGACGCTCTACCACTGGGCCACGCACGCCACGGATGTTCTGGAATTAGTTCTTGGAAAGTCCGCCATGGGCCTATGAGTCTATGACCAATCCATGAACGTTTGGTAGGATCGGCACAGCATGGTGGGTGCATGACGTGTGTTATCTAGCTAAAAATAGAATTTACACCGAACAACAAACATAAACTTGAAGAAAGAAAAACGTTTCTGTTTGTCATTATATTTTTGAGACTATTTACACTAAGCTGCATCCGCACGTCGTAGTAAATATAGTCCCTGATAATCAAACAACTTCAAGCAAATAATCGACACAGTATTATTAATCACTGTATTCTTGCAGTGCATGTTAAGCATTGTGTTGATCTAAGCAATTGATTTTCAGCAAATAAAGCACGAGCATGAACAACATGTATATGTCGAATCTATATTGCAAGCTGCAAGCCGCGACCAATCAAAATCCCTGGACATATACGAACATTAGTAATGACTGTATTACATTAAATACACGCACAGTTATGTGATAACGTAATTTATATAATAAAAAGCAACACAACATGCTGTGTTTCAAATTTTAAAATACGTTGGAGAAAGCCAATCATATGTGTGTACCTACATTGTATTCACGATGTGTATGTGTGTTGTTTATTTTAAAATACGTTGGAGAAAGCCAATCATATGTGTGTACCTACATTGTATTCACGATGTGTATGTGTGTTGTTTATTTTAAAATACGTTGGAGAAAGCCAATCATATGTGTGTACCTACATTGTATTCACGATGTGTATGTGTGTTGTTTACTTTAAAATACGTTGGAGAAAGCCAATCATATAATTATGTGTACCTACATTGTATTCACGATGTTTTAGGGGGTGTTTCCGGACGAGGATAAAGGTTGGGATGGCTGGAAGTCGCTGTCTCCAGTGACTGCCTTTCCCGCACAGAATAACCAAAGTAAGTCTCCAGTGACTGCCTTCCCCGCGCAGAATAACCAAAGTAAGTATTCAATGACTGCCTTCCCCGCGCAGAATAACCACAGTAAGTATTCAGTGACTGCCTTCCCCGCACAGAATAACCAAAGTAAGTCTCCAGTGACTGCCTTCCCCGCACAGAATAACCAAAGTAAGTATCAAGTGACTGCCTTCCCCGCACAGAATAACCAAAGTAAGTATTCAGTGACTGCCTTCCCCGCGCAGAATAACCAAAGTAAGTCTCCAGTGACTGCCTTCCCCGCACAGAATAACCAAAGTAAGTATTCAGTGACTGCCTTCCCCGCACAGAATAACCAAAGTAAGTATTCAGTGACTGCCTTCCCCGCGCAGAATAACCAAAGTAAGTCTCCAGTGACTGCCTTCCCCGCACAGAATAACCAAAGTAAGTATTCAGTGACTGCCTTCCCCGCACAGATACCAAGTAAGTATTCGTGACTGCCTTCCCCGCGCAGAATAACCAAAGTAAGTCTCCAGTGACTGCCTTCCCCGCACAGAATAACCAAAGTAAGTATTCAGTGACTGCCTTCCCCGCACAGAATAACCAAAGTAAGTATTCAGTGACTGCCTTCCCCGCGCAGAATAACCAAAGTAAGTCTCCAGTGACTGCCTTCCCCGCACAGAATAACCACAGTAAGTAACCAGTGACTTCCTTCCCCGCACAGAATAGTGCAGCCAGGATATATTTCATTGGCTATCTAGTGTATACACATTTAATTTAGCTCCATTGCGAAACAAGTTATTACAACTTATATTAATCACCATCGATACCTCATTCCTGATGGAATCCATCGCCACGAGGGAGAGAGAAGAGGCAACGTGGAATTTAAATGCCTTGCCTAAGGGCACAATCGTGACGGCACCAGTGGAGGGCTCGAACTCCTGGCCTTTCGCACATTAAGCGAATGCGCTACCACTACGCTATGAATGTGTATTTGACATGCTCGGTAATGCTTGGACTGGTTGTGTTTTATATGAATATTTGACATGCTCGGTAATGCTTAGACTGGTTGTGTTTTATATGAATATTTGACATGCTCGGTAATGCTTGGACTGGTTGTGTTTTATATGAATATTTGACATGCTCGGTAATGCTTGGACTGGTTGTGTTTTATATGAATATTTGACATGCTCGGTAATGCTTGGACTGGTTGTGTTTTATATGAATATTTGACATGCTCGGTAATGCTTGGACTGGTTGTGTTTTATATGAATATTTGACATGCTCGGTAATGCTTAGACTGGTTGTGTTTTATATGAATATTTGACATGCTCGGTAATGCTTGGACTGGTTGTGTTTTATATGAATATTTGACATGCTCGGTAATGCTTGGACTGGTTGTGTTTTATATGAATATTTGACATGCTCGGTAATGCTTGGACTGGTTGCGTTGTATATGAATATTTGACATGCTCGGTAATGCTTGGACTGGTTGTGTTTTATATGAATATTTGACATGCTCGGTAATGCTTGGACTGGTTGTGTTTTATATGAATAGTTGACATGCTCTGTAATGCTTAGACTGGTTGTGTTTTATATGAATAGTTGACATGCTCGGTAATGCTTGGACTGGTTGCGTTGTATATGAATATTTGACATGCTCGGTAATGCTTGGACTGGTTGTGTTTTATATGAATAGTTGACATGCTCTGTAATGCTTAGACTAGTTGTGTTTTATATGAATATTTGACATGCTCGGTAATGCTTAGACTGGTTGTGTTTTATATGAATATTTGACATGCTCGGTAATGCTTGGACTGGTTGTGTTTTATATGAATATTTGACATGCTCGGCAATGCTTTGGACTGGTTGTGTTTTATATGAATATTTGACATGCTCGGTAATGCTTAGACTGGTTGTGTTTTATATGAATATTTGACATGCTCGGTAATGCTTAGACGGGTTGTGTTTTATATGAATATTTGACATGCTCGGTAATGCTTAGACTGGTTGTGTTTTATATGAATATTTGACATGCTCGGTAATGCTTAGACTGGTTGTGTTTTATATGAATATTTGACATGCTCGGTAATGCTTGGACTGGTTGTGTTTTATATGAATATTTGACATGCTCGGTAATGCTTGGACTGGTTGTGTTTTATATGAATATTTGACATGCTCGGTAATGCTTAGACTGGTTGTGTTTTATATGAATATTTGACATGCTCTGTAATGCTTAGACTGGTTGTGTTTTATATGAATATTTGACATGCTCGGTAATGCTTGGACTGGTTGTGTTTTATATGAATATTTGACATGCTCGGTAATGCTTGGACTGGTTGTGTTTTATATGAATATTTGACATGCTCGGTAATGCTTGTACTGGTTGTGTTTTATATGAATATTTGACATGCTCGGTAATGCTTGGACTGGTTGTGTTTTATATGAATATTTGACATGCTCGGTAATGCGTTTTACTGGTTACGTTTTTCAGGTATGTTCGACATGTTAGGTAATGCGTGGGAGTGGACGAATACACGGTATTATGTGAGGGTTGTGGACCGGAAGCTGCAGGACCTGAACTACGTCCTGAAGGGAGGTTCTTACATGGACACAAGAGACGGCTCGTATAATTACGTCGTCCGTACTTCTAATAGGTAGGTTTACAGACGGATCTGTAGTCCAGTGGTAACACGCTGGACTGGTAATCCAGGGATCGCAGGTTCGATCCCCCGTCTGACCCTAATAAAATTAACAGTCTTTCAGATGGGACGTTAACCCGAGGTCTCGTGTCGTTGCTGTACACTGTGCACGTAAAAGAACCAGAGGAGACTCTGGAATGGGTCTCTGTCTGTATCATTGCAGTATCCTCCAAAATCTAAAATGACTAATCTCTTCAGGAGGCGTCGCTCATATAGGCAACCGGTAGCGACGATAAATAAGCGTAAAACACACTTCTAATAGGTAAAGTATACTAGACAAAGAAATTGCACACTTCGGATAAGTGTGTTTTACATGAGAAACAATAGCTATATAAAACATAGTTTTAAACATTTTGGAATATTTTCAGTTGTTCAGTCTGTGTTTTGTAATAAAGATGTGATATATCTTTGATGGAATCCTTCGTATTTCGTTTTCATGTAATAATAATCATATAATGTAGGTGTGAGTACTTCTAATAGACTCTGGAATGGGTCTCTGTCTGTATCATTGCACTATCCTACACAAATCTAAATTGACTAATCTCTTCAGGAGGCGTCGCTCATATGGGCAACCGGTAGCGACGATAAATAAACGTAAAACACACACGCATGTTCCATTTCAGAATGGGACAGGCCCCGCTGTACTCCGCACACAACGTTGGCTTCCGGTGTTCAGCCAGTGCCCCGCATCTGTTGCACAAGAAAAGGAATAAAACAACTACACAGCCAGAGAAACCTAAACGAGCTCCAAAAATTCACCGACGGAAAGATGTGCTACACTCGTCGGGGAAGTCAAACGATGTGATACTACCGACACAAAGAGAAGAATTGTAGCGCGACAATATAATAATTATTATACATATGACGAAAAAGAAAATTTCCACAGAATATAATTTCATATAAATTATTTCGGAAGACTGTGTAGGTAGCAATGATATTTACACTAACACGTGTATGTTTTGGCTGTTGAGACGTTATGTCGTTTTCAAATGCAGGCGCGTAGCTAGGTCTAAATATGGATTACGCACCATTCTAGGGGGGGGGACATTTCCCCCGCTATATGGTCTCCGGTGACTATTGCATACTATGAACATCAGCTACAATCAACATATATGTTGGCATTTCGATCATGACTGCTTTCTTGTGAATGACCAATGTCTGTGTCTCAATTTTTGGATTTTTCGCATTTAGGAACTGTCAAAATAAATCTTACGCACGTACGTACATGCGTAAGCCTAGCTACGCGCCTGAAATGTGTATCACACATGATCTTGTTGGAGAATGGAGAGTTCCAGTTATGCGTGTTCGATAGGGTAGAACAATAGGCATATTGATTAGGTTAGATTATTGCCGGGAACTGTCGAGACGACGTGTTCGAGTACCATGGTGTAAACGAGTTCGAGGCATCGACGACCAACTGTATGCTAATTTATCATTTTATTTGTTTGTATTTGGGGTTTAATGTCGCGAACCATCTCAAGTCATATGGCGACTTTTCCGCTGGATAGCTTCCTCACATGAAATCATTCGATACCACCCCCAGTGGGATTCGAACCTACATCGGTGATGATGGTGGGTGGGGTGATTAACCACACAACCACTCGGCTACTGAGGCACCTCTTATTTGATTAACATTCCAACTATTCAACGTACAATACACAAAACAAAGGTACAAACGTGCTTAATGTAGTATAATGAGAGACAACTCTAATGTTCTATTACCTCCCTTGTCAGATAATGTCTGATTTATCCCAAAATGTAAATAGGTCCTTTTAGTTGGAATCGTTTGTTTTTACTGTTGTTCCCTAACCAGATGTTGCGGTATGATAAATGTGATTTGATCAAAATCGTGT
Organism: Archivesica marissinica; assembly: GCA_014843695.1. Taxonomy (NCBI): domain Eukaryota; kingdom Metazoa; phylum Mollusca; class Bivalvia; order Venerida; family Vesicomyidae; genus Archivesica; species Archivesica marissinica. The sequence goes on from CM026398.1 coordinate 34,701,132, forward strand.
TAATTAACTGATAATATTTGTTTAACAATTAAGTACCCATTGCATATACTGTAGGAGATCTGTCGAGATATAGTAATTTAATAATCGTATGAAGCGATAGTGGAATAACATTGCTAGCATGTTTTGCAAAGGAAACAACGATAAAAACAGAGTAAAACACTTACCTATCTACTTTTAGGGAGTATTCAGGGGCAGTAACTCACCGATGTCTCTCATTATGTATGATATGCGATGCATGGCATTGTTTGCACAAGAATTGTGGGCAATTATTTATAATAGCTACTCCAGTCAAGTGTCAGCCACACACGTCACCTCACCCTGACATAAATCGTCACATGAGAATAGCCGTACCGTACACCGTTCTACAGCCAGCCACACACGTCACCTCACCCTGACATAAATCGTCACATGAGAATAGCCGTACCGTTCACCGTTCTTCAGCCAGCCACACACGTCACCTCACCATGACATAAATCGTCACATGAGAATAGCCGTACACCGTTCTTCAGCCAGCCACACACGTCACCTCACCCTGACATAAATCGTCACATGAGAATAGCCGTACCGTACACCGTTCTTCAGCCAGCCACACACGTCACCTCACCCTGACATAAATCGTCACATGAGAATAGCCGTACCGTATACCGTTCTTCAGCCAGCCACACACGTCACCTCACCCTGACATAAATCGTCACATGAGAATAGCCGTACCGTACACCGTTCTTCAGCCAGCCACACACGTCACCTCACCCTGACATAAATCGTCACATGAGAATAGCCGTATCGTACACCGTTCTTCAGCCAGCCACACACGTCACCTCACCATGACATAAATCGTCACATAAGAATGGCCGTACACCGTTCGTCAGCCAGCCACACCCGTCACGAATTTCATGACGTATTAATACTATCGAATGCCTTCCGGAAGTCAATAAAAGCACATCATGTGAATTTATTTAGTTTCTTTCTGGTATATATTAGACCAGTTAAAGACTCAATACGGTCGTCAGTATTACGCTTCTTTCGGAAACCATTCTGCTCATCAGATATCTTGTTATTATCTTCTGCCCATTTTGTTAATCGATCATTTAAGTATAGGGTATAAGCCGAAAACGATTCAATATGTAAAATATTGGACTGTGTGAGGCGCGTATCGCCGATGACAATACCAATATTTTGCATATTGGTTCCGTTTGAGGCTTACAGTCAAACATGTCTTAAGCAGCCAGCCAAGGGAATCAGAGATAGTGGCTGCTTAGCACAGGTGGCTGCTTAATAGAGGTCAACTATATAATAAAACAACCGATAGGGAATCTGGAAACTGACTGCTTAATACAGGTTGGCTGCTTAATGGAGGTGACCACTAACACAGGTTTGATTGTATATCTCACTTAAAACACACACTTATATAACAAGATCGCACTAATTAAAATTGTTAATTTCGTACATTTACTTAAAACACACACTTATATAACAAGATCCTACTAATTAAAATTGTTAATTTCGTACATTTACTTAAAACACACACTTATATAACAAGATCCCACTAATTAAGACTGTTAATTTCGTACATTTACTTAAAACACACACTTATATAACAAGATCGCACTAATTAAAATTGTTAATTTCGTACATTTACTTAAAACACACACTTATATAACAAGATCCCACTAATTAAGACTGTTAATTTCGTACATGTACGCGTAGGATTTAATATAATACTCTGGCCTTTTGACACCAGTCCAATATTAATAATAATGAACTGCACGTACACACGTATGACGTCACGATAGTGTTTTAAAATAGAACAATACATTTAATGCATTGCAGAAGCTAAGAATACAGTCAAACCTGTGTTAGTGGTCACCTCCATTAAGCAGCCAACCTGTATTAAGCAGCCACTTTCCAGATTCCCAATATATTGTTTTATTGTAAATGTTACCTCTATTAAGCAGCCACCTGTGCTAAGCAGCCACTTTCTGTGATTCCCTTTGTTGGCTGCTTAAGACAGGTTTGACTGTATACCTCTGTAAGAGTGTGCCAGGTAATAGAAACAATGATTTCATAGATGTTTGTGTGTTTTACGTTTATTTATCGTCGCTACCGGTTGCCCATATGAGCGACGCCTTCTGAAGAGATTAGTCATTTCAGAGTCTCCTCTGGTTCTTTTACGTGCACGTTGTAAAGCACCAACACCAGACCTCGGTTTAAAGTCCCATCTAAAAGACAACAGTATGAAATCCTTGTGTAATGTCACTTACCCCTTTTTTTAAATACAAATTTATTTTAGCTCGATTGCGAAACAAGTTATTTCAACTTATATAAATCAGTCTCGAGACCTCATTCCTGATGGAATCCATCGCCACGAGGGAGAGAGAAGAGGCAACGTGGAATTTAAATGCCTTGCCTAAGGGCACAATCGTAACGGCGCCAGTGCGGCTCGAACTCCGGACCTTTCGCACCTGAAGCGAACGCGCATCCACTGCGCTATCACGACTTACCCCGTTGAAATTTGACCACAAGGTTTACCCATCACGTGTTACCTATTTTATAGAGGTCGAATGAGATTAAATGTGATGAAATCATGCAGATATGTATGCAATGTCTAAATAGAAGTCGTGGTAGCGCAGTGGTAGAGCGTTCGCGTCAGATGCGAAAGGCTTGGAGTTCGAGCCCCGCTGGAGCAGTTACGATTGTGCCCTTAGGCAAAGCACTTAAATTAGGCCTCTTTCTCTCTCCCTCCCTCGAGGCGATGGATTCAATCAGGAATGAGGTCTCGAGCGTGATTAATATAAGTTGTATGAACTTGTTTCGCAATCGAGCTAAACTAAATTTGTGTAAACTAATGTCTAAATTTGGTGAAATTTTATTTCAAATTATGCACTGTTAGCTAAGATATCAGTTATATCGGGCTTGCCTTGATCTTACAAATCTCTCCAGCTGTTAGTGGCTGATGGAGGGACACCAAGGTGCCCGGCAGTCACAAACAGGTACCCGGGAAGAACCACTGACCTTCCCAAACATAAATATAGCATCCATTGTTCATGGGAAGATTTCTTTTTATTCAAGTCTGAATCAAAGTATCCCTTAAGGTTGTATACACGTAAATAGGCAGAAGTGCATCCGCGGTTGAATATAGTCCCAATAACTAATATATATGTAGTTGTATGTGTATGTTCCTTTAATGTCAAACCCCTCGCGGGGACTCAGACATGTTTTCCTGGGCAGGCTTAGCCGACCTAAGCGATTAACCAGTACTAAGCAATGTGTGTGAGGTGCCTTGCTCAATGACACTACATACGTGGCCTGTCCGAGTATCGAACCCGGAACCGTCAAGTCAGGCCATTGCAAACTGAAGGTTGGTATACTGTATTGTTTGGCGGAGGAATACAGTGTGTAAACACAGTGACGTTATTCACAGGTGAGCACTGGCTGTGGAACACATTATAATTAGAAGAGTTTTGCTCTTTTAGAGTTTCATTTGAATACCTCTTCATAGTGGATGTGGTATCAGAAGAAATGAAAGATTGGAAATATAAATGAACAGACTGTATGTTTTTACTATGTATTTAATAGGCAATTTATTTGTTGTTTTACAACCATAACGAAGCTACTATATATACCTCGATACCAAGTTGATGTGAACAATGAGTGTGTCTTCATACACTGCGTTAAAACAGACAAATGACATTCGAAATTCTCAATTTGCAACACATATTCAAATTACACGAAGCTGCTCGTGTTTCAAAGGGGAACATTTGTATAATGAGGATAGCAATTACCTTTAATGCTGATTGAATTAAGTCTTTCTCCCAGCCATTCATCGTTATCATTATTTACATTTAAATTATCCAATCGTTGTCTCTATCGATCTACTCATCATTTTAAACAAAATCGAATCACAATCTCACATGCTTAGACTGTGCTTCATTTGTTTAGAGCAATATAGAGCTACTGGTGGGAAAATGTTGACTAAAAGTAACAGGTAAGATTTGCGTACTTGCTCGTTTGTTTGCTTGTGTTGGTGTGTTTAATGTCAGAAGTTTAGGTAAATGATGTGTAATGCTCGATTCGTTTTATAATATATTATATATATATATAATACAAAACATGACAAATTAATGAAGAGCAGTGGAAGTCGTGATAGCGCAGTTGTAGCTCGTTAGCTTCGTGTGCGAAAGGCCCATAGATCGAGCCCAGCTGTATCCGTTACGAGTGTGCCCTTTGACAAGGCATTTAAATCCACACTGCCCCTCTCTCCGTCACGGTGGTTTATTCCATCAGGAATGAGGTTTCGAGTAATATTAGTTGTAAGAATTTGCTTCGAAATCGAGCTAAAATAAATTTGTATAAACTAATGAAAAGCAGTAACGGGTCGGGTAACAAGTTCTGGCAACAGTAGTTACGGCCATTTCCACAAGAAGCTTAGGCTATATGGTGACTCTCCAGCTGTCATTGTTGAATAAAGACCTCGGGTGCCCCTCGGAGCATTGTTTCGGGCACTCGGGTAGAGCCACCGATCTTCGCGCAAGCCAGCTGAATAGCTTCCTCGCATGAATTCGACATACCCAGTAGGATTCGAACCTACAACAGTGAGACCCACGCAGCACAATCAACACGACGATCTGAATTAATGCTGACATTATGTATAGGATATAAACCTCAAACGGATCCAATATGTAAAATATTGGACTGTATGAGGTGCGTAGCGTCGAAGACAGTACCAATATTTTACATATTGGATCCATTTGAGGTTTATTTCTTACTTAAAACACACACTTATATAATAAGATCCTACTAATTAAAATTGTCAATTTCGTACATGTACGCGTACAGGCGCGTAGCTAGGTCTAAATATGGATTACGCACCATTCTAGGGGGGGGGCATTTTTCCGCTATATGGTTTCCGGTGACTATTGCATACTATGAACATCAGCTACAATCAATATATGTGGCATTTCGATCATGACTGCTTTCTTGTGAATGACCAATGTCTGTGTCCCAGTTTTTAATGCATTTTTCGCATTTATATCATTTTCAGGAACTGTCAAAATAAATCTTACGCACGTGCGTACATGCGTAAGCCTAGCTACGCGCCTGGCGTAGTATCTAACATAATACTCTGGCATTTTGACACCAGTCCAATATTAATAATAATGAACTGCAAGTAAAGGTATTGACGTCACGACAGTGTTTAAAGTAATATAAAATACTGTTACGATAAGGGATTTCTGATATCATTTGTAAAGTATTAAATTTCTTTTCATAATTGGTGGCAAAGGCAGAATTACAAAGCGAGCATGACATAAGCTACGTATTGACGTGTGCACTGGACCTGAACTGTTCAAGATGTATGCACATGCGCATGACTACAGTGGCAGGATGTGAGAATGGTCAACGGTACTCGTGTCTCGTATCACATGGCTGGCCCTACGCCGGGAACTGGTGTATCTACGCATTCCGAAACCCAACAAACTGCAAGCGGATTAATAAACCTTCTAGTTCCTCCAATACTCATCACACTTGGAGTCACGTGCAATTTAATGATTATTCTGACCATGCGTACTAAGCACTTCCGTAATGTATCCACTTCCGTTTATCTCAAAGCAGGCGCTTTCAACGACGTCTTAGCACTTTTGATATCCCTGTCAGCCCATTGGCTTTACGTCAATTTTCCACAAGTTTATGTCAGGACAGATTCTTCCAATGTCATGTGCAAATTTTTCAACTTTTACGGTAGCGGAAATAACGACCTTGGGATTATTGTCATCGCAGCCATGACAGCAGAAAGAGCGTTTGTGATCGTCTCACCGTTTGGCGCTGTGCGGTTCTGTTCAGTGAAACGAGCATGGAAAATTATGTTCGCAATTATAGCGTTTGTGATTGTGAAAGAATCCCACTTCTGGATTTCATCAGATATTGTTCCTGAGGGACGAACAGACAGACTATGTGACGTATTTCCGGAAAGACAGGCAATGGCGTATCAAGTGTTCTATTCAGATATTTGGCCTTGGATACACCTGGCGTATGTAGTGATTTGTGGAGTAGCTATAATGGTTAGTAATTGTGTGATTCTGTATTGCGTGCGCCGATCAGCAGCCGACAAATTCAAAGGCGGTCAAACATTGCGCCATCTGGTGCCAATGTTGATTGGAGAATCCGTTTTATTAATAGTGCTGACTTTTCCATTTTCTCTTCATTTGGCGCTTCTTGCAATTAGATTGAAATACGATTCAACAATTTACACCGATGCCGAGAAAGCGTATACAGAAGGATTTGTCTTTAATATGACATTCTACATGTTGTATTCAAACAAGTGTGCCAACTTTTTCATGTACTGTGTAACCGGAAGTAGATTCCGCGAAGGTCTGAGGGTTGCACTCATGGACTGTTTCTGCAACAAGAAATTACGGAAGAAAGTCAAATCTACTTCCTCTATTGTTGTCACAACGATAACTTCATCAATGACATGTTCTAGACAGAACTATCAGCCCAATAGACGTTGGAAGTGGTGGAAACGCACGTGTAGTGATGGCGACGATTCAGACTCTCCTTATGACGTCATTGAATTAACAGAAAGAACGCAGAAAAGTTATTCCGTATACATTTGAAGACATTGTTCAATTTGTAGATATCACTATGTGGACTGCTGTCATATGCAACGTTGTTTTTATATATCTGACGTCATGGCTACCTTCCGTTCTAGAACTCATACATTGATGCCAATCAAGCAAGCCATACTACATGATACCATGTACACACTTAGCGATGGTAGTGGTAGCGTAACAACATAATTCGAATGAAAGTCCATGACATATTTCCATAGTTTTTGGATACACATAAGACAAACATATTACTGACTTGTCGTCTGTCATATACAATTGTTTGAACTAGTTGTAGCCTTTATATTAACCAGCATGCAAAGAGTTAAATTCTCTTGTCTCATCTCGTAACTGGGTGTGAATGTTTACGCCCGCTTCTTGAACTCAGGATATTCTGCGAGTACGGATCGTACCCGGATACTGGACTATAGCTAGCTGTTCTATCGGTCATATGACTTCCGCAATCCCAGAATTCCTTATCAACAAGATACCTCGGTTTTCGGTAATCCGTCTGACCGGATTTAGCGGTAAATGACGGTTGTGTCGGCGATCGTCCAGCACGGAGCACAGCCTCGTTTCGATCACGAATAAAGTCATTTTCCGCATCCTCCACGAAATGCGATTCATTACTTGTCTCTATCGCCCTTGTCACGCCTGTCACATTGTCTATCACAGATATATGGCCTGGATCAGGTGCAGGTATATGCCTGTATTGTCTTGTGCTAATCGTTGGGAGACTTACCGACTCTGTAATACTGTACAAATCTGTATGTTGCCCCAGACTCTTCTTCGTCGATCCTCGGGTAACAGACAACGTTTTTACCGCACTTCGGTAGAGTTTACCAGATTCCGCGACGTTACCCGTTACATTATCGCTCAGAGACTCATCTCCTCCGCTGATACGAAAGCTCTGTCTGGTACCGTATGACTTGCTGATGTCAGGTGGTTCCGACATGCAACTCTTGAAAAGTTTCGGAATTCTGTGGAAGCTTCCCACAGTTGTGTGTGAGGTGCCGGTGGGTTCGGACACTACGTCGCGTTGCCCACGTTGTTTTAGAATAGAGAACTCCTGTAACCGGGCCTCTCTGTGCATTTTGTAATGCGCCACCATCTGTTCATTCTTTCCAAACCGTCTCCCGCAGATTTGGCAAACTACGGGCTTTGTACCTAAAGTAAATAAAATGATGTGTTATTTTTCTACATCAGATCATACATTACAGAAATTGTTCATCCAACAGTGTGTATTTAGTTCGAAGTGACGGGGAGGGCTGTAAATAATGTTGTTATAACTTGTAGCCCAACCCATTTGCTTTTTCCCCCTTGACAAAACAAATGTATCGTGTACTGCAATCATATAATTACATATTAATCTCTGATTTGTTCTTAGTATTGTATGTATATATGTAATGTATTGTATGAAAGAAATGCAATAAAATATTATTAAAAATAAATAAAATGAAGGAATTATCTACCGAACAGAATAGAACAGAAAAAGGTTGCATACAAGACTTATATAGATTATAGGTATGATGCATAACAAAAGATTACATTATAGTAAATGTATTCATATCATTTCAAATCATTTTAAGCAATTTGGGCTGTCGGTCGGGCTGTCGGTCGGTAGGACGGACGGAAGGACGGACTGACTCTAGGTTCTCACACTCGCTACAGTTCAAGCCCTCGCTACAGGTCAAGCCCTTGCTACAGGTCAAGATCTCGCTACAGGTCGAAGCCCTCGCTACAGGTCGAAGGCCTCGTTACAGGACGACGCCCTCGCTACAGGACGAAGCCCTCACTACAGGTCAAACCCTAAGCCGACACATATTCCAGAACATAATTAAATGCAATACAATAAAACATGCCTTAGCCAGCCAATGAAATCACAGAAAGTGGCTCGTTAGCAAAGGTGACTGCTTAAGAGCGGTCAACGTATAACAAAGTAACATTTTGTGAATTTGAAATATGGCTGCTTAATAGAGGTAATATTTAGCATTATGTTTGACTGTAATCTCAGTCTTACAACGCATGCTTTTTGAGTTTTACAAAAATGTCTTTAGTTTCTAATCGATCGCATTGTTCTGCAGCTACAAACATTACCTCAAATAATGGTTACCGATTGCCTACCAGCCTGGCGCCTGGCATTCAAGCATATGATTCGGGAAGTACTGATGTTCATAAAAAAATCAGTCAAAAGTCAGAAATGGCTGGCCCTTTAAATACACACTATAATAAACAAACACTTTACTTTTTACTTTTTAAAAGTCGACACATATTCCAGAAAATAATTAAATGCAATACAATCAAACATGCCTAGCTACAGGTCGAAGGCCTCGCTACAGGACGATGCCCTCACTACAGGTCAAACCCTAAGTCGACACATATTCCAGAACATAATTAAATGCAATACAATCAAACATGCCTTAGCCAGCCAATGAAATTACAGAAAGTGGCTCGTTAGCAAAGGTGACTGCTTAAGAGCGGTCAACGTATAACAAAGTAACATATTGTGAATCTGAAATCTGGCTGCTTAATAGAGGTAACATTTAACATAATTATGTTTGACTGTAATCTCAGTCTTACAACACATGCTTTTTGAGTTTTACAAAACTGTCTTTAGTTTCTAATCGATCGCATTGTTTTGCAGCTACAGACATTACCTCTTTACCGTATTATCATAATGTATGCAATATGCTAATATAAAATCGGTCGTGTCATGCATAATTAGTAACTCATACCTGTATGTGTCAGGGCAATATGTTTTCTCATGTCGCCAAGGCTAGCGAACCATTTCCGGCACGTGTCACACCTTCGCACGCGGGTATCTGCTATCGTGAGTGAATTGGGGTATCTTGGTATAACCTGTCGTCTGCTGGTCGTCTGATTCCATGCTAACGATTGTCGGTCAAGTTTCGACAGTCTGTAATGGAGGTCTTCGTCTCTTTGAACCATTCCGAGATAATGTGTAGTTCAATCGGGGTTAGAAGACGCGCCAAAAATAGAACACAGTGAGCGTCCAGTGATATTGAAGAGGATAACAAATTAGAGTTCGCAGAATGAAATGAGGAATATGGTCACGGAAACAATGCTATCACTGCCTAATTATAAGATCATTTTTTAGCTATTTATTTATTAAATCCTACATAATTTATTTCGTCTGCACGCCACTGTTGTTAATATATACACTTTTTAAACTGTAAATAAATTCAGAAAACACGTCTCGCTTTAACGTTTTCCAGTAAGCACATTGCAATGAATGTAAAATGTACAAAACAATAAATGATCTACTTTCCATAATATGTGTATATTGGGCGTGTAAGACAATGGTATAGATTTCAGTGCCTTGTCTTAGTAGATTGTGAGCCAAGCACCGTGTCGTGGATATCGAAGGTGTCATATTTCTACTACATGTAATATATAGATTAGTAATCGATTTCACAGATAATCGTATGATCGATCAACCATCTGAAATCCGTTATTAATATTACGCATTCCGAAACGAAACAAACTGCATGTACCTTTAAACACCTGATCATTTACTAGACATACATGTATCTTAAATAAGTTGTATTTATTTGTGATTTGACGGCACATCACTGGCCTGTGTTGCAGTCTGTCGAGAGGAAATGAAAGGATACAAATATGCCAAAGATGCAATAAAACACTGATATACTCTTGACCGAACTTATCTGAGATAATTTAGATGAAAGACGACACACAGCACAAAATGGACTTTCTCCCTCTTACCTGTCAAACTTAATCCTACCCAGCCAAGTTGGCCATATGGGTGTCGATCACTTTCAACTATACCCGCAATTCACTGCTATGTACCAATATCCTTGAAACCCCCTCTGGGGTATTATAAGCTACAGGATTTGTAGTGGCTTATACTGGATGATGGGGGTCCTACGATAGAGATACAGGGTAAGTGGTGCCATATACTAGATGAGGAGGGGGCTAGGATAGAGATACAGGGTGTGTGGTGCCATATACTAGATGAGGTGGGGGCTAGGATAGAGATACAGGGTGTGTGGTGCCATATACTAGATGAGGAGGGGGCTAGGATAGATATACAGGGTGTGTGGTGCCATATACTAGATGAGGCGGGGACTTGGATAGAGATACAGGGTGTGTGGTGCCATATACTGGATGATGGGGTCCTAGCATAGAGATACAGGGTGTGTGGTGCCTTACTAGATGAGGCGGGAGCTTGGATAGAGATACAGGGTATGTGGTGCCATATACTGGATGCTGGGGTCCTAGCATAGAGATACAGGGTGTGTGGTGCCATATACTAGATGAGGCGGGGGCTTGGATAGAGATACAGGGTGTGTGGTGCCATATACTAGATGAGGAGGGGGCTAGGATAGAGATACAGGGTGTGTGGTGCCATACACTAGATGAGGAGGGGGCTAGGATAGAGATACAGGGTGTGTGGTGCCATATACTAGATGAGGAGGGGGCTAGGGTAGAGATACAGGGTGTGCGGTGCTATGTACTAGATGAGGTGGGGGCTAGGATAGAGATACAGGGTGTGTGGTGTCATATACTAGATGAGCAGGGGGCTAGGATAGCGATACAGGGTGTGTGGTGTCATATGATAGATGAGGAGAGGGATAGGATATAGATGCATGATTTGTGCCATATACTAGAGGGGGGATAGGATGGAGTTACCACATAATAAAACAACACACCGATCATCTGGAAACCGGCTGCTTAATACAGGTTGGCTGCGTAATAGAGGTGACCACTAACACAGGTGTGACTCTATGTGTAAATGGATGCATACTGCATTGCAATGTATGCCTGTTCAATATTATAGTGTGCGCTTATATTTTCTGTGATAACATGCAATATTACATATATGCAAAATATATATCACTGTTGTACGGTGACACTGGAATGGAAAATAATAACACGGAATAATTTCTATTTTCAGGTTTTGACGAGACACCTAGAAATGAATATTAATATTGTATAAATTGATTACAAAAGATGAACTAAATTGTTTCTTCGTTTCTTTGAACTTATTTAACATTTAGCTGCACCCTAGTAAAAGGTGATGTCATATTATTCTTTAACACCCTGAGCTAGCCTGGGTTTCAGTCTGTCGATTTTTCACTTTTTAACTTCTGGCAAAATGACAACCTGGGGAAACTGGATTGCCGATCTACTTACACCCACTTGTATGAGGGTGTAGAGTGAAGAACGACAACTCTTCTCTACAAGATAATATCGCTAAATATAGAAACGGAATTCTATCGGAAATCGCCGAACAGGCACGATTATACACGATCATTTCCGAATATACACGAATGCTCCCGTAGACGAATTTACATTGCAAACATATAATGTGATTAATGTCCCGTTTCTGTGCTATATCGACTAGATTGCGGCGTAATTGCGAGTGGGCGTAATTGAACTAAGGACGACTTAAATGTTGAGTAAATATGTCAAATCAGACGCACATTGTACTTTTTAAAACTATTTATCGTTCCGTTGACCTGTAAACAATTATAAAGTTGTATCAACATTGCAGTGCCTCGCTTTCGATTCACGTCCGTCATTAATTAAGTCACGTGCTAATATGTATATTAATAGGATTAATGCGAATCAATAATTACACGGACAATCCCCCACTTTTCCCCAGGCGTTGATATTATCAGAAACTCAATACGGCCCAATTAATAGTCCCAGTGCAGGGGCGTACCCAGGATTTTCTGAGGGGGGTGCCGAGATTGGCTGGCCGAGCTAAAACAGCGTGGGTGTACACATTACTAGAAATGACCAGTTAAACTTTATTTTGATATACATGTATTGTAATTTTTGTTTAAAATCTATTACACATAAAATACTCTAATTTTACTTAAGTTAACTATCACAAGAGATATCAAGTCTGTCTTGCACTATAATATTATGTCTAGTATAGAGACTCTAGACACTATTCCGGTTTAGCACAACTTTGCATAAAGTTCACACAGGTCCACAAGGTTGTATTTAGTCTCTTAGCACTCAGTCAGGATGTTCTTCAGCTCTAGTTTCCTGGGGTGTCTCCTAGCGTGGTGGGATGTAGCGGTTAGTCAGCATCTTGAACCTCTTTTCACTAGTCAGTGTGCGCCTTTCATTATATGAAGCATAAGTAGCAATGTCACAGTCTTTAGGTTCACTTGTCTCAACTGTAGGAACAGGGTCACACCTGACAGATGAGAACTCCTGAGAGTAATCAGGAAACTGACTGGTAGAAGGCCTGGTAGAAGGCCTTTGCATAAACTTGAACATGGAAGACTGTCGCAGAGCCATGGTGGTGGCTAGTGTGACTTGAACTGTGTGTGTGTTTTACGTTTATTTATCGTCGCTACCGGTTACCCATATGAGCGACGCCTCCTGAAGAGATTAGTCATTTTAGATTTTTGGAGGATAGTGCAATGATACAGACAGAGACCCATTCCAGAGTCTCCTCTGGTTCTTTTACGTGCACGGTGTAAAGCACCGACACGAGACCTCGGGTTAACGTCCCATCTGAAAGACTGTTAATTTGATTAGGGTCAGACGGGGGATCGAACCTGCGATCCCTGGATTACCAGTCCAGCGTGTTAACCACTGGACTACAGATCCGACTTGAACTGAGATTGACTCTCATATTTATAGGGCCTTCTCACTCACAAGGTGTGAAAACTGATAATCCAATCAGAATGATTCATGCAAAGTAAGTGTCTAATCACAAGGTGTTACTCCACAGGGTGAGTGTGAAAACACCTTCCAGAGGTGAGAACAGTTCTAAAGGAAAGGTGTGAATGATGCACAATAGGCATAAACACACCTTTCACACATGTGAAAAAGTTCTGAAGCACACATGTAAAGATGAGAAACAAGGACAATAGGGGCTGTGTTTGATTATTATACACCTCTGAAAGGTGACACATTTTCAAAGAGTCATTTACAATAGGGTTTAGCATGATTTTTACACCTCTCAAAGGATGAGAAAACTTCAACAGGTTATTACAATGGGATCTATATAGCATTATTCAAAACTTGTTATGATAAAGCCGGTCGATCTCCTCACGACGTGCACGTCGTGACCGGTGCACATCCCGCAGCAGCAACGTAGGATTCTGGGATCTTCTGGTCGTCGATCTTGTGAAGGGGGAGGCTCGCCAGCATGTGGATTCACGGCTACAGCACATCAGGACAGATCCACCAGCTCTTCTAGATAGTGGACACTCTAGATAGTGCTAATGAAACACTATATCTTCGCCGGCTTTTTTCGACACTTTCTCTTCCTTCTTCTACTTCTCCGGCGGATAGACGAGACGGCGGACCTGAGGGAGCGGCAACAGTCGTGGCATCCACGCTCCCCTGAGTGACAATCGACGATCAGATGTTTAACTGTCAGATCCGTATTAATGCTGCTGCGGGGCGACCAACAGTGAGGAGTGTGGCCCTACAACGGACCACGTACAGACCAGGCCTTGTCAACCTGGCCGGCACAGAAAGAAGTAACCACCTGATGACGTCTTCATAAGCCACACAGAATACAGAACCTTCAGAGAATACCGAACTAATCAACGTAGAAGAACAGGAATAATCATCATAGAAGCATAGGAATAATCATCACAGAACACGTATAATCATCATCGAATAACCACCACAGAAGAATCACCTTAGGACAAGAAGAATCACCTTAGACAAGAAGAATCACCTTAGGACATAACCATCTTAGAAAATACAGTCGCCCAAATGCATTTATGCGGTGGCGACTATAAACAAAATTACATCGTTCGTTCGTTATGATAAATTTAGTCCAAGGTTGTTGAAGTTCAATCTTTACCGGTGCAAGTTTGGTGTGGGGCCCCCCCTTGGTACGCCCCTGCAGTGTTAAAATATATTTATTTGACTGACCAGGCAAAATATATCGACGCCCGTTCCCAGGCTACGTCTCGGTGTTAGCATATGTATTTGACTGACCAGGCAAAATATATCGACACCTGTTCCCAGGCTAGGTTATGTCTTGCAGAGTGAAGTTTCTTGTGTTCGCTGATGGTTCTTGTGTTCGCTGATGGTGCGTTAAAAGATGACATCTTGAATCGACTTCTTCTTTCCTTTCATGGGTGACAAATCCTAATCTTTAAGTCTCCACATATCAACACGATTATTTATTCGTAATTTCATTTAATTTCTATCTTCAATTAGAATGCAGGCCCGTGTCCACACCGAGGAAAATGAGGCACTCTCCTCGGTTAGAATTTGGCAAGGTACGACAGGTATAGTAAAACTCTGATAAAACTGCCTTCAGAATGCACAGACAAGCATCCACTGCGCTATCACGACTTCCACACATTCAAGTAACGACAGGTATAGGACAACTCGGATAAAACTGCCTTCAGAATGCACAGACAAGCATCCACTGCGCTATCACGACTTCCACACATTCAAGTAATGACAGGTATAGGAAACTCGGATAAAACTGCCTTCAGAATGCACAGACAAGCATCCACTGCGCTATCACGACTTCCACACATTCAAGTAACGACAGGTATAGGAAAACTCGGATAAAACTGCCTTCAGAATGCACAGACAAGCATCCACTGCGCTATCACGACTTCCACACATTCAAGTAACGACAGGTATAGGAAACTCGGATAAAACTGCCTTCAGAATGCACAGACAAGCATCCACTGCGCTATCACGACTTCCACACATTCAAGTAACGACAGGTATAGGAAACTCTGATAAAACTGCCTCAGAATGCACAGTGATAAAATGCTTCAGAATGCAAGACAAGCATCCACTGCCACGACTCAACTTCAAGAACGACAGGTATAGGAAACCTGATAAACTGCCTTCAGAATGCACAGACAAGCATCCACACAATAATTCGGGGGGGGGGGGGTCGCCTCGGTTATTTTCCGATTCTTGCTACGACACTAGAATGGGTATCTAGGCGGCCATTCTGTTTATCTCTATTTATATAATAGTGCAGTGCAATACCAGTTATAACACTTGTATCATTAGTTTAATTTAATTAATTTAGTTCTTCAAAGAATTTGACACTTGCATCAGTTGGACGATATACATAAAGCATTGCAAACTATTGGCCCTGTGGAATGTGATTATCTTATGAGGACACATGTTCAGTAACCCATAGCTACGCCTTCATCGTTTCTTTTTGTAATACCAAACCGAAATACATGGGTATTACATTTAGTACTACATTCATCCATAGTTTTTCCAGAAGAATGTTTATCCTGACGAAGGCAAATTGCGACACATTGTAATTGCTTAACCAGTTCAACATTCCTAGACGTGTTCTTGTGTTTCAAAGACACCTATCACTAAGCGAACATATCAGTACTGATTGAGCTTATTCACCCTCGCTTTCGGCGAACCATGTGCGCAAACGTAATAAGACGTTTAGTTAACACTCATATTTTATAGACTACGGTGGTTATTTCGTGTGCAGTAGTATTACTATTTGAATGCTCAGCCCGGTCATGGATTAGGCTACAAGCACCAACATGTATAGGTCAGTACAGGGGTCACTCTATGTTGTCCCACATCTCACGCTCGTTGGTGACATTGGGACTTAGATAAAACAATATATGACATTTAGTCAGTTTTATTTAGAATATCAAGAACATGGATTCTAAATAGGAAATTCAAGTTCAGTCAACCAACCAAAGATGGGCCCGCTGAAATTCCTGTAAAACCATAACAACAAAGATATTAGGCATTCATTGAATTATCGTTGTCATCACATCCGCATCAAAAGGTATATAAATTGATCAAATCACTTAAAGCAGCATTACATCTTATGAAATAAAATATATTTGAAATATTCATTTTTTACGCATGGGTAGCAATGCTGCTACACATTCTAACATTATACTTTGTATGCTTATGTTCATTTGGAACGCATCGTCCGCACTTGTTTGCATTCGGAATGCATCGTCCCCATTTGTCCCACGTTGTCTTTTTTAATTAAATTACTTGATATGTTGATTCATACCTCTGTTAGCTAAGTCTTTTAGGGACATTACTACATCCCATTAGAGTCAGATATATAGATAGTCTTTAATGTTCAAAATATATACATTGTTTTCTACATCCTCTGTTGTTTCACGCATGCGCGCTGTGCGTGTTTACATTTCGTGTGTTGATAAACAAATTCGCGTATACGACGGTTTTAATTTATTGGAATGTTATCGTTTCTGAGCGACTATTTCGATTTTTGTAAACACACACATTAGTATTTATATTTTACCCAAAACATCCTTTATTACGATGTAATGCTGCTTTAACGCTAATAATTACAGACGGGTCTGTAGTCCAGTGGTTAACACGTTGGACTGGCAATGCAATGATCGCAGGTTCGATCCCCTGTCTGACCCTAATACAATGAACAGTCTTTCGGGTGGGACGTTAAACCGAGGTCTCGTGTCGGTGCTTTACATCGTGCACGTAAAAGAACCAGAGGAGACTCTGGAATGGGTCTCTGTCTGTATCATTGCACTATATCCTCCAAAATCTAAAATGATTGACACGCGTTTAAATAAATAATACATTCTTCTGACGTCACAGTTGCCCATCACCGCTGTATGTTAGTTTATACAAATTTATTTTAGCTCGATTGCGAAACAAGTTATGTCAAATTATATTAATGACTCTCGAGATCTCATTCCTGATGGAATCCATCGCCACGAGGGAGAGAGAAGAGGCAACATGGAATTTAAATGCCTTGCCTAAGGGCACAATCGTAACGGCTCCAGCGGGGCTGTATGTTAGAAGCCCACGTAATGAAGCTACCCAACTGGCTTGGTCGTGTTTCTACCTTAGTGTGCGTCTGTGTCTGAAATACTGCTCAGATGATCATATGCATGAGGTCTTCCTCCACCAATAATAGCTGAAGAGTCGCCATATGACAATAGTGATGTTGTGGTGCCACTTTAGTGTATACAAATTTATTTTAGCTCGATTCCGAAACAAGTTCTTACAACTTATATTAATCACTCTCGAGACCTCATTCCTGGTGGAATCCATCGCCATGAGGGAGAGAGAAGAGGCAACGTGGAAATTAAATGCATTGCCTAAGGGCACACTCGTAACGGCTCCAGCGGGGCTCGAACTCCGGACCTTTCTCACCTAAAGGGAACGCGCATCCACTGCGCTATCACGAATTCCACTTTGCAATGGTGCCACTTTCACCCCCCCCCCAAAACCAAACAAAATACAAACAGCACACATACTGTATTGACACAGAATAGGATGAGTCTCTCTCTTATCTATCAGCGGTCCGTTTGCGTGTCCCAAGTGAACCGTAGTTCCACACGGTATATCATCCCATTTCCCATCCTTGTACGGTATCAAAACTACACAGTCTTCAACACGATGATCCACGTAGTTACTTGTATGTCCAGGCAGCCAGTTGGTATAGCTGACCCTCTCACCTGCATATATAATAGAGTACAGTCAAACCTGTCTTAAGCAGTCAGCCAAGGGAATCACAGAAAGTGGCTGCTTAGCACAGGTTGCTGCTTAATAGAGGTCAAATGTATAATAAAACAACATATTTGGAATCTGAAAACTTGCTGTTTAATGCAGATTGGCTGCTTAATAGAGGTGACCACTAACACGGGTTTGACTGTATACTAAAACATACATTTCTACTTGCAATCCATTATTATTAAATGCAATTAAAACACTATCGTGACGTCATACCTGTGTACGTGCAATACATTATTATAAATATTGGACTGCTTTCAAAAGGCCAGAGTATAATATTAAATAATGCATAAATGTACGAAATTAACAATTTTAATTATGAATATCGTGTTATATAAGTGTGTGTTTTAAGTAAAATATAAGCCTCTTACAGATCCAATATGCAAAATATTGGTAATGTAATCAGTGCTATGTGCCCCACACAGTCAAATAATTTACATATTGGATCGTTTTCGACTTATATCCTATACATATAAACTGTTGTTTAACCCTTTCCCCCATAGAAGCACCTCTTCATGCCATTACCAATGCGACATGCATTGACAATGTAGTAGCCAAACCAATGTTCATAATAAAGTCCAGAATCTCATGTAGTCCCAGTAATATATATGGAGGTGGGGTATATATGGCGACTACTTATCCACTGCA
Source organism: Archivesica marissinica (assembly GCA_014843695.1). Lineage (NCBI taxonomy): Eukaryota > Metazoa > Mollusca > Bivalvia > Venerida > Vesicomyidae > Archivesica > Archivesica marissinica. Next base: position 34,719,878 of record CM026398.1, read on the forward strand.
TGATAACTAAATGGCTGTCGTTTGTATGGAGATATAATAGTGTATTAAGCTAAATCTCTATGTAGTCCCAGTAATATCTATGGAGGTGGGATAGATATGGCGACTACTTATCCACTGCATGATAGTTAAATGGCTGTCGTTTGTATGGAGATATAATAGTATATTAAGCTAAATCTCTATGAAGGAAAGGGTTACATGGCTGTCGTTTGTATGGAGATATAATAGTATATTAAGCTAAATCTCTATGAAGGAAAGGTTTAAAATAATCAGATGCCTATTTAACTTTCTTAATAGTCTACGCTATGACATCGTATCAATTTATTATGAAAATACACTGTTCAAATAAATTGATCATAATGACAAATTATTCAAGTAAATGATAGAAGTTCTGGACAAGGAATGCAGATATTTCTGCAAGAACTCTACTAGTTTTAGTTACCCGATGTCCATTCAAAGTGGGTTTCTGTTCGTAAATCATGTAGTCCAATCCAGTGTGATCAGGAAAGTGTCGCTTCATGAACGATTCTATAAACGTCTGTTCTTCTGCATTCCTGATATGTGCCAAGTTGCCACCACGATGTCGACACGTATTTTCTGCGTGTTCGAATGTCTGTTTATTCCTTGATAAAATTTCGTAGCAACTACCTCGGTGCTGTCCTAGTATATCGCCACTAGCTTTAGCTGATTGAGAAACAACTTCGCTACATATATGCGTGTTGCCTAGAATATACCCATGAAGGAGGATATATAGGGCACAATCCTAACGGCTACAGCTGGGCGCGAACTCGGGGCCTTTCGCACCTGAAGCGAACGCGTTACCACTGCGCTATCACGACTTTCCCGTTAACCCATTTCATTCTGGATACCGTTCAAACAGTATTTGCAAAGAACATAGAGCCAGATCGGCCGCCACGGAATGTGTCGTCTGATCAGGCTCTATGCTGTTTGCTATTCAGATGATCTTGATTAGACACTTGGCTATGTAGTAAACAACATAGATCCTGATCAGCACACAGCGTCACACTGCAGCTGATCTGGATCTATGTTGTTTGCAAAAGCCTTTAAATGTATCCAGAATGAAATGGGTTAATAACTTATATCAATCGGTCTCGTAGGCACGAATGGAAGCGCATAGTTATGACGTTCCTTGTGTGGGAGCAAACCCGTCTACCAAGAAGAAACCAACAGTTCGATCTGGTGACAGCCCTGCAATCCGGGTATGTTGTATCTATGAGAAGCGAGAGTGGTTCTCATTGCGCTAATCAGTCATTTTAAAAGTTTAAACTTTATTTATTTTACAATGATTGTGAAGCAAGTTTTAACAACTTATATTAATCACTCTCGTTGACGCGGATGAAAGCGTAAATGTGGTCATTCATGAGGGAGGCAACAGGAGTACCCGGAGAAAACCCACCTGTCCGATCTGGCGACCACCGTACCATCTCACATACTTCCATGTCCGAGGATCGAACCCGGGTTGCATTGGTGAGAAGAGAGCGCGCTAACCACTGCGCTACCTACCTATATACCTACCTACCATTCAGGCTTAATTCCCATTATGAACCATGAGCGATATCATTTACGAAACTCGGCCAACACACCAACCTTACCAATCAGAACACAGTTGTATAGTTATTCATTTCTTCCGGCTACAATCCGCGCTTGGAACCGTCTTCCTCTCGACCACCGCAACTCTAGCACTCAAACGCAAAATACAACCTTCTTCCACATCTCATCCTCTATACAATGTCGGTTCACGACGGAACCAAATTCTACATGCGCGTCTTCGATTAGGATGTAGCTCGCTAAGTCACGATTTACAAAGAAAACATATTGTCAATTCACCATTATGCTTGTGCAACTCCGTTGAGACTGTTTCACATTACATTTTTCATTCAACACTATTTTTCAAATCTACCATGTGCTCCTACTATCAATAATTTACTATACGGGGATGCACACATATCACAAGAACTATTTATCGTTACTACCGGTTGCCCATATGAGCGACGCCTCCTGAAGAGATC